>JAQJVL010000165.1:1081135-1302268 GCA_035578905.1 Stictocephala bisonia | reverse complement strand
CCCCCCCAATTCACGTCTAAATTATGCTTGTGTATGGGTGATCATTGACTTCATAAGAGAGATGTCAACCGATATAAAATCAGAACCTAACAAGTAGAAATGTCCGTGTTTTATAATAAAAATACGGTTAAAACCATTACTCTGAAATAATACAAATAAATATTGAGATATAACAAGACACTACTATCAGAATATATTTTATAAATTACCTTTTTGTACGTACGATGCTTCAGTATGTCAGCTACTTTTTAAAATATTTTAAAACTGTCTGTCTACTCTTTATTGGAAATTCTTTTTCACGTAATTTTGAAACATGTGGCATGAGTGTTCTAGTACTTTACTGAGACTGTTGAAACAGTAAAGTACACCGAGATATGGATAAGTTCTACCGTTCATATTAACAGATCCTGTGCAGATAAATGCTATATTAAGAATGCGTAACCATCATTAAACATTTAGATAATATTAATACTCCTATACAAATAATCAACAGTGATTTTTAAAACATTGCTTGCTGTCTCAAATATTCTCCTCGAATACGTCCTAAAAGAAAGCGGAATTAAAATTAGCTAAGAAACTATTGTTATTAGTTCATTTAGGGACTATCAACAGAATCTTTTGAAAGTTTACAACAACTTTAGTAAAGTTTTTAAAGTTTGTATCAATATTTGTCCAAAATTAATCTCGTCTTTTTTCACCATCATTTTCCAAAGATACTAATTTAGTTATGTTTAATTTCATTTACTATGCAGTGTTTGACATGAGTAGACATTAGGTAATAGAACACTGCATATGTGTCGTAAACCTATTCTGATTAATATATAAAAAGTTAAGCTAAGAACAATAACATATTCTTAGCAATAAACCATTTTAATTGATTTTTTATGTGCCTTGTTTTACTAAATATGTTTTGTTTATTTATAGGAAAGATTTTCTAACAAATATCTTGTGCCAAATAATACTTTTTAAAAGGCTTTTATATCGGATAATTTTTTTATGTTTTTTTTTTAGAATTGATTACTGAGTAATTTTCAAATATCCAATGTATTAATGAGTAATTTGTATATTTGTTGGACAAATGTAAGGGAAGTATATTACAAGTTACAATAATAGTATTTTTATTTTTCTATGCTCGGTCACGTAGACTTTATTAATCCTATGCACATCACTCGCGTTTTTTTAATTTATCTCATAAGTTTTTCACCACAATCTGCTCCTTTTGCTTGTTTCTAGTAATTTTTTTAACGAATAAAAGCACAGGGTGAATGACATTAGTGTCCTAAACTTGTAATTAACGATTTTTAAATATTAACTGAAATTCCATACATACTACACACATTTATTGAGATGATCTCTTGAAATATTGCCATAGAATAGTATTTTATGTCTAATTTAGTTAATTGTTTGGAAAAAATACTAGTTTCTCATCTGCCATCACTGTCTAAGAACCTCTAAATGAGTTTAAAACTTAACTAATTTACAGTTGCCAAACTGTTGATGCTGGCAGGTGAAATGAGAAGGACTCGACTTTGACTTTCTGTAGTTAATAGCTGTTATTGACGTACATTAACTCTGGTTACTCGACAATGAAAAGTCCTGGCCTCAACTACTAGATGTCTTAATGGAATATTGTCTGTAAAGGATTTAATTACCATTATTTAATTTTTTATAATTTAAGCTAAAATATCTTAATAGTTAATTTAAATATATTTCGTTTATATAAATCATTCAGAATACTTGAGTACATAAATTTAATGTCACTATTTAAGGAATTGGTTTACACACTCCTAACTATACTGCCCTGCTTCGGAAGAAAGCCTTAACTCCACTCTAGTTGAAATTGAGATATTCAATAAAACGTAATATATACTTTTTCACACCCTTTTTTCTCTAAAATATATATTTAAAGGATTAATTAATTTGATTGAAAAAATAAAAAACCCCTTTTAGTTTCAAAAAAATCAATTTTGGATTTGTTAGGTATAAAATGGGACTTAAGGTCTTGTTATCTCCAAACAGGAGTGCAAACCGTAACATAAAAACCTTAACTCCCATGTTGGCTCATGATATATTTTTGTTGATAGGCTATTAATGAACTTATAAGACTGACAAATAATTACTTATTTAATATAATATGTGAAATAACAAAACATACATTATTCTATAATAATGTAATTTAATTTTCAATAGACATAGCTAATTTTATTACTATTGATTGATATGAAGCTCCTTTTGTTAGGCCTACATTAAAATCTATTTTTAAAATTTTAAAACCATTTAGGGTTAAAAAGAACTAACACAGAGGGTGTTTTACAACATTTATTCACACAACATTACTCAAATATAATAAAACATAGATTGTGTTTTGAGTGGGACCATTTAAAAAATAACACATTTCATTACTTAAATTGAAATCCGTTCTTAAAACACATTTTCACGTCTTGTTTGAAAAAGATGTTTGTAATATTATAATACTTTGCAAAAGTTAAATTAGGCTTATACTTGAAATATATCTAAACATATTTTAAGAAAATAATTTATAATAAAAAGCTTAGGTTGGAGTAGAAATTATTGTAAGTAGGCCTATACAATTTAAAATAGGCTACTTTAAAAATGCAGGATTAAAAGTTATTAGAATGAAATAACATTATCCAAAGGACTGATTAAACATTAACAAAAAGTTTATAAAAAGTTCAAGTCTCAAAGAACAAACCAAAGATGTTTTACAGTTAGGAACACACCTTTTTCGGCTAGGCCTAGATGTCGTCTGAAACACACAGGTCTGGAACATTACTTTCAGGCCAGTCCAACCAAAAATGTTTCCTATTTTCAGGCATCAAGGGAAGCAGTTTTTGAACAATATTTTGTTTCTTTGCCAAGCAGATACCTCGAGTTGCAGTCCAGTAAGTAGGGGGGCTCTTTGCCTTTTCAACTCCCTTTTTGGACATGAAGTCGAGTTCCTGAAGGGGGCAATATTCATCGTAGCAAAGTCTGTACAACAATGTACCTTTGCTACGTTCAGCCTTGATGTACACTAAGTCGTTCAGGTAGGGACGAGTGACAAATTTATTCAGCTTGTGGTTGGAGACACAAGAAGGCCATACAGCGAAATCTCAAGGTTGCATTGATTTTACCACTGTTTTCCCAGAACAGGTTGCTCCAACAGCATTCTCAAAGTCTGAAAAGTCGTACACTTTGCCATGGCGACTGAGAGACAGTTCTACTTGATGGTGAAATGAATCAGCCGACATAAATGTGTGCCCTGGTTCAAAAAAGTACAGTTCAATGGTTTGAGTGGCTGACTCCAAAGAGTTTATGATGCGCACAAGGTAGGTCATCAAGCACCAATTCTTATTTTGTGCGGAGCAGTTGTCAAGCCATAGTGTTATGTGGGGAATATCTATGAAATGTTTGAAAAATGGATCAAAGGAACTAATAGTTTCCTCCTTACATGTTAGTTTTAGTTAAAACAGTATCAAAAGCCACTTGAAAAAAAATCATCAGAGAGAATAAGACCTTAACTCCCACCGGCAAGTGGATATAAGGCTTTCTATTATCTGATGTGAGTTAAGGCGTGGTTCCAATTTCTATTGTATTTGAAGTAAAAAAGCCTTAAGTACAAAAACAGTTGTACTTGAGGCTATCTTTCTTCAAAGATTACACTTGAGGCTTTCTTCACTAAAATGTCAGACAATTTAGGACAAAAGGCATATTTCATTAGCGTTTTTCTCATTGAAAGAGTGGAGTTACCGCTTTCTACCCAGGGCGAGCCTCAGCTACTGGGCGGGTCGCAGGTGGCGGATAGCGAATGTTCCACCTCGTCATTGATGGGGTGGACAACTGCGAATAAGGGGAAACCCTAATAAGCAGTCCCGGACCGAGGTTCGCAGGGGCAGCTGAGGTGTGCAGCTGACGGGCTTAGTGACCCCGCGGTACCCTGAACTTATTACCACACACCTAAGGACCGCACTGAGTCCTTAGATAATGAACCGAGCATGGGAGCAGAGGGCAGCCTCACTGGCCAGCCCTTGTTTTCCATTGCTCGGGCCAAATCAATGTCGGGGGGGGGCAGGTCTCTCTCCGATTCTGAATCCAACTTGGCTGAGGACCGCTCAGAGCCCTCAGACAAGGACCTTGGCACGGGGAACGAAGGTAGGGGCAGGCCAATCTGAAGTCCCCGCTGCTCGGGTCATGGGTTCGGCGGAGGGGGGCATGTCGCTCTCTGACCTCGAAAACATCCTTCTCGGAGCCCAGGCTCTGATCAGCTCGATCGGACGGCTGAGGCTCTGAATAGGATGAAGATAGCCAGGAGAAGCACTCCTGGCAATCAGAGGAAAAGGCCTATAGGCCTCAACTGACTGATCACTGGAGGGGGTCCTGTACAGGTCACTCCTCAGTGGTCAATCTAGTAAAAGATGAGGTACTCTCAATGAGGTTTGACCTCATTGGGACTAAGTATCTTTCCACCAGACCCCATACTGTGGATTTTGGGTCGAGGGAGTACTGGGACGCTGTTACTAGCCCGGTTTCTTCTCACGACCCATTTGTATGGTTCACAGACGGGTCAAGAATAGGCAACAGAGCTGGATATGGTGTCTATACTGGTGACCCTAGGACAAACGCGTGCGTGAGCCTGGGAGCGTATGGCACCGTGTTCCAAGCTGAAGTCGCCATACGTTCAGCGCAAATTATGAAAGAGGTTTGCGGGAAACATATCCATATCCTCTCAGATAGTCGGGCGGCCTTGGGGGCCCTTGACTCCTGGAAGGTTTCGTCTGGTCTGGTCTGGGAGTGTGTGGAGTCCCTCAGCATCCTGGGTTCAAGAAATCAGATCCTGCTGGAATGTATCCCAGGAAATAGGGGGATAGAAGGCAGCGTGCAGGCTGATGCCTTGGCTAGGGAAGGCGCTATTAAGCCCTTCATTGGTCCTGAGCCGGCCTGCGGCGTTTCGGCTGCAGCTGTCAAAATACCAACCAAAACTGGGTCCCAGACATCTGGAAAGATGGCGGCGGTTCCCAGGGCATGGACTCGACAAGCTTCTTGTCAGAAATCCTTCCCAGAAGTCAACAAAGTAACTTCTTGGGTTGAGTAAATTTTACGTAAAGTTGGTGGTGGGACTCATCACCGGTTACGGTAAATTCCGGAGGCATCTAAGAACAGTGGGACTCCTTATGGAGGATCCCATCTGTCGCCTCTGTGGGTTGGACGAAGAGTCTGTAGAACACACTGTCCGGGAGCGTGAGGCTCTTGGTGCCGGCAGAAGAGTACCTTTTGAAGGCTCACCTCTGGGACAGTTGGAAATTACCAATCTAGTGAAGAAGCTCCTTGACTTGGTCAAGGGCAGCCAGCTTTACGACGATTAGGCACCGGGATTGGCACAAAAAGCCATAGGCTTCGTTGCAAGGGTTGGCTGGACCAACTATATATCCCCTTTTAAACTAAAACTAACTACCGCTTTCTAACCTCGAAAAAAGGTAGAAAACGGTTTAGGTAGAAAAAAAGGTAGAAAACAGCGGAAAATGGTCTGTTTTGAAACAATTGGATCATTTTTTCAAGCTTTATATTTTTACCACTATTATCATACAAGTCCAGTGGCAATTCGTTTGCTTGAAAACTGTTCTAAAACATCTTTTCTTCAAACTATATTATTTCTCCACAATAACCTAAAACACCAGCAGAATTCGTATGCTGTAAACCATATTAAAAGATTTTTTCTTCAAGTCATATTGTCTCACTATTGTTAAAGTACAATTCCAGTGCCAGTTCGTCTGCTTTATAACCATTATAACAGATCTTTTCTTCAAGTCATATTGTCTCACTATTGTTAAAGTAGGCTACAATTCCAGTGCCAGTTCGTCTGCTTTATAACCATTATAAGAGATCTTTTCTTCAAGTCATATTATCTCACTATTGTTAAAGTAGGCTACAATTCCAGTGCCAGTTCGTCTGCTTTATAACCATTATAACAGATCTTTTCTTCAAGTCATATTGTCTCACTATTGTTAAAGTAGGCTACAATTCCAGTGCCAGTTCGTCTGCTTTATAACCATTATAAGAGATCTTTTCTTCAAGCCATATTTTTTACCCCTGTTAATGTACAAGACCAGCGGAAATTCGGCTGCTTAATAACTATATAAAAGATCATTTCTTCAGGCCATATTGTTTCTCCATTGTTAACATACAAGTTCAGCAGCAATCCCTCTGTTTTTATAACCAATCTAAAAGATATTTTCACCAATCCATATAATTTCTCCACTGTTAACATACAAGTCCAGCAGCAATCCGTCTGCTTTATAACCAATCTAAAAGATATTTTTTTCAAGCCATATTGTTTCATCAACGTATATGACCAGCAGTAATTCGTCTGCTTTGTAGCCATTCTAAAATATATTTTCTTCAAGCTTTATAATTTCATCACTGTTAAATTACAAGTCTAGTAGCATTCCGTCTGCTTTATAACCATTCTAAAATATCTTTTCTTCAAGCCGTATCATTTCACTGTTGTTAAAGTAGAAATCCAGCAGTTATTTGTTTATTTTATGACAATTCTATAAGGTATTTTATCAAATCATATAATTTCTTCGCTCTAAAAGTACAAGTCCAGCTATTATTCGTCTGCTATAGATTTCTAAAAGATTTTTTCATCAAGGCTTATAATTTCTCCAGGCTCTTTTCATTTAACTTAAGTTAATAGGTAGATTTCATTTCGAAGATTTATCTTTCTCAATCTCAAACTAAAATTTTATCTTAAAACCTTTTATTTTAATCATTATTTTTTAAATCATATTTTGTATAGTTCTCTTGGTATACATTTGTTTACTTTCTTTGGACTTTGTACGTGAGCTATGGTAGATATAGCACGAGTTCAAATTCTGGCCTTCCCTGTTAGATTTTATTAGTAATACTAATCTTGTATAGTACTGGTATCCCCCCCTTACTTCAGACATAAATGGAACACATGTACAAATAATCTAGAGGGAGAATTGTTTAAAAAGTTTGTTTTTTTAACCTTTTTTTCTAATAAGATAAGTTAAAATGGTGAGTTACATACTTGGTTCAGAGAGGCTATTCAATCCTAAAACACAGTATTTATTTTGCAGTTTTTAGTATTTGTCTCGAATGTTAAACCTACTATGTATATCGCTTTCCTATAGTAAACTTCCTCAAACCCCTTAGGATTTGCAAGGTATTCTAACTTTATTCCAAGAAAGTTCCTTTACATCGAAAAAAATTCACACGACTATTATATTAGTTAAATCTTAATATTGTGAAACTTTTACCTAAACATATGTTATTGTATTTTTGTGTTTAATTTCGCAATTGAAAAGTGTCCGATAGTACAAAAACTGTTTTTCAATGCTGTCAAAACCAGTTAAATATAAACAAATATACAAACTTCTACCATCTCTGTTTTGTAAGACACTTTATGTGCTTTATAATCGGAAAACTATAAACTCCCATCAGAGCTTGATTGTAATAGTAACTGTTTTAATAAAGTAACCTTCGGACAACCAATTTTTCTTTTTTTATTTAATAGTGAATAGAAATGCTATTAAACTATTTAACAGACTGTTTCATACAGGGTTGGCAAAAGTCTGCAATATATTTAAAATTTATTAATATTGTTATTTTTAACATGATTTCAACGTAAATTTAATTTGCATACATATGGTAAAAAGAGAACAAAGAGTTATATATGAGAACACATTGTCATATATACTCCAAAATAATTTTTATTTAGAGGGTAGATGGGTGGGATATGTATAGTTTTGTGTAAAGTTATCTGCATAGTGCAGGTAGTCGTCCCTGTGAATTTAAGAATTAGTATTAGTGATAAAAGGTAATGGAGTGTTGCAGTGATGTACATGTCCTTATACCAAACATTTAGACATATTTTACTCGTTTTTTGCAGCCAAGTGATGGCCCACGAAGGAAGTCTTTAAAATGTTAAATGTAAGTATACCTCGAGTTATAACTCATTTTAAGGGTCTTAAAGGTCATTTAAAGGTCTTTTTTTTAATACATAATTGCAAATCTAAGGTCAAAAGGATGACCCAGTGGAATATACAGCCTTTCAAAGAATTAAATGTCAAATAAGAATATGACATTAAGAATGTCATATAACTAATACTTCTTAGTTACACGGCTATTTATTTATTTATCCCTGTTTGAGGTCTCTATTGTTGATTGTTTACAATCGCAACGAAATACTGCGTTATAAAAATAAATATGTTACTTGACAAAAATAAAAATAAGAAAAACACTTTGGCCAGTAAGTTCACCCTAAAAATAGTTTTAAAAAATTATTATAATCATTTGTTCCATTTTTTTTGAGTTAATATGAATTTATTGCTCATATTTTGTCAGTAAAATTATAGATAACTATTATAATCTTTTTCTTAAGAAGTATTAGTTATATGACATTAATTTCTTTGAGAGGCTGTATTTTTTGATTGGATTATTTGTATTATCCGTTTGACCTCAGGTTTGCATTGCTGTATTGCGCAAAGCCTATTAAAATGAGGTATAACTCAAGATAGGCTTACATTTATAATTTTTAAGACTTCCTTCATTCCTTCATTGGCCATTCTTTGGCTATGCGAAAAACGAATAAAATATGTATAAATGTTTGTTATATGGACATTTACATAACTAAAATGTTCCGTTAATTCTTTTTCACTAGTTCAAAATTAATAAATATATTCCAGACTGTGATCCAGCTCCGTATATTTAATACTTACATCACTTTATCAGCTTACTTTGCCATCCAAGCAATAGCAGTCCTAATTATTTACACTGCACAAGGCCAACAACTTTCACACACGTCACATAGTTTAAGTTGTAAACTTAACTATGTAAATAGCCTCAGTTTAACAAAGCCATGAATCAATTAAAGAATGTAACAAAGGCCATGAAGCCTGTAACTAATTACATTCCCGGGGAACGGGTCCCCACAATCAAATAAATAATTTACCCTTGAGGGAATAAACCACAAATAAACCCTAACTGAGTGAGGGTAGTTTTAATTTTGTTTACCCAACCAAAGCCCTTATTTACATTTACCGTGATTTCCAAAGTTAATCTGCTCTTTAATCATGGCGCTTAATTCTTTGACGTTAACATTAACGCAAATCTTCATCACCAATTAACTAACTTAATGATGATGTGACATTATGTATCTAGTTTTAGATAATGTCACTTTAGAAACAGAATTCTAAAATTAATTTAAATTAAATTTTAAAGGGAATTGTTTGATTTAGTATTCCTATGTAAAGATAATAAAATACTGCATCAAATAGCATATATGAAAAATGTACGAGGAAGTATACATCTAGGAAGGGAGGAATAAGGTGTATATGATCTTTCTATATTTATTTATTTAGTAACTGTGGATGTAAATATTTATTTTAGATATTTGAATTTGCCAATAACTTTCATATATGTAGGATAGATTAATGTTAAATCTGACATTCTGCATGCTGAACGTATGAGTTTAGTTGGTATTTAGGAATGTATGTAGGTAATATGGACGACTTACAACACTCGTGTATTTAAGAAGTGTGAATGTTATTAAACGTCAAGACAAATTAAGTTTCATTTATTATAACACCAGCATACATGTACAGTATATAGTCTATACCTATAAAAGGCAAAGCCCCTCACTAATCACTGATTTTCCAACTTCCCATGTATGTAGAGAGCTGAAATGTTGTACACTATTTCTTTAGGTCTTAAATAGGACAAATAATATATTTTCATCTTAATAAATTAATCCTAAGGAGTAGAAACCACCCCTAAAAGATTGTTCCATAAGGGTAACATTTGGTTGATTTTAATAACATTAATTTGAATTTTAGTAAATTAATAACAGCTGTTTTGTAAATAAATAAACATGTTTATTTTGTATGTTTGACATTATATAACTCGCTAGCTTTACCGAGGCACTAGGCCAGGTGATGCACAGTAGAGTGAGGGAAGCTGCTGAGTCAGTGTGTGCCATATGGTAAATATATATATATATATATATATATATATATATATATATATATATATATAGCAGAACTTGCATACAATGGCAGAATCACTCTTAACAGCCATTTTGCCTTGCTGATGAGCATAGCGAAGCATATTTATTTAACTTGTACTCATGCTGGAATTGGATATTGGTGTCCCAAGGTACAGTAAATTCAACTATCAAAACCGATTTTAGTCCAGTCTACACTGCTGTCAAATCAGGACAGAATGAAGTTTCTAATACTTCTGGTGGGAATTCGTAGCGGATATTCCCAAAATCTGTGAAAACCTTCCAATCATCACTTCTTGATTATAGATGGCAATACCTTCATCTCGGATTTAAAGGCTTTTTCCCCACACTAGTTTTATTAAAAAGAAAATTGAATCATCTTAAATTTAAAATGTTGTTTGCAACCTGACTTAACCTTGATATTTTAATAGATAAATAATAAATAATTGTGAGAATCACTAATAATTAATTAATAAATGACACGTTTAACTTTTTTTATTTGTTTATATATATTAATTATTCATTTGATTTATAATCAAATTAAAGTGTCTATTTCCTGAGCAGACTTTGGAAAAACAGGATATGTTAGTTTTATTTTAGCGATAAGAGGTTTAAATTCAAATTAAAAATGTAAACGACCTTTCTGATTGGCCGTTATAATAAATGTAAACAAGCAAGAAAGGAGGCGAAAATAAATTCTTTTCTACACAGAGAGGCGCTGCAAGCACAGCTCGACCGGCAACACGGTAACTAAGAGATCGGTCACATAATGGAGGGGTATAATAGTGATGGGACTGGAACTGCCCTTCCCACCACTCCCAGTATTATTCCCCTCACATGCAGGCAAAGTGCTTCAGTAAGCCTCGCAAGTTACACTATTGATGGATTTTTGATATTATACTATGGGTTTATTTTTCAGCTGTTAAACAAGAACAAATGAAATGAACATGATTTCAATAGGCTAAATTGGTTGTTTAATCTAATAAATAGGTAGCAATGCAAGTAGACATAGAGATACTGTAAATAAATTTAATATTATGACTTTACATTATACGTCAATTATTATTTGCAGTCAAAAGCCAGGTGCCGAGGCCTCAGGCTGAGGTGTGTATTGAGCGCAGCGAGAGTCGGGATTGGCACGCGAAGCGTGCATTGGTGTTCCCTAGTGTATTATAATTTCATACACGGTTAGGTTAATTTTGTGCTATCCTGTAAAACAGACCACGTCAGTGGTATTGACAAACCTGCCCACACACATACACGTACAGTAGTATTAACCCACTTCCCCACACACATACACGTACCGTAGTATTGAACCACCTGTCTACACATACACGTACAGTGGTATTGACCGACCTGTCCACACATACACGTACAGTGGTATTAACCCACCTCCCCACACACATACACGTACCGTAGTATTGACCCACCTGTCCACACATACACGTACAGTGGTATTGACCGACCTGTCCACACATACACGTACAGTAGTATTAACCCACCTCCCCACACACATACACGTACCGTAGTATTGACCCACCTCCCCACACACATACACGTACAGTAGTATTAACCCACCTCCCCACACACATACACGTACAGTAGTATTTACCCACCTCCCCACACACATACACGTACAGTAGTATTAACCCACCTCCCCACACACATACACGTACCGTAGTATTGACCCACCTGTCCACACATACACGTACAGTGGTATTGACCCACCTGCCCACACACATACACGTACAGTGGTATTGACCCACCTATCCACACATATACACGTACAGTGGTATTGACCTAACTGCCCTTACATACACGTACAGTGGTATTGAATCACCTGCACATACAAACACGTACATTGTTATTGACAAACCTGCCCACAGTCATACACGTACAGTGGTATTGACCCACCTGCCCACACACATATACATACAGTGGTGTTGACCCACCATCCCACACTCATACACGTACAGTGGTATTGACTCAACTGCCCATACAAACACGTACAGTGTTATTGACCCACTCACCCACAAACATACACGTACAGTGTTATTGACCCACCTGTCCACACATATAATGTACAGTGGTATTGACCCAACTGCCCACACACATATACATACTGTGGTATTATCCCACCTTCCCACACTCATACACGTACAGTGGTATTGACCTACCAGCCCTTACATACAGTAGTATTGATCCAACTGTCCACACATACAAGTACATTGGTATTGACCTATCTGCCCTTACATACACGTACAGTGGTATTGAAACGCCTACCCTTACATACTCGTACAGTGGTATTGACCCAACGGATCTTACATACACTGTAGTGGAATTGAACCACCTACTCATACATACACGTAAAGTGGTATTGACCTACCTGCACTTACATACACGTATAGTGGTATTGAACCAACTGTCCACACATACACGTACAGTGGTATTGAACCAACTGCCCACACATACACGTACAGTGGTATTGAACCAACTGCCCATACATACACGTACAGTGGTATTGAACCAACTGCCCATACATACACGTACATTGGTATTGATCCATTTGCCTTTACATACACGTACAGTGGTATTAACCCACCTGCCCTTACATACACGTACAGTGGTATTGATTTAACGGTCTACACATACACGTGCAGTGGTATTGTTTCAACGGTCCACACATACACGTACAGTGGTATTGACCCACCTGCCCTTACATACACGTACAGTGGTAATGATTCAACAGTCCACACATACACGTACAGTTGTATTGATCCAACTGTACACACATACACGTACAGTGGTATTAATTCAACAGTCCACACATACACGTACAGTGGTATTAATCCAACTGTCCACACATACACGTTCATTGGTATTGACCAATCTACCCTTACTTACACGTACAGTGGTATTGATCCACCTGACCACACATACACGTACATTGGTATTGACCCATCTGCCCTTACATACACGTACAGTGGTATTGATCCACCTGACCACACATACACGTACAGTGGTATTGATTCAACAGTCCACACATACACGTACAGTTGTATTGATCCAACTGTACACACATACACGTACAGTGGTATTAATTCAACAGTCCACACATACACGTACAGTTGTATTGATCCAACTGTACACACATACACGTAAATTGGTAGTGACCTATCTGCCCTTACATACACGTACAGTGGTATTGATCCACCTGACCACACATACACGTACATTGGTATTGACCTATCTGCCCTTACATACACGTACAGGGGTATTAACCCACCTGACCACACATACACGTAAATTGGTAGTGACCTATCTGCCCTTACATACACGTACAGTGGTATTGACCCAACTGACCAACATACACGTAAATTGGTAGTGACCTATCTGCCCTTACATACACGTACATTGGTATTGACCCACCTGACCACACATACACGTACAGTTGTATTGATCCAACTGTACACACATACACGTACAGTGGTATTAATTCAACAGTCCACACATACACGTACAGTTGTATTGATCCAACTGTACACACATACACGTACAGTGGTATTAATTCAACAGTACACACATACACGTAAATTGGTAGTGACCTATCTGCCCTTACATACACGTACATTGGTATTAACCCACCTGACCACACATACACGTACATGGGTATTGACCCATCTGCCCTTACATACACGTACAGTGGTACTGATCCACCTGACCACACATACACGTATATTGGTATTGACCTATCTGCCCTTACATACACGTACATTGGTATTGACCCATCTGCCCTTACATACACGTACAGGGGTATTAACCCACCTGACCACACATACACGTACATTGGTATTGACCCATCTGCCCTTACATACACGTACAGGGGTATTAACCCACCTGACCACACATACACGTACATTGGTATTGACCCATCTGCCCTTACATACACGTACAGGGGTATTAACCCACCTGACCACACATACACGTACATTGGTATTGACCCATCTGCCCTTACATACACGTACATTGGTATTAACCCACCTGACCACACATACACGTACATGGGTATTGACCCATCTGCCCTTACATACACGTACAGTGGTACTGATCCACCTGACCACACATACACGTATATTGGTATTGACCTATCTGCCCTTACATACACGTACATTGGTATTGACCCATCTGCCCTTACATACACGTACAGGGGTATTAACCCACCTGACCACACATACACGTACATTGGTATTGACCCATCTGCCCTTACATACACGTACAGGGGTATTAACCCACCTGACCACACATACACGTACATTGGTATTGACCCATCTGCCCTTACATACACGTACAGGGGTATTAACCCACCTGACCACACATACACGTACATTGGTATTGACCCATCTGCCCTTACATACACGTACAGGGGTATTAACCTACCTGACCACACATACACGTACATTGGTATTGACCCATCTGCCCTTACATACACGTACAGGGGTATTAACCTACCTGACCACACATACACGTACATTGGTATTGACCCATCTGCCCTTACATACACGTACAGGGGTATTAACCTACCTGACCACACATACACGTACATTGGTATTGACCCATCTGCCCTGACATACACGTACAGGAGTATTAACCTACCTGACCACACATACACGTACATTGGTATTGACCTATCTGCCCTTACATACACGTACATTGGTAGTGACCTATCTGTCCTTACATACACGTAAATTGGTAGTGACCTATCTGCCCTTACATACACGTACATTGGTATTGACCCATCTGCCCTTACATACACGTACAGTGGTATTGACCTATCTGCCCTTACATACACGTACAGTGGTATTGATCCACCTGACCACACATACACGTACATTGGTATTGACCCATCTGCCCTTACATACACGTACAGTGGTATTGATCCACCTGACCACACATACACGTACATTGGTATTGACCTATCTGCCCTTACATACACGTACAGGGGTATTAACCCACCTGACCACACATACACGTAAATTGGTAGTGACCTATCTGCCCTTACATACACGTACAGTGGTATTGATCCACCTGACCACACATACACGTACATTGGTATTGACCCATCTGCCCTTACATACACGTACAGTGGTATTGATCCACCTGACCACACATACACGTACATTGCTATTGACCTATCTGCCCTTACATACACGTACAGTGGGATTGATCCACCTGACCACACATACACGTACAGTGGTATTGATTCAACGGTCTACACATACACGTACAGTGGTATTGATCCAACTGTCCTCACATACCCGTACAGTGGATCAGAGCCACCAGTCAATAATTAGTTTTAATTTCTTCTTTATATTTCGTATTAAATCTAATTCTGATATAATGAACACTAAATGGTGTAATATTGAATTAAGTAAAGCTAAATTATGTATAATTGATGTATGTTGCAGTATTTCAACGATTCTGCCTCAGTAATCTGTGAAACACCAAAATAACCAATAGTTATTTTAAATCTTAAAATTCTTCTAATTTTATTACTACTGCAAAACTTTGACTTTTGAGAAAATTACTGATTTGTCACTAGGAGAGCGGCTCTTAGAAGAACAAGAAAAATTTTAATTTATCTGATTTTTGGTTGAACAGCTGAAAGTGAAGGGACAAAACTAACTACGAACAACGTTTTCTAATATTTAAATGTTTCTGAAATTATGTGAAAAATTATTTTTACAACCCAACCTTACATATCCTAACCTTACCAAACCTATCTCGGTACCCAACCTATTGAGTATATTACTGCTTAGTCATTAAAATGCGATCATTAATTGAATCTACAAAGGGAATCTTTTGTTTAAACTAAGTATTAACAATATGAAGATGAGCGGTGTAATATATTCGAAACTTTGGCACTCTTAGCAGTGCACAACCCATTTAGTATTTATCTAGTCGAACTTAATATGAACGAATTGTATTAAAATATATTAAATGATTATGTTATTATGTTGAGAAATTTAAAGTGTTTTTCAGTAATTTTAACCGTTCGTTGTTTTAAAATAACTAGAAAAATGTGACGTTTATTTTAAACGATACATTTCGTAGGTTTAAAAGTTATGTATGTTCGGCTAACAGACGCTAATTTCTAAGCTTTTCACATACATAATGTAACTTCTTAACAAATATAGTGTTTGATAACTAATGTAATAAACAAATTCATAAGATGAATATTTTTCCTGATATATGTACGAGCCTGATTTTATAAAAATAGTGGTAGTCGATTGCAACCATTTCGACATATCAATTTATAAAAAAAGGAGCATAAAAATACAAAACTGAATTCAACCAAAGGTTGTAAAACATTTCATTTTATCACAAAAAACCAATTTCGATGAACAAGTTCCTCGACATCAAACCCGTCTGCTTGAATTGTATTCATTTAACCTTTCCACTATCAAACTTCAGAATACATTTTACGTAAATACTCGCGGTTTAAAATCAAATGAAATCTAACTAATATCATGAACTATGTTTCAGATGCCCAAGAACAGCCTACATAATGTTTCTTCTCCTTTGGTTTTGCATTTTTACGTCATTACATTTATAGCATTAACTGTCATTATTTGAATATCAATGTTCATCAATCATTGACTAAATCATCTGATATTTCCAAATTCAATCTGTTCGATGGAGAACAGATTTTTATTTTTTAACTTGTTTGCCTTAATCCATTAAACCTGCGTAGTTGGGTAAAAATTAACACGCTGTGAACATGTTATAACTGACATTTATAATCTAATAAACACTTTGCATATAGGATAATAATGTAAAGTGTTTTTTGTGCCTATACAAAACTCTGTCCGTAAAACAAAACAATTCAAATAAAATATCTTTCTTACAAAAACTAATAATATAACACTGAATATTTTTATTCTTTTTTAAAATTGTACAAGCTTGTTAATTCAATGTTTGTCTACGATTACTTTGGAATTTAATGATACTAAAATTAACATTATTGATTTTTAAGCTTATAATGGTTAGTCGAAAGAAAAATATAAACTACACTGAAAGAACTAAGCTTAACAATATAATATTAGTTTTTGTTTTGATATACCTTCTTACAATAGTTGGACATAATCTATATAATATAGCCAATTATCCACTTTCAGGGGAAAAAATATGACATGTATTCTATTGCAACCTTCTATTAATAATTTACTTGTCGTTTTGGTTGCCTATTACATTGGTTACACATTTTAACATAACTTGCTGTTATGGAATGAAAATAAACTCACACATTTTTTTAATTTTCAGTCATAATTTAAACTAAAGGTACATGGAACAGATTCACAATAATACAACATTATGTAAAAACAATATGCTATGACCGACGGACAACACTCTCTAAACCAGGATATCTACCTTACGTAAACAAAATTGTTATTGTGCTAGAATCGTCTGTTACGTAATAATATATGTAATATTGTCGAGGCTACATCATTTATATTTGTATAAAGTTAACATTGTCTATTTGTAACTTTTATATTGTAGCCGTACAGAAAACGTGTTCATACGTATTATGGGAGAAGGGGAACTTTTCCAGGGGCTACTTTTCAGGCGTCCCGACTAGTTACTGTAGAGGTGGGTCAAAGTAACTGGAATTGTCTCGTTGGTACTGTTTCACACTCGTAACTGCGACAGTTCCGCTACAACATTTGGAACTCCTAGTTCCAACTCCACAGAGTCTGTGATTCAGTCCCGGCAACGTCAACAGTACCCATTCCTACGGATTGTGCAGTTCTTAGAAATGAAACAAGTCTCAACCTGTACTTCTGTAGACTCTTTAAATAATTTAATAGCCAAAACCATACAGTTGCGTACGTGCTATCACTGTTGCTATTCATAGTATTCGGCCTTTATTTATTGTTATCTTATATTAGTACTAATTTATTATACCCATCACTAAGTACTCTGGCTAAACAATACCTATATTTGCCTCATTGCCACATCTGAAAATTTTTTGTTACCTATATTTTTACCTATATTTTACCTATATAGCCGTGAGAGTTCATGTGTAGGGTGAGTGAAGAGGCAGTCTACAGTTTTACAATTGTTAATCTATTTTACTGAGGCGCTTCTATATGTAGTTAAAACTAGATATTGCATTAAAATAATAATATAGTTTTGTATGATAATTTAATCACGCTTTCAATCCTATGGACACAAAGCATGGAATTCAGATTTCTTGCTCTGAATCGACTTTAGAAACCATGTTGTTTACGATTGTTGAGGTATGATTAAGTTTCAGTTAGTTATAATATTGTCTTAACAATTGCAGATGGTTTCCATTACCGTGGACTATGCAGCAATGTTTAAAAATACCCCTCTGTATGGAACTACTCTTTTATGGTGTTTTAAATTAGGTTTACCGACCAAGTTTTGGTTCCGATATTTTTATCGTAAACAAACCACTTACTACACCATGACTTTTTTTACATATAATGTTTCTCTTTACGAAACACACTAAAATCGTGGGTTTCTATTTCAAGGATTCTGACCATAATGATGATTATATTGCAACACTTGAATTATTATTGGATAGATGAAGAGTATAAATGAAAGTGGTAAATGTAAAAACATTGTACAATATATAGTAAACCGGAAGATAATTTTGTGTAAAAACGAGTATTTTTTAGTTTTTTACAGTTAAATATGGGAAACTTAAAATTTAATATTCAACCAATTTAAATTAACACACATTTTATCAATTTATGGCACTCTATATTGAATCTTCAGTACAGTGTCCAATATAACGTTTTATAATAATAAACACGACATTAGGCTTGAAATAGAAAAGCCTGTTGACGGGGGTATGTCTACTATAGGGTTATCGGCTTACTGGTCTTGGCAGCCGGGGAATCGGTCATCTTAAAAGAAATTAATAATTTAAAATAATCTTGTTTTTTGAAATTATTTGTGGACTAAACAGTAAAAATACTTTAACAAATATAAAGAGATAAGAGCATGAACAGTAAGTGTCGAATTTATATTCTTTTAAAAATCTATCTACATTTTGGGACGAACCGGTAAGAATATATACATAAGAATAGATACGGTAAAAAGTCAAGTTATGGGACGCCAGATGGAAATAATAGCGGAGCTGCTCAATAAATCCAATAACCTCAGAATTCAATTGAAGAGGAATTTGCCTTGTTTCTGTTAGCCAGTTCGGGACATTGTTCATATAACTTTGTTCCACTCCACAAACCCCAACCATACTACCAATACAGCATTTATTGAGCACACAGTAATCTTACTAAATATTTTTTTGGAAAGCTAATTGAAGTTGAAATATATAAAACTAGAAAAACTAAATGTAATATGTGAGTAAGTAATTTCAATGTGTCATAAATGTTATTCTTAATTAGGGGCTACTTATGTACAAACCTTGTCTCTTTTTGTTCAAAATCCCATATTTGGGTACGTAAAAATGATCTACTGTGAAAAATACTTCAATATTATTGCTCTGATGTGATGTTACAATGTGCAAGCACATTACAGCAATAAGCAATATTCATTTTTTACCTTT
Organism: Stictocephala bisonia; assembly: GCA_035578905.1. Classification (NCBI taxonomy): domain Eukaryota; kingdom Metazoa; phylum Arthropoda; class Insecta; order Hemiptera; family Membracidae; genus Stictocephala; species Stictocephala bisonia. The sequence continues at coordinate 1,282,649 of JAQJVL010000165.1, read as the reverse complement.
TTTCAAAATATAACAAACGTCTAGAAATATTAAACTACATCAAATAAGGTTTACCGGATTAGGAAGTTTTCTTATTGCTCAATAACAAACTAAATAAACATTACTAATAACATTTTTTAGTCTGAATATGGAAATACTTTCTACCGATTCGGACTTGCACGATGGTGTATTCTGGTGAAAAGTGAATCGAATATTCAAATTAAGTTAATGCAACACAGATTATGTGAATATTACAATCATTAAATATTTGTAAAAATTTTCAAAATCGCAAATAAAACAAATTACCTTGACATGTTTGCATAGGTTATTTGGTGTTAAGATTTTCTTTTATAAAATTACATACTGTAAATATTATTCAAGCCAAATCTTTATAGATATTTCCTTACAATTACAACATATCTAAAATCAATAACGATATTCAGAAAATATACGTATATTGTATACTTACAAATCCATGAGTATTACTAATAATTTCTACATGTCTCAACTATTGTATGTAAGAAAATATTTCATTAATTACTTACACAAATATCAAATAATACACCTATAAGCAAGCTGTTTTTCTTTCAAAATAAATACAGAAAAATATAAATGAACTAACTAAAACTACCTGTCAGAGAGTAAAGAATCCAATAATGTGATAAAATTATAAACAAGTGCATTTATTTTTAACACAATAGAAATACGTTCTGCTTTCTGTTAAAATTGACATAAAGAGACTTGATGACAGAACAGATTTGAAAGAATTAGTTTTGTTACTTTTTCATTGCCGAAAGAGATTTACTAAATATTTAAACATAATAAATGAGTTTTAGTGAATTTGTTGAAATTGCACACAACAGCAAATACTAAACACCGATGTGGAATTAGGTTTGAAGGTTATGCGTGATTTATTACATTATTCACATACTCAATGAAACGAACGCACCCCAAAAACGTATTGAAGACATGGCCCAAAAAACTATTCATTAACTGTTAGCATAGTAAAGTAAGTAATTGTGAATAATGAATAACGTAATTCTTTCTTCTTCTACTGCCTCAAGAGAAACAATTACAAGAAATAAACAGTTAAAGTTCAAGCGAGCAATTATTCTGAGAAGTAAATTACCACGTCCAAGCTGAGAGAAGTTCCCAATTACCAAAACAAACGATCCGTTCAGATTTTATGAAGTGCTCATTTAAGTGTTTATCTTTTCGTTTCCAAAATTTATAACAAAAACCTCCCACTTCTCAATCGCATTGTAATAATATGACTGCATGCACTTTCAAATTAAACAATTATCATCTACTTTCTATTAAAACCAAAAATATTTTAGCTTTAATCTTGGTATTTTTTACTAACTTGTTTTTAACTATCGAGATATTTAACATCTAGTGCCATATGTTCAAGATATTATTTATTGTTATATGAAACATTAAAGTCTGGTTGTTAAGTGTAGAAAATAATTTAAAATGAAAATATTATTTAAATGCATCTGAAGTAAATTAAAACTTAAAATACTGTATAACAAACCAACAAATCGTTCTCATAGTGACAGATACAATGTTTAGAGTTGCCCATTTGTTGCAGTATATTCGTTGAATTTGAAAATTGTTAAGCACAAACAAATAAATATTTTGTTAATATTTTAAGAATATTTATTTATTTTTAGTGGGTTGAAAAATCTCTTAAAGAACGTCCTGCTTTATCAAGCAAAGTTAGAACTAAACTCCCTCCTAAAACTTATCCTAGAAACCAACGCCTTAATGGTGACTTTTTAATCACCACCAGTATCTGGGCAAGTGAGCTGCTTCAAGGACAGGATCCCCCACCGGTCACTCATCCAAGGAACAGCCACGCTCGGTATCAACCCTCGGGGGCTAATGGCTAATGGGTGAGTCGGTGGTCAATACTTCTGTACGTTTATGGGCGAGGAGGTTCAATACCTCTGTACGTGTATGGCTGAATGGTGGTCATTATCTCTATACGTATATGGTTGAATGGTGGTCAATAAATATGTCTGTACGTGTATTGTTGGGCTGAAGGGTCAAATGAACACAAACTTTTTAATTGTTTATTCAATATTCATATAATAGTATACACACGTTACTTCTTGGGATGTACAGCGTTCACCTACAAGTGAATTGAAGTGCAAATTTTGTAATGTCTCAAGAAAAACCTGTGAAACAAAAAAATAATTTACTGCAAGAAAGTGTATAAGTTATGTAATAGAATGCTTCTAATACCTAGAACGTCTCAAAACACAAATTTATGACAATATTTCTTCAGAACTAATTAATAATTGCAATCCATAATTAATTTAAGATCGATACAAAATACAAATGATTATTGATACAGTATAATGAAGTTCACTTGTATTGTATTTCTACCAAAACGTGATATACACGTTATCTATTTAAGAAACTATTTATATTGCTTTTTACATGTTTTGCTTTCAAATTATATTATGACCTTGTACTTAATTCACACTTTTGTGCTGAGATATACTAATGTCTCAAATATGGTAGGAGCCTATCCATAACTTGATCTACAAGTTCACACAGCCTTGGTGGATGGTTTAGATTTTTTAGAAGAACACAACATGCACCATGAGTAACCATGCTCGTACATTTAAATGTATGCTACAAACGTGTTGTGTCTGGGCTAAGCATAGTAACTCGTCTTGGATATTCATATACTAGTATCAAAGTGTTTTAGTGTCACCAGACCTACGTATCTTACAGGCTTAGACTAATATCAATTTAGATTAAATTACTATGAGTAATTTAGGATTAACTAGTGCACTAATACTTCCCAGCGGTTCTCAGAGCAGCATGCTTGCGTCTCAGAGAATTAATCTGGTTAAGACTCCATTTAGTTATTATTATAAGATTGTTTATTGATCGATGTGGATTTTTGTTATGTGTGTGATTTTTTTTTTTTTTTTATCTGTATTTTTCTTTGTTTATTATTGTTTAATTTTACTAATATAATTCATATGTATGTCTAACTGTTTGGTTGTGAATTGGTTTTATTAATTTTTACCTTACAGTTATAAATTAAACGGAAGCGCGTTTTATTATTTTTGCCCTAAAAATAACCTGTTATTGTACGGAGAAGGCTACGAGGTACAGACATTGGCTTTATGTATCGTATTGTGGACCAATAGGTCTGTTAGGGGCACATTGTAGGTTCTTAATGTTCTATAGGACCCTCATACAGGTTTGTTTTATTTTTACCTTCAGTTATGCTTATGTCATTTTGTATTCATTTCATTATATTTCGTAAACATTTGTTTACTAGACTGTATTTTATGGTAATGTTGTTATTTACTTTAATATTTTGTGATTTGTTTTCGTATTGGATATTTATTCATGTATTGAACACATATTGTGTGGAAGTGAGGAAATCAGTGTATGAGATTTTGTACTATTTTATGTATAATAGAACCTACAATAAATATTATCATTATCAAATGTTAAATAATGTCTTGCAATATCTTCAAACCGATCAATAGCCTGAAGAATAAGTTAAAGGTAATGAATTATTAACTAACAAAGTAAAGCATTAGTATTATGTAAATAATCAAAATCCAAAACGAAGTTACTCTACCTTAGGTATTTTAATATAAAAATAATTCATAAATAGAGTTTATTTCAATGTACAATAATTATCATCAATCAGCATTTGAGAGGATAGGAAACCATAATTACAAAGTTGTAGCAGTTAATTCAGACGCAAACTTGGTGCTGGTAAAGCAGTTACAGTTAGAGAAACTTCGATCTAGAAGGAAAGTTTGTGAAAATTGACGCAAAATAAAGAACTGTTCTTATTTTGCGTTCTTATTCTAACTGTTCTTATTCTTATAACTTTGCTTATTAACTGTAAGCAAATGTTCTTACCATCATTTGCGATACTTCTAGGATAAAAATTAAAATGTATCTTCTGTATTTAAATATCTTCTGTACATAATAATATTCATTAAACATTCCGATATTTTTGGTTCGCTAGAATAAAATCACAAATAAAATGTTAGCATGGGAATAAGACATAAAATTCACAATGTCATTCAATTAAAATATTGAAATTATCCTTCACTAATCATACTGAAATAAAATTACACTTACTTATAAATAAGGAAAACTAAGTCATATTGTTACATTACTTCATATAACTAGTCATATTGTTACATTTCTTCATATAACTAGTCATATTGTTACATTTCTTCATATAACTAGTCATATTGTTACATTTCTTCATATGATTAACTATTCGGGGTGATTAAAAAGTAAGTTTTATCCACCCTTAACGTTTCTTTATTTTAGATTTATAAAATATGATCGTGGTAATCCTACTAGATACAAAGGGCTACACTAATAATGACAGGAAAGGGAGGTGGGGGAAAATCAGCATTTTCAAAAAACACTAATAGTCTTGTAACATATCATTTTAAAGGTCTTGTTTAGCTAATAAAAATGCACTTACAGATTTGAAATCGGATAACTCTACAAGAAATGACAGCCGCTCAATGATTTGACCCCTCAGGGTTGGGGTGGGGGTAGGGGGTTAACTGAACATTTTCAAAAAGGACTTATAGTCTTGTAGCATTGCATTTAAAGGTCTTGGTAAGCTAATAAAAAGTACATTTAATATTTTAAATGTTTCAATAATATTTGGAAAACTATTTGTTAGATATGTACTGTATTTTTGTCAACGTTATGAATCACAATGAAACTCAGTCACGTTTGGGGCTACCATGTCTTGTAGAGTTCTCCGATTTCAAATCTGTAGGGTTTTTTTATTGGCTAATCAAGACCTTTAAAATGATATTCTACAAGACTATCAGTGATATTTGAAAACTTTGAGTTACTGCCCACCCCCTTTCCCCTGAGTGTCAAAAATTGAACATTGTCATTATTAATGTAGTTCTTTGTATCCACCAAGATTACCACATACATATTTCACATATCTGAAATAACAACAAAGTTAAGTGGATTACAACTTATTTTTCAATCACTATAAATTACACCATAAACACAAGTGTCATTATCAATATTTATGTCTATATTGATGCATAACCTATACGCATGACCTTCTTTAATAAATATACCTCCTTTCTGGTATTGCACTTTTCAAGACAATTATCAAGTTTGTGTGAAATTGTGAGTCTTAAAGTACAAAGCATATATCGAGGGATATAAGTCACGATGAGGTATGTATATACAAAAGCGCCAACATAAGGTGTGTATTATAGGGAAGTGGGAGGTATAGCTGAACCAAAGTGGGAGGTATAGCTGAACCAAAGTGGGAGGTATAGCTGAACCAAAGTGGGAGGTATAGCTGAACCAAAGTGGGAGGTATAGCTGAACCAAAGTGGGAGGTATAGCTGAACCAAAGTGGGAGGTATAGCTGAACCAAAGTGGGAGGTATAGCTGAACCAAAGTGGGAGGTATAGCTGAACCAAAGTGGGAGGTATAGCTGAACCAAAGTGGGAGGTATAGCTGAACCAAAGTGGGAGGTATAGCTGAACCAAAGTGGGAGGTATAGCTGAACCAAAGTGGGAGGTATAGCTGAACCAAAGTGGGAGGTATAGCTGAACCAAAGTGGGAGGTATAGCTGAACCAAAGTGGGAGGTATAGCTGAACCAAAGTGGGAGGTATAGCTGAACCAAAGTGGGAGGTATAGCTGAACCAAAGTGGGAGGTATAGCTGAACCAAAGTGGGAGGTATAGCTGAACCAAAGTGGGAGGTATAGCTGAACCAAAGTGGGAGGTATAGCTGAACCAAAGTGGGAGGTATAGCTGAACCAAAGTGGGAGGTATAGCTGAACCAAAGTGGGAGGTATAGCTGAACAAAAGTGGGAGGTATAGCTGAACCAAAGTGGGAGGTATAGCTGAACCAAAGTGGGAGGTATAGCTGAACCAAAGTGGGAGGTATAGCTGAACTAAAGTGGGAGGTATAGCTGAACCAAAGTGGGAGGTATAGCTGAACCAAAGTGGGAGATATAGCTGAACCAAAGTGGGAGGTATAGCTGAACCAAAGTGGGAGGTATAGCTGAACCAAAGTGGGAGGTATAGCTGAACCAAAGTGGGAGGTATAGCTGAACCAAAGTGGGAGGTATAGCTGAACCAAAGTGGGAGGTATAGCTGAACCTACATTTTAGGAAATAAGAACGTCATGAATAAGTGATTAGCGAAATAAAAAAATATTTATTTACTGAGGTCCTCAATGTTATAATACGTAATATAGAAGAAGAGTCTTTTACCTAATGATGTTGAAATGTTCCTTATTAGTAAACCTAACCATGACCCAATTTCATTAGTAAATTTAATGTAATACATGTAATATGATACTTGAACTTTAAAATGTATCTTTTATGTTCCATATGAATAAAACGCTGTACCACAGACAACAATATAAAACAAACAAGATTATGTGGTTCTGAACTCAGTAATAAGGTAGAGGACAAACAATTTTACGTCTGGTTGGACTGTTGTATTTGTATCAGAACTCTAAAATATCTCGCAATATTTGTATAAAAAATCGTTTTGTACTGCATTCATAACTTCTGCTTGAACTTAAAACTGATAAAATAATTATTATATAATGAAAAGGTTCTTTTAAATTAACAATAGTCTGTCAAAAAAATTTTTTGAATTTATTTACTTATTGTAAATATGTAAAACCTATTAAAAAATTAATCTCTCCATTAGTTCCCCATCATATAATCCTCACAAATTTATCAAGAGATAAACAGTGGACAAAACTATCTACAGATGTCAGGCTGGACACCATTATATTGTGATATTTAAATTGGAAATCTCCATATATTTAAAACATAAGACTTCAAATAAATGAATTATCCTAAAAAGACATATCAAGTTGTTTGAATAAGCCATGGCTTATAATAATTGAAACTGGCTTAGCTAAGGGCGTTACCACCAAAACTCGGGGCCATATTTTCTGTATTCAAATTATAAAAAACTACATAGTTGTTTCCGCACGAGTAACATTGTATTTTCTACAAATACCAGTTAAGGCCTCATTTTTATCAATACTTACTTTTATTTATTTATTACTTCAGCACCTATAACACCATATAAATACATGAATGCAGATGAGGTTGAGATTTGTCAATATGAAAAATACAAATGGCATAATGCAAGGATAAAATGGGTTTACTGTGCATCAACGTATTGAAACTCTATTTAAAAAATATCAAACAAAAAAACTCCGAATGACAAAATGTGTGTGAAATATCAAAAGTTATTGGTTCGCAGGACTTGATCGTTTGTTCTGGAGAAAAATGAGTCTCCCCGGACACTCGGAGGCTCCCTCCAGGTGGGGCGATTTGTCACAGGAAACTGAACTTCACTGTTATGGATTGGAATTTGATTGGGACCTTTTCAAACTTCCAGTATTGAAAAGTATTTTTCCGGAACGGTTCTTCAATATAGAACTAGAATATATCTATCTAGTATCTAGTCTTAACGAGATTTAGTTCTTAAAACTTAAATATAACCTACAAAGAATATATTATACAGCTCTTATTTGTAATCAAAATCCATACATTTATTTAATATTGTAGTAAAATGTGTAAAAAGGCATGCGTAACTATTCCATTGAGCTATTTGTTCGTATTTGTTCTCAACAACTTGACAATAATGTGCTTAAATAATAGTGAATGTCATGTTCTATATTTAGAATTTTAGAACACTTGTCAGATATATGATTGTTTTTAACCTATAATATATACTTGAAAATGAGCAAATTAAAAATGTATTATCTAATTGATAAGGGAAAGGCTCTCCGGTTGAAGGTAATAAAGTAAAAATTAAAATAAATTAGTATCTATTAATTTAGTAGCTTTTAGTAGTTTATAGTAAAATTGTTTAGTCTTGCACAAGCTGTATTAAATACTTTAACAATAAAATAACAACAGTATGAAAGATTTTGAAAACATTATTGCTATTTATTACTTGTTAACCCCACCAAAACAGTCCGATGACATTTTAGGCGGTGTTGCCATATCGTTGCCGAGAACCACCCAACCATATGTTTCATCTACAATAAGTAGGCCTATGCATGTTTAATACTGTCAATTCAACTGGCATTTTGTTTACAAAACAGCTGTATCATACTATTTAAAGACATCTAAATGGTAGTGGTAAAATGTACTATGGTTGTAATGTAATTGTTTTACAGGATTATATATCAATTAAAATATTTCCTATTTTGTAGAAAGTGCTGTGAAATAATGTTTAACAAGTGAAATATCTGTGAAGTACATTACCAAAACAAGTAATTTGTATAAAATAACAAACTATGATATTTGTTTACTTTAACAGATGTTTAGATAAATCATTAATGTTTTCAATGGATTTATACCTGACAAAATTGCTGGGAGGAGTGAGGAGTGGGGCTTCACATGGAACACCTATGATCGGACTATTTTGGTGTGATTTACACTAACAATCTTTTTAAACTATTGATCTATGACTATTTCAATAATCGTTCAAATTTGAGTTAGCAAAAAAGACTTCGTTCGGTGATATGTACTTGCATTACTTCATTACTCATATTTCATAATAAAACACAAAATCACTGTGCACGTACCCAAACAAATGCGGCAGTAATAGCCCTCCCACCAACCCACAGACGTATAACGTTAATGGCGCTCACCACCACTCAAACACGTACACTGGTAATGACCCTACCAACCACCCATACTCGTTTAGTAGTAATGGCCCTCGCACCCACACATTCACACTGGTAATGACCCTCCCAACCAACCATACACGTTTAGTAGTAATGGCCCTCACACCCACCCATACACGTACACTGGTAATGACCCTCCCAACCACCCATACTCGTTTAGTAGTGTAATGGCCCTCGTATCCACACATTCACACTGGTAATGACCCTCCCAACCAACCATACACGTTTAGTAGTAATGGCCCTCACACCCACCCATACACGTACACTGGTAATGACCCTCCCAACCACCCATACTCGTTTAGTAGTGTAATGGCCCTCGTACCGACACATTCACACTGGTAATGACCCTTCAACCCACCCATACATATACAGTTGTAATAGCTCTCACGCATACCCATTCACGTACACTGGTAATGACCCTCCCAACCTCCCATACACGTATATTATTAATTGCCCTCCCACCCACTCACACACAGGGATAATAGCATTCTCGCCTTCTCATACATGTTGAGTGATAACTAAGAGAGGAAACTGGCTCTTGATTGCCTCTCCCTCAAATAATAACTAGCCCTTAACTTACGTACAAACTAGCTCTTTATTATTTCTCCCTTTGGCTGTTAAATAGGCTTCTTTACGTACAATAACATCTTTGGTGCCCTCTTTAATAACCTGTAATTTACATCTATTACGACAGAGTTTTAAAATACTAAAAACACAGAAACTGTATACACCAAGACTACTGTAAAAATATGTGGCAATTAATTAGACAAACACATTCAGTTAAGGATCGACGTGAAAAGTCACTTTCTGAATAAATATATTATACGCATTTTGCACGAACTCGTTGGAGATAAAAAAAGAAAATCTCTAATTAAATATTCATAGTAATTTCCGAGCGAAGTAATATTAGTACTACTTCATTTAATAAACAATGTGGCCCTCTGAGTACTCGTTTCATTAAATTTCCTTAAAATGTCAAAAGGTAGTCAAATATGCACGCAGCAGAGGTATTTTCGCCATCATGTATATTTAAATGCTACTCCACAAATAGTACGTTGAAATCGTTTGACTAACCAGGATTATGTAACAATGTTTATATATGAGTACTAAGAAATGGTTTTATAGTGAATATTACAAAAAATTAATTATAGGCTGCAGAATTTATTTCTTTAGTTTTTGTACTTGAAGTTTTGGTTTGTTTAGGCCTAATATTAATTTTAATTAATTTAAACTTGTTACCTTTCGTTGAATTTGACATATATGTCATAATGAAATGGTGTCATTGTAAATGTGACAGAAATATCAGGTTACTTATTTTCCTCAAATCTGATAAACTGTTTGTTCAAGTTTAGAGTTTCTCAAACTAAAACTATTTTATCAGTGCCAAGTTTATGTCAGAATTATACTCTGTAATTTGTATTGTTGGTTCCTGTAATAGTTATAGGTTGAATTAGTAATAATATAAAGTCCTTACATACCTATGGGAGGAATGACGTTTTTACAATGAGCTATATAAATAATTGTATCGCAAACATTTTTCTTCTTTTTTCTGTCCAATTTATAAAACTATTTAGTAACTGCTTTAAACAGTTTTGCCAATTCCCAAACATCTCACTCAGGTATTCATGGTTTATGAAGACCGTTCTTTGATGGGATCCGAAAATATGGAGACGCTGGACAACTTCTTCATGTACCTAGTATCAAACATTAATTAAAATGCTATACGCGTGGTGTGTTGATCATCCCTACTCTTCTTCTGCCACTGTTCCTTATTATTTTCTAACAAAATAGTTTTTTTTTTTTTTTTTAAAAAATTTTACAAATATAATAAACCAATAACATGCAAAAACTTTAGTGAAGAACTCAGAGTCTTCTGATAAGAGTTTAACACAGAAGCTTCTTTCTCTGTTCAAAGGCGTCCATTATCCTTGAGTTAGCCAAGTGCTCAACATGCTTTGGATAGTTCGGTTTACCGATTCTGCGTACCCTAACCTAAATCCCTAATATAAAGGACTTCCTAATCTACTCACCATAGTTGCGCGCCTAGTGCTAGCGTCCGCCATATTGGTTGTGGTTGTGTTACGGTTGGGTCGTGTTAGGTTAAGTTAAGGTGGATTAGGTAATGTTAAGGTAGGTTAGGTTATTCGCCAACTGTTCAGTTTCAATAAATGCTTGTTGACAAATTAGTTGTTATTTATTTTCACCTTTGTTTAACAACGTAAGATATTGGAATGTTCAAAATATCGGTGAGTCCGGAGTGAGGCTCTGAATCAAGCGCGCAATATCGATAACTAACTGAATTTTAGAATGCAATTATCACTGTACCCTGAAAATAGAATATAATAAGTTTATTCCAAAAATGTTACATAATTGTGGCCCCACTAAGTAACAAATAATACTTGTCAGCGGGGTCCATCTTAACTGTAAAATGTAATACATCAAATAAATTAGTACATAGTAATATAATAAATTTAACATATTCTTAACAATAATTGTATTAGAAACAATGGAAATTGGTGGGCAAATAATTCACCTAGTGTACCAGTGGCAAACTTAAACATGTTAACTGATATTACATAGATAGTTTATAATAACAAGTACTATGAATGTATTTATAAAAAGGTTGTTCCCAAAGATGGTGCCTTTGTACATTTCATGAGGAATGGGTGGAGCTGATTAACTTCTCTTACCCTAACTCAAAAACAAGTTTCTCTGCCAGATGTGATTTAACATGTTCTCAAACTAGCATCTGCTTTAACTAGTCAGTACAGTATGAGCTCCAACCATGTGCACTATATGCTCCAAGCTTACATGTTTTTTCTGTATTGAAAAATGTTCAATGATGAAATAAACAAGAAATCAGCTTAATTAACCTATTCAACTGATAATTCCAAAAGTTCTCATTTGTAATGTGATTCTTACAGTACTAACTCTACCCCAATATTATGTATTAATTGTTATGTACTATGGAATATATTCAGTGTGCTATTGTGTTTCTAAGTGTTTGGTGTTATATGTAATCCAGCTTTTAACTAACTTCGTAGTTGTGGTGTTATAAGTGTGTAGTTTACTAATTCACTAACTCCAAACTAATAAAAAAACTGAAAACTAAAGCAGTCAGTACTATTCACGAACGTAATTGATCAGTAGTGATGCATTTTGTTGAATGTAAGTACACTAACAGTATACATTTACTAAAAATTATATGTATCTAACAATGAATTGAATTAACTCCAGTAGTAACAACTTACACTAATATTTAAAAGTAAATACAAAAAAAACACAATTCCACTAAATTTACTGATAAAAACCCCATTCTTAATCATGAACTTATAGTACATAATATTTATGCAGTCAGATAGACTGTCATATCTTTAATTAGCTGTACAAACAATTTTATTTTTGTAAGTGACCTAGCAATTTGTGGCAGTAAAAAAGAAGAACGTTGCATCCCAACTGTAGGTCAGTGAAATATCACCATAAATTATACAAAGTAATTTCCTAGTCAGCTAGGCTGCCACACCTTTATAAGTAGTTAATAGTGAAATTTAAGGGGATAACAATTAAGCACATTCAGTTAAATTTATTCATAATTACAAAGTACTATGATGATAACTTCCAGTATAACCTACTAGGCTACATTCTTAAAATTAATTTCACAAATATTATCAGTACCTACTACTTTAGGTTATTTATAACCATATAAATTTTAAAAATTAATACTGCAAAACAATTGTGCTTGTTCATGAAAAATAACACAAACAAAAGATTTGAAGCAGCCCATCGAGGTTGATTGTACATAAGAAAATGTAATATATGGTAGTTACCAGTATTTAATAGAATAAGCAAACCAGCTGATTTCGCTCATGTGACGTCACAGTCTACTGCACATCCTCGTCGTAATACCTATCGTATTTTCTAATTACCGTATTCTGGGATAGAACAAAATAAGCTGTTTTTTTGTTTTCTTATAAAAATACTTTTTCAATATTTAACGATTGTGTACATTTTCTTACATCGTTTACATGTATTGCAGTAACATAAAACAACCATTATAAACTCAACTTTCTAATATAAACAAACTAAGCTAAATTATGATCTAAAAGAAACCCATTAAATCAAATAAAATCAGTTTTATTGCAGTGGACATTTAACATGTATTGCAAAAGTCAATTTTACTTTAAAATGTATTTTATGCCTGGTTAAATAATTTAATTTCATCCACACCACAAACAAAATCTGCATGATTCTCTGAAATCAACTATTTCGACTATCCGAATCGCTCGTTTTTTTAATCTGAACCTTTAACGTTGAACGTTAAATAGCTGATTACTTGCACAGGCTCCCCACAGCACTGTGCCAAAGACTAGGTGGGGATAAATTAAGCCATAATATGGCGTCTTCAGTACCTGAATAGGGCAGTATTTGGCTAAAGTCCTCAGAACATGGATACCAGATGTTCATTTGGCACATACCGCATCAATATGGGCATTCCATGTCCAACTTCGATCTATGTGTAATCCAAGGAATTTTGATGTGAACACCTCTTCCAGCATAGTGTCTTCCAACATATGTTCCAAGATTAAATGAAACGTATTAAATCACTAAATTTCAATAAAACAAGAAACATTGAGCAAACCAAAGAAACAAAACAGCCAACATAAACAAGATTTTGAACATACTGTACACAATAGACGTAGGAGAAGTATGGTGGGGGATATTCACTATTTCGCTTACACTATCTCTCCTATACACCTAGAACCATGGCCCTGTCATCATCCGTTCTCTATACAGTTCTTACTGCAACATCCTTTTATATTATAACTGGTAAATTAAAATTTAGATAGTTTTAAAGTCATTTTGGCTTTATTTTAATATTGAATCATTCATTGATGTTTGTACAAGATAAAATGTTATGACATTGTAAATCAAACAATAAATCAATAGCATGACTATTTTATATGGTACCCGGTACCTTGTGATGATTTATATTATTTAATTGCTATAATTAAATTTAAAATTAAAACTTGAAAATAATAATAAACAAAAGAAAAATTTCAACTGTGCCTGTATATGACGATTTAACTAAGAAACTTGGTAATATAGCTAAAAGCATATTATATTTGGAAGAGTGTGATTTCGAAGGTGTATTGGAGCCCTGTCTTCGTGTATCATTGATAGACTTGTCCAGAGGTGAATTTCCAACTGTCTCACACAAATAAATGTTTTTGGAACTTGAAGATCCAGTTTATCTGAACTATGGAATTTAATTACAGTAGACGAAAGAGAATCTAAATTGTATATTTTGATTAAATTTACAGTGAAATGACAATTGTCTAATGATGGTAGATAAATTGGTTTTTTGTGTGACATTTTTTTATGGTATGGTGACTGTTGAACAAATATTTCCACTCTCCGGTGTTTCCCCGCAAAGAAACCGAGGTGATCAATACTACCGTACGTTTATGGGTGGGTGGGTGGGTCAATACCACCGTACGTGTATGGGTGGGTGGATTTGTCAATACCATCGTACGTGTATGGGTGGGAAGACTAAGTGTGCAATAAAAAACATAATTAAGGTCAACTTTCAGTTCAGAAAACAGTTCGTATCTACAGCAATGTAAGATCGCCCGTGAATCACCATAGCGCTACGTCACACAAGTAGTGGGTGAAGCTTCACTCTCAACTCTCCCTGAATAGCATATAGAGTTCCTCGGTTAGCAAACACGTCAATGGACATACCACAACTCAAATCATGAATTTTCTTCGCTGTAATTTCGAATCTAAAAATGTGTGTAATTACCCCTCTTTAATTGTAGTTAATTTGTAGTTGTTATCAAATTGGTGAATGTGTTTGCACAAATCATAATATATTAGGACTTTCAACTATTAAAGTATTGATGACCCAATTTTTATAATATCTTATTAAGGTTAATGAAACACAGTAACAAACATTTATCAACATTTATCTTAAAAGATGGCGATAGCAGTACGAGTATGAAATATACATTTCACCGAATGATCTTACTCTCCATTTTATACAAACAGATTTGTTCGATGATAAATTGATTTACAATACAATTTAACTGTAATTCAAGTTTAATATTAAAAATAATCTTGTAATACAGTATATTAAAAGGATGCATTATTCTAGATGACACCCACTTACGGTCAACGGAATACATTGCCCATTTGAGTTTCAGTGATATCAACACATAGACTAATATAATTCAGAGATCCTTTCTAGGTTTACACGTAGGATTATGGAATAATAATGACACCTGAGTATTGGTGATACCTTCTTACTGTCTACAGAATACAGTGCTCATTTTAGTTTCAGTGATATCAACACATAGACTAATATAATTCAGAGATCCTTTCTAGGTTTACACGTAGGATTATGGAATAACAATGACACCTGAGTATTGGTGATATCTTCTTACTGTCTACAGAATACATTGCCCATTTGAGTTTCAGTGATATCAACACATAGACTAATATAATTCAGAGATCCTTTCTAGGTTTACACGTAGGATTATGGAATAACAATGACACCTGAGTATTGGTGATACCTTCTTACTGTCTACAGAATACAGTGCTCATTTGAGTTTCAGTGATATCAACACATAGACTAATATAATTCAGAGATCCTTTCTAGGTTTACACGTAGGATTATGGAATAACAATGACACCTGAGTATTGGTGATACTTTCTTACTGTCTACAGAATACATTGCCCATTTGAGTTTCAGTGATATCAACACATAGACTACTATAATTCAGAGATCCTTTCTAGGTTTACACGTAGGATTATGGAATAACAATGACACCTGAGTATTGGTGATACCTTCTTACTGTCTACAGAATACATTGCCCATTTGAGTTTCAGTGATATCAACACATAGACTAATATAATTCAGAGATCCTTTCTAGGTTTACACGTAGGATTATGGAATAACGATGACACCTGAGTATTGGTGATACCTTCTTACTGTCTACAGAATACATTGCCCATTTGAGGTTCAGTGATATCAACACATAGACTAATATAATTCAGAGATCCTTTCTAGGTTTACACGTAGGATTATGGAATAACAATGACACCTGAGTATTGATGATATCTTCTTACTGTCTACAGAATACATTGCCCATTTGAGTTTCAGTGATATCAACACATAGACTAATATAATTCAGAGATCCTTTCTAGGTTTACACGTAGGATTATGGAATAACAATGACACCTGAGTATTGGTGATACCTTCTTACTGTCTACAGAATACAGTGCTCATTTTAGTTTCAGTGATATCAACACATAGACTAATATAATTCAGAGATCCTTTCTAGGTTTACACGTAGGATTATGGAATAACAATGACACCTGAGTATTGGTGATACCTTCTTACTGTCTACAGAATACATTGCCCATTTGAGGTTCAGTGATATCAACACATAGACTAATATAATTCAGAGATCCTTTCTAGGTTTACACGTAGGATTATGGAATAACAATGACACCTGAGTATTGGTGATACCTTCTTACTGTCTACAGAATACATTGCCCATTTGAGGTTCAGTGATATCAACACATAGACTAATATAATTTAGAGATCCTTTCTAGGTTTACACGTAGGATTATGGAATAACAATGACACCTGAGTATTGGTGATACCTTCTTACTGTCTACAGAATACATTGCCCATTTGAGTTTCAGTGATATCAACACATAGACTAATATAATTCAGAGATCCTTTCTAGGTTTACACGTAGGATATGGAATAACAATGACACCTGAGTATTGGTGATATCTTCTTACTGTCTACGGAATACATTGCCCATTTGAGGTTCAGTGATATCAACACATAGACTAATATAATTCAGAGATCCTTTCTAGGTTTACACGTAGGATTATGGAATAACAATGACACCTGAGTATTGGTGATACCTTCTTACTGTCTACAGAATACATTGCCCATTTGAGTTTCAGTGATATCAACACATAGACTAATATAATTCAGAGATCCTTTCTAGGTTTACACGTAGGATTATGGAATAACAATGACACCTGAGTATTGGTGATACCTTCTTACTGTCTACAGAATACATTGCCCATTTGAGTTTCAGTGATATCAACTACGAAACTAATGCAATATTTGAGTTGTGTCAGTTGAGTTATTATTATCTCACGGCGTAAATGCACATTGATTTCCAGTTAGGTTTAATTGAAACAATTCCTGATGTATGTTAATTTATTTATTGATTTTTCAAAAATAGCCTATTTATCTAGTACGATGGTGATGTCCCACCCAGCCACCCATACACGTACGTTACTGACGTCTCTCCTGCCCACTGATACACGTAATATATCCACCAATTATGGGACGACTGAATACACCTTGTAAACACCCTTTCCACCCCACTTTAGTTTCCCATGTTACTTCTGTATATCCCCCCTCATAGTTTGAGTGGTACCCTTGATTATGTTACTCACAAACATATATCTCATGTAAAAAGTCAGTTTCTTTAATTTATAAGCAAATTCCATCACAAAACACAAAAGCTCTTACGAATGGTTGTTAAAATGTAAGAGACTTGTAATATTTGAATAGAATGTGTTTTCTTCGTTCTATTTTCCCCATGGACAATGACTTCCATTTCAGTGAACAAATAATAAGTATTTTCCTGACCCCTTCAAAGCGCCCCAACAATCTTTTGTTGGATGTAAACAGTTTAAATTGGATTTCTAAAATAAACATCGAAGTGTTTTCTAACTTCATTTTAAACAGTATTTACTTTATTCTGTACTAATTAATTTATTTTTTACTAGATTAAATGACTGATTATACAAGATTACTGGGGCTATGATAGAATAACTTCCGTAGAAAAGTGTATCTTTATAGATTTGTTAGTAATAATGCCTGCGTGGTAAATACTGGTAATACTATCGATTGCTTACAGTTTTATATGTCTACACTACTTCAATTTGTGTTAACTACCTTTCAAATAGATCGATGGCTTAGTACAGCAAAACTTCTTAAAGGAAAGGTTCTCAGTTCGATTCTATTCAAAGTGAAAAGAAACTTTGAAAGGGACCTACTGATAACCAGCGGCTTTTCATTTGTCATAGGGCTATTCATGAATGACGGTTTGTAATGAATATACACCCATCACGTTAATTCAAAATCCATACTCTACCATCCCTTAACGATCGGCGTCAAATAAATAGCAAGGCTACATGCAGTTATATCAAATTTAAGATCTTTATACTTTTTGAAATAATGCTTCAAAGAGGTGGCGGAACAGTCAATAGTCGTGTTCAAGTTACACAACAATTCAAACAACTAAAGGAAGTTGACCAAGTTACAGTGATTCATACCAACTATCATCATAACGGCCAGCACTACATTACAATAGGTAGTGGTACAACTATTTTAGAATAGTTTAAACCACTGTTTTCAACTTCAGCACTTCAAGTGTGAAAGAGCGAAATGGTCATAACTGCTTTAAACAAATATTATTAGACATTATAACTGTCATAATATTTAATTCATATTGAAATGATAAAACTTTATAGACGGTATGGTAAATACGAGTTCGAGCCACCTGGTAGTGATGGTCGAATGAGATCAAAAGTAGTTGGTAGTTATATTATGTACTTATATATCACATGACTGTATATCTATTCGCCGATCGATAGTAGATACGGTTTTTGTTTGGCAGCCAACTTTCAATAAGCATGTAGACAGGCTTATATCGTACGTACTGCTTCACCAGAAAGTCTATACGGTATGAGTCATCATTTATTTAAAACTATAAATATACATTAATTAAAATTTGTGTACAAGTACATAATATTTGTGCAATATTAGTTGCATAGTAGCCACAGATAATCCACACTCATATAATCATTCATTCAGTAGCCTTAAAATACGCAAAAAGTTGTGCCTGCGTCTTATATGTAAAAATGTATAGTTTTTTTTTTAGTCAATACTTTTTGAGTTATTTTCGAGTAAAAGTATAAATGTTATAGCCAAAAAACCCTACTTTTTCGTATGGTTTTAGCGAATAACCCAAAAGTAACCATTTTATCTAACATGTTATTCATACATTTGCTTAAAATTAACAAAACAAATTGGGTTTATGGTCTCTGTAGACCCAATACAAACTGAGTAATAATAGTTTGTTGAAAGTTGGCTTTCATTCGTCACACACAAAAATTTAAAGTTTCAATTAAAATAGCTGGACAAAATTTATTTTTTGAGGAAACTTATAGGACCCTTTCAAAAGTGCTTTAAAAGCCTTTACTTTAGTTATTTTATAAAAGTCTTTAGCATCAAAAGTACTGGAAGTGAGTTATGACGAAAATAAAGTTGATCTGTATTTATTCATGTACAAACAGTGTGAAAAAGTGATTACTATGCAATTTTTATTACTTCTCTGTCATATGGCAAATATATTTTTCAATTATCTCAGGTCCCAACTGCTGTTGGAAATGGTTGGTTGTTCCTCTAATGGTGCGGCCACACTTGGCGTATTTGTAGTTGCGACAGGAACGCCGCGACTAGAAATTTCTTAATTTTACATGTTATCAAATGAGACCCGGCCACACTTGACGTTTTGCTTCGGCGACAACGACTCGAACATCACATGTAGCGTATTTCGTCGAAACGTTGCCTATATTATTTTATGAACCCGACCACACTCGGCGTTCTTGTCGCAGCGTATGCGCTACTCCACCACACCCCTCCTTTATTCTTCCAGGCTATACAGCTAGTTGCATTGCTATAAAGAGGCTTTATGTTTCGTTGCAGTTTCTAAGTTTTGTGGTGTTGTTTTTATTACCAAAAGTATCTATCATGTTTGATACAGAGCAGTTTATTAATGAGGCTATCCTTCGTGCTCCACTGTGGGATTGTGCATTAATAGACAACAGTAATATATTATTAACCCACCTTCGCAAAATAAACTGGCTCTACCGAGTGTGGGTGTGAAGGGACGGACCCAGGTGGACAAAGACAACAAAAATAAATTAATTCCAAAATATTGTTTTTTTAATGAGAAATTTTAAAAGGAAAAAACAAATTACAATAACAAAACTAAATACCAAAAATTAAAATAATATACAATTTTAATGACGAAAATAGGCTTTGCTCGTTTGCAAAATAAGTAATAAATTATTTAGACCTGACCAAACACAAACTATAGAAATATATAAGCACAACAAACTAAAAATCAATAAAAAATAAGCATGAATAGACATAATAAACATCTGAAACACCTGTAGAACAATATGACAAACAATAAAACTAAAAGGGGCTAAATACTAAACATATAAATAAAGATATAACAACGAAATAAGAAAACTACGAATAGAATGTAAAAATTTACAGTAGCCAGTAATTCATCGAATGATGACTTTCTCTTCGACACATCTTCGTCATTTTTTAAACATTTTTTAAGGTTGTGTAACTGGCCATCTGTCAACCACATGGAGTTCATTAATACCAAATCTCCTTTCTTTTCTTTTTTTTTTTTTTTTTTTTTTTTTTTTTTTTTTTTTTTTTTTGTCAACTAGGAACTAACCGGAAGGGCTAGGGCTAATAGTACGTCGTCACCATCGATGTATATGAGAATAACATTATTCTTATATACATCGATGGTCATCACTGAAAGCAGACATCATTCGAAATGCGCTGCAACTCAGTCGCCAAGTGTCACGTATCTGCCGCAACGTGTGGGTGCAGAACAGAAGGTAACATGTAGGCCTAATTGTCTTCCCATCATTGACCAACAAGAGGATGAGGAGGAAGACCATGATGATAGGAGAGAGGAATGAAGAGGATGATGAAAGTGACATGAGTTGTGATAATAATTGTTTGTTTAATACTAATAATAAGTCATTAAAATATATTTTTAAATACAACTTGTATTTTGAATTTTAAAAAATGTTGACTATAATTTTTAATTTTTTTTTTCTAGGATTGGTTTTTATAAAGGCTTAAACTCTGCAATAAATTATAAACAACTAAATTAATATATCAGTCTTAAATTACTATCACAACATGATAGATAATTCTAGGTCAGTGGATAACATTTTTCAACAGTAGTTTTAAAGATTATTTAAGTAAGGAACAGTTTTCAGGGTTGACATTTTTTATTTATCATAATTATTTATTCCTCAGAATGTCAACTGATGTTAATGGTATTTATTTGAAAAGTTGCATCTGCACTATTATAAATTTATTACTAAACAGGAGTAGTTTTCACTTCTAAAAAAATAGTAAGCAGCCCCTGGCACACGGACAACTATGAAAGTAAGCAGCCCCTGGCACACGGTCAACTATGAAAGTAAGCAGCCCCTGGCACACGGTCAACTATGAAAGTAAGCAGCCCCTGGCACACGGTCAACTATGAAAGTAAGCAGCCCCTGGCACACGGTCAACTATGAAAGTAAGCAGCCCCTGGCACACGGTCAACTATGAAAGTAAGCAGCTCCTGGCACACGGTCAACTATGAAAGTAAGCAGCCCCTGGCACACGGTCAACTATGAAAGGAGTAATTTGAACTTAAATCTAAATTTGTATGCAAAGCTGTGGTATTTAATTATACCAAGTTCCTAAAGAACCTAATGAAGACATTTTTAATTATAACTATTCAAATTAGTAGCATTTATGGTCAAAACTGCTACCAACTGCATAAATTATATCCCTTAATATCAACTGACGTTGGTTCATCTTATTTCAAGATGATTTCAATTAATTTCATGATCAAATTTAAAATTCTGAAACGTTTTTCTACTTAAGGTAGTTTTCACTCCTAAAAAATTAAAGGCAACCTCCGGCACAGGGTCAACTTTAAAGTAGAGTGCTAGTAGAACCTAAATCCAAATTTTCATAGAAATCGGTATTGCTTGAACAAATTATATAGTTTCAGAGTATTTTACCTTCATTGACTAGACTATTAATAAAAGTTATTTGTTGTAAATTGTATACCAGTAGCTCTCTTTCATATTTATAATATTTATTTATTCATTTACATGTTCTAGAACAGATAAGAACCCAATGGAACTGGATAACATTCATATTACCATAACATTTTTCTGTTTATTGAAGTGTAGAAAAATACAATTAACTAAACCACAAATACATTACTAAAAATTATCAACTAGACAAACGTAAATAAATACTGATAGTAACCAAATTGTATATAAATAAAGCCACAAGAAGACCAAATAATACTAAAAATAACAGTAATGAGCTACAAACACTACTTTTAAAAGATGATAAATGCATGCATCAACGATATAAACGTGCTTAAATACATATAAGTGTAAATAAATTATGAGCAATAAAACAACAATAATATAAACTATAGTAAAACAAATCATTATATAAGTGAGTACAAAGTGAAAATAAGTCAGGTGATGTTACTTTATTTATTCTAACTGTCCAGCTAGTTTTTTGTGTTTTTTTATTTTTATATAAATTACTAATACATACATATACAACAATAATGATGTAAATAGAATAAAACATTCTTTAATTTATCATTATTTAATTTAATAATCAGTATAATACCTGATTATTATTTTTATTAAAATATACAAGCAATAAAAATAATCTATACTTGTAATGGGAACAATTAAATGTTTAAATATGTCCATTTTGGTATAAGAATTTATATACTGTCCCTTTTTTATCTACCTGACAAACAGTAAAATTATATATTTAGCAATATACAATAACATCTGCCTAGAAGATAGTATACACCTTAAAAAAATAATTTATAACTTAATCATAAAGGTATACTGTAAAAGGAATTTACTCATTTTTTCCGCCACCAATTCAATAAGGAGTTCATTTCTTATAACATATATCTTTATTTATAAAGCCTATTCAGTAAAAAAATCCAACAAAATATATGATCAGATTCTTATTCATGGTGTCTTTTGCAAAATTGTCTGCACATAAATAAGCCTAGACGTTTGAGGGTGTTCAATTAAGCATTATTCTTTTTATTTTTTTAATAAAAGCGTTAATAAGTAATAAATGCGTTGAGGAAAAAATTCAACGAAAAAAATTTGCTAGTTCAGCCCTCCTTGGTAATCTCATAAAGACACAAAGCGATATATTTTTTATAGTTTTGAGAATATTGTCGGCAAAAGGTACTAACCAACCTAGTGTGAATTAAAAGTTGAAACAAGTATTTTCAATGTGTACATTGAATATTTCAATAACATTTCTACAAATGTTGAATTGAAATCCATACAATTATCTTTGGCTTAAAGAGTAGATTGATGATACAGTACAGTATATAAACACGTTATTGATAGAGCTTACTTTTGTACAATTTGCAAGGTGGGGACAGTGTGGGAGAGAGAGGGGAGGGAAACTCGGTGATAGTTTGTAGTGAGACAGGCTCTTTGCTACTCCTAGCGACAGTTACACAAAAGTCTACAACTAAATCCTTTTTGAGCACTCAACTGGGCGCCTGAATGAACGCCCTTAAGGGAGAGGGATGTTAAATCAAGTATTCGGGAAAAATAAGGGAAAAGATTTTGTTAGGAAAATATGGTAGGTAGCCAGAATATGAAAGGCTTTCATCCTGACAACAAATGTCTTTTGACTTTCTGAGATCAACAAAAATATTTTGCACAAGAAGAGTGTGTTGTGTATAATGAATGAGCATTTCATTTACGTATTTGTATTGTTGTTTTGAGCCTAAATCTAATGCTTTATGCACAATTAAGGGTTATTTTACTAAGTCTTACAATAGATATCTGATATAAATTAAACTATTTTTAATTGAAGACATTTGTATTGTTTGAGCTAGAATTTACGTACACCGCCCATGCCCCAGCCATAAGGCCAAAAACTGATGATAGCATTTCAATAAAGAAGAACATAATTGATTCTAAGGACTCTTCACATCCCTCGGAACATAACTTCAAAGATTTTTTGAAAGCAGCACTGTTTTTAGTAATATTAGCACATTTCAGATTGTTGGCAGTCTGGAGGCAGATAGCAGAGATATTAGCACCAAGCTGGATATCAGGTTGATGAGTGACACTGGAGTCTTCGTTGAGAGGTATTGCCTTAAACACCTGCCAGAGAATATAATCAGTTGTATGTTTATTGTTCATTTATAACTATTATTTCCTAGTTTTCAATAATTATTGTTATATATTTTCTATCTTCCAATGTAAAAGAAAACGGACATGTTTTATCATGTGAGGGAGACAAAGGTAGTTGGACATTTGCCATCATTACGTGAAAATTACCAATCACGACGTTTCGATTTGTCAAAACCCAAACATTTTTCAAGTGCTAAAAACTAAATTATTTATTCCTAATAATTGTTGTCTTTTCAGGTTAAAATGTAATTGTAATAGTAAAATATAATTGTAATAGTAGTCTCAGTCCTTACGAGTCATATATATCAATTTTGTGCATGTTGAATGTTATTTTAAATTAATAGTGTTTTTCAGGTACCATATATTTATGATTAGTTAATGTAATCTTCAGTATGATTTGAATATTAATTTTAATTGTGTTTTAACATTTTTTCGTTGATATCGTGACCTTGACAGTGCCTAATTGGTTATATTAATTTAACCCTGTTAACATTTTTATATTTAGTAAAAGTTCATTTTGTTGTACCCCATTCTAGGATCTAGGTTAAAATGTAGATAATTATTAAAGTAGATAAGTTTATTAGTTTAAGAACGTAGTTTTATAACATGTTTATGTAGATCTAATTTAGTTTTTAGCACTTGAAAAAGGTTTGGGTTTTACCAAATCGAAACGTCGTGATTAGTAATTTTCACGTAATGATGGCAAATGTCCAACTACCTTTATCTCCATCATTAACAAATTTCAAAAACAAAGTTGTTTTATCATATTAATATCCGTATTAAGAACACTAATTTAAGCTTAAAATACCTATAGTTTTAAAAAAAAATACCCCCATTTGGATGTCTTATTTTAGTAATACCCTTTTTTGGTATTAAGAAATATTTTTTTTAGTTTTGGGGGCATATACCCCTTATTATTTGCCCTTTATAAAATCTGACGGTATATTTGGATTCAGGAGAAAAATAGCTTTAAACTGTATTATAGACTTAAAAATGTTCAAAGTAATTAGCATTTAGTACAATACATTACCACAACGTGCCAATAGAATAGAAAACAATTTGTATGATAGTTTAAGGGATCTTGTTAAAACCATTTATAATTTCTCTGTTTCAACAAGCAAATGTTGTGTCATTGACTTTCTTTAGACATGTTAATATCATGCTAAAAAACTGTTTTAAATTATTAGCTGAAATAGATTTCCAATCTGTAAATATTTTTTTAAGAACTTAATCTATCTATATTTATAAAAGGCAAAGCCCTGGCTGACTCACTCACTCATTCATCATTCTTCAACTTCCCATATACGTAGAGAGCTGAAATGTTGCACACTGTTTCTTTAGGTCTTAAATAGGACAGCGAAATTATTTTAATCTTGATAAAGTACTCCTAAGGGGTAGAAACCACCCCTAAAAGATTGTTCCATAAGATGAATATTGGCTTAATTTTAGTAAATTAATTACAGCTGTTTTGAAAATAAATAAACATGTCTATTTTGAATGTTTGACATTACACTATTGATACATTTTTACTTTCTCCCAAATGCGTTAAGCATAGAGAAACTATTGTGATCGTCAAAAAAACAATATTTTTACAAGTTGGTCTAAGAATACATTTTAGGGTCCTCTGAACCCAAAAAAGTGTTTTTTTTGAAAAAAGAATGTTGTATGTCCGTATGTGTGTGTGTGTGTCTGTGCACTTTTTATGAAATTTAGTATGAAGGTGTATTATCCATGTCTCCAGACCATTTTTCATTTTCTTTTTAATTTTAGTTTTTTTTTATTTTTATGGACAAAAAGCATACAAAAATGGAATTTTCTCATAAATGGATCTAACGATTTTGATCAAATTTTCAGGAAAGATGTGAATTACAATTCAAAATATTTGAGTAAAAATAGCATGTCTCTAACTTGACTAGTTTTTTAGACATGGCAAAAAACCTATTTGGGAAACAAACTGGTAATTTTCAAAGTTTTGATTTTTTAGTGTTTAATAAGGGGGAAAGTTTGAGCCAATTCTTTGGAACCATTTATTAATATTATACTGCGAGATTTATGTTCAGCTGTTAAACAAAAATTAAATAGGCTAAGTAATACCATTGGGTATTTAAACTAATAAATATATAGCAATGCAAGTAGAGTGATTGAGATACTGTAAATAAATATGATTTTAGGTTATACGGTTAATCTACTTTTTTGGAGTCAAAGTTATATGCCAAGGCCGAAGGTCGAGGTGTATCGAAAGTAGCGAGCGTCGGGATTGACACACAAAACGTGCAGGGGTGTCCCCTAGTATATATATATATATATGGGCAAAGGCAAAGCCCTCACTCCCTCTTCACTAATTCTCTAACTTCCTTTGTGGCTAGAGAGCTGATATTTTGTACACTGCTTCTTTAGGCCTTAAATAGGCAACTAAAGTATTTTCATCTTGATAAAGTACTCCTTTGTAGAAACCACCCCTAAAAGACTGTTCCATAAGGATAGCATTGGGTTGATTTTAGTAAATTAATAAAAACTGTTTTGTAAATAAATAAACATGTTTATTTTGAAAGTTTGAAATATACTATTGATTCATTATTTATCGTGTATCAATTGTTATACTATTGATGAATTTTTAACATTATACTAAAAAAAAATCTTCAGCTGTTAAACAAAAATGAAATAGGCTAAGTAATACCCTATACTAATAAATAGGTAACAACACAAGTAATGTAAGTGAGATACTGTAAATATATTTAATATTGTTATTTTATGTTTTACAGTTAATATTATTATTTGTAGTCAAAATTCACATGCCAAGGCCGAAGGCCAAGGTGTATCGAACTCAGCGAGCATCGGGGTTGGTATGTGAAGTGTGTAGGGGTGTCCCCTAATAAGTTAATAAAGGGTATATATTTTGTAGACACCCTGTGTAATGAAGCTAGTTATTCTGAAAAATTGGCCTCACATTCCTCTCGAGAATGCAGTATGATCTTGGCCACTATCCTAACAGTTTAAAGTTTTAGCCTCAGCGATCTAAAAAATTAAGCCATTGGAAAGTTTAACCACAATTTTATTTATTTATTTTTTTTATTAGTAGTGCCAGCAGCTTTTCTCATATTACAGTCCATATTTCTATACACACATTAGATATCCCCTACATCTGATTATTTTTCATAATTCTTGAAAACTTTATTTGGTACCAACCAGGTCATCTAAGTTAAGTAAAATATTTTCTATGGTTCCAGCTCAGTGCAAGAGAAAGTACCTGATAATTATTGTTGTTATTTTGAGTGATATTTACCATTACCTCTACAATTGACAATTCATCAATTATAAATCCCAGTAAGTATGTACAGAGGACTCAAAGACCCTTTAGAAACATTTCTTGATGACACATTGTGAGGTGTTTTAGGCATTGAAAATCTGCTACTGGTCTTTCTAATTCTATTTCTCTTTGAATTAATAGATTCTGGTTGCTGTATTACGAATTTACTATTCTTTTAAAAAGCAATCATTATTTTGTAGGCAACAGTTGTAAGGTCTATTTATAACAATAAAAATGAAATGAGGGTGTTGTTTTAGGAAAATTTAGTTTAATGGGGCAAGTGTCATTCTTTTATTTTGCATTGCAGCAGATCTGTTGATGCTGGATTAAGTTAGCTTATAAAGTACAATAGAGGTAAAAGCCATGAAGTGTTTAATTTTCAGCTCAATTATCAGCTGATCCATTTTAAATTACATTTAGACTCTTATTGGGGTCAAAGTTCGAACTTTTGGCTAATGAAGATGAGCTCTAACCAGCGACACTACTTACCAATGTCCCATTTTAAGTATCACAAGTATTCTACGACCATGAATTACCACAGTTAAGTATGGACATAAGCCAGTAAGTTGAAACCAACTAATTTTTTTTAATATTAAATACCCAAATCAGTTTCAGATTGCTCTAGAGTAGTATTATACTGGTTTATTTTAAGGAAACAGTGTTGTTAGTATTTATTCATTTAACATGCAACAATACAGGTTTTAAGCCCAATTACAATGTGCATGTTCCACAGAAGGAGTCATGCCATTAAATATTCAAAGTCCAACATCTTTCAGTCCAGTCCAGTGCCATTCGTAGATTAACAGTGAAAATATAAATAATAAATAACAATAGCAAACATACAAAAACAAATCAATAACAAACATACATATATAAATAAATAACATAACCGTAATAATAAATAATCATATATATTAATTGGTCGGTAGCGTAGTTAGTTCAATCCCAGCATCATGTGCTAAAGGTTCTCAGTTCGATCCCAATCAGAGTCAATACATTTTGAGAAGGATCAGCTGATAATCGCCGGCTGTTCATTTGTCATTGGGCTATTAATTAATGACACTTTCTAAGGAATAGTCGGCCTTAGTTTGTAACAATGACTACATTCGCTCATCTACACTCACTCACTCATTCGAAATCCATATTCGCCCATATCTCGACGATCGGCGTCTTATAAATAAATAAATTAAAATTAACAATAACCAACAATAATAAACTCTGTTAACAACAACTAGACTCCACAATATCAAGAGAAAATAAAGTGAAAAATAACTTGCAATTATTTTACTTTTTGGATTACAGTACTGTATTACAAAATAAAATACCATATATATATATATTTATATTAAATATAAAAAGTAAATATCTAGTATTTGGTTATATACATAGCCTGGGTCTAACCTGTAGACTGCTTAGTACGATGAAAGCCCCTGTAATGAGTGCCATGTCTGCTAGCAGTCATGGGCCCAGCATGATCTATCCCTATATACTACCTACATCCTTGACCAGATCCACCCACATGCTTGCCAACTGTCAAGGTTAACATTATTACTGGGACCGATTTCAGCACTCAAATATGTGCATTAAGCTTCCAGTGTGTTTTCTGATTGAACACACTGAAATGGCAAATCAAAAATGCAACTAAACACAAACATTTCCTTCTTTAAATATATAATATGCTCAGAATATTTATACGCTTAATAATAGATTACTCCCAATGAAACATTTAGTGTTTAGTGAATATAATAATATTTACTTAGGTATGTTCTAAATTAAAGGTACAATCTTCATTTAGTTTTAATGTATTAATTAGGAGGGATTGAGTCATTTGATATCATAATTGTTCGATGTGTTTGTATTGTAAGTACAGTATACATTCAATTCAAACATCTTTATCTGTTCAGTATACAATAGCTACAATAAATAGTGTCAAATTCTACTTATATACAACATACAACTTAAAACTTAAATAAATTATTATCAAGAAACTGTACAGTACACAATAGCAATGAAGTAAAGTTGTTATTTATAAATATTTATAATTGAGGTTACTGGTATAATTAAAATATAATTACTTTTCTCTTAGATTTACTAAAAAATTAAGGAAACTCATCAAAAGAGTATATTGCCTTGGCAACCAGGTATTCCTTGAGTTTTCTTTTAAAGGTATTAAGATTTGGTTTTAATTTAATACTTTGTGGAGAGACACCTAGAATTTGGATCCAGCATATTGAGTTTTTTTACAGTAAATTTGTAAATTAAAAGCAGGTGGAGCAAACTCATTTCGGCCTCTTGTTTTGTGGTTATGTCTATCTCCTCTTGTTCGCTACGCGACGTGTTTTGTGGTTGTGCCTATCTCCTCTTGTTCGCTACGCGACGTGTTTTAAAATACAAATGCGGTGTAAAATTAAACGCTGTGTAAAACAAGTATATAAAAGAGTGGTGCTATAAATACCTCCCAAATTCAGTTTAGAAGGTGCAGTGGGCCTAGCGGGTTGTCTCTGGAAGCAAGTTGCCTCTGGAAGCGGATTGTTTCTGGAAGTGGGTCGTTTAGCGCCGCATTGTCCAGGGCAGCGGGTCGATCTGTACTAGTCCAGGAGGTAGCAGGCACCAGAAATAATAGACTCACTCGGCAGTTATAGATATATTACAGACAATTAAGAAATACAAGGTGTAATAAGAGAGAGTGATGGTAGAAGTAACCACCCCAGTGGCGGGTCGGGGAGTGAGTGAGTACAGGGGCGTTCTGCGCAGTGGAGGGATTCGCACTGTGTAGATTTTAGTAGCACCAAAATCGAAAACAATTTTATTGCGAGTTTTAATTTATTATGTAATGAACAATTGGAACACCTCTTAATTACATATTCTTAAAATTCTGTTTAAATTTAAAATGGTTTCATATATATACATCCCGTAGACGGTTAGTATATCTAAAGAGATTAAATGTTCCCTAACTGAAGTTCTTGAATTTAACTTAGGAATTATTTTTTGTTAACTTGTTTTTGAATTTTTTAAATAGATTTCAAGTTATTGTTGGATGTTGCACCATATAATGAAATGCCAAAAGTAATAATTGAATGTATATATGAAAAATAAATGCTTTTTAGAGTTTTAGGATCAGTCAAATTATGCATTTTCCTTAGAGCATACAATCTAGAAGACAATTTCATTTTAATCTTTCTAACATAACTATTCCAGCTCAAGTTACTATCCACGATTAATCCCAAGAATGTTGTTTCAATATTTTCTAAAATATTACAGTTCTCAATACTAACCAGAGCCATATTTACAGGAGGGGTTGACGGGCTATAGCCCAAAGCAACAGATTTTTAAAAGCGGCAAGTTTTGACACAAAATTCTCGGCGGCGATTTAAAAAAAATATAAATTTTAAAGATTTACTAATATTTATTTCCCTTCTTTAATGGGTACATCGTCCGTCCAAAGCAAAATTTGTGCATTAACGTGGCAAATATTTAATTAATTTAAACTGAAAAAACTTTCCTCAAAATTAAAGTTCAAAATATGAATGTCTATGCAATGTGTAAGAGTTGCCGCTCCGCTTCAGGCGTTGGAGCGAAGCGGCAAGTCAGGTAACCAACCACTGTCAGGCAAATCAACCAGTAAACCGTCATAATCACAGGAAGTGTTGTGTGTTTTTACTGTTGTTGTTATGTTGTGTGTACTCTTGTGCATAATAATGGTTTAGAATATACAGTATTTTTTATTGATTAGAACGTCCTAAAGGTAGCAAAATCAAGATAGTTAGTATCCCTGATACTAACTGTAGTTTAAAAGTGTATTTTCATGGATTTGTTTGGAATGTAATAAGATTAGTTTTATCTATATTAAAAAGTAATTTATTCCGGTCAAAATAGTTACTAAGAATAGTTACATTTTCTTAAGTTAGGTTTTGAACTTCTTCCCGTTTTGGTGCAGACACTTTGAGGTTCGTGTCATCTGTGTAAAGGCAGAATTTGCTTGACTTGGTAAGTGTTGGTAGGTCCGTTAGATAGCAGGCAAACAGAAGTGAACCTAAGATGGACCACTGAGGACCCCATTTCTTACTGTAGTTAATGATGAAAAATGATTTAGTCTAAAATTGTTTTCATGGCTTATAATTTCAACAAACTGACATCTGTTGGAAATAAAAGATTTTAAAATGTTAGAGGATATTTTTCTATTCCCAAATTGTACAATTTTGACAGTAATAACTTATGAGATATGGAATCAAAATCTTTTTGAATATCTAAAAATAAACCTATAGTTTTTGTTGATTGTTTAATGAATCTATAATAGAATTAATAAAATCAGTGGCAGCAGTCAAAACCAACCGACCTTGACAAAACCGTGCTGGCAGTCATTTACAATGTTATTATTTTCTATAAAGTAAGTGAGTTGAGAATGAATTACTTTTTTCATAAATTATTTATATTGTAGGCAGAAGAGCGACTGGTCTGTAATTATTAAATTTGGTTTTATCGCCTTTCTTAAGGACTGGCCGTATTTTTGCTGTTTTGAGTTTCTCTGGAAATGAGCCTGATATTAATGACGCACTCGTGTTAATGGTTTTGTTAAGTGTGGTTTGGCTTTTTTTATGATAATTGACGGTATTTCATCATACCCAGCACTGAATTTGTTTTTCAGATTATTAATAATTTTCCCCGCCTAGTTTTCATCTATTAAAATAAATTTTGAAAACTTTGAAATAGGCCCACTACTGCTGTCCTCTGCATCACATTCTGCATGCTGATTATCAGAACATTTTAATGTTGGCTATGTCTCATCCACAAAGACGTCAGTAAAACAATAATTAATTGTATTTCTTACATCACTAAGATTTGAAAAGACGGTGTTACCAATCTTTAATCTTTAATTCTGATGTATAACATTTTTTGTACCAACCTCAGAGTTAATTATGTTCCATGTACTCTTTATAAAAGTACACATAAAAGTGATGAGTTTCGTGACAATAAATACTAACAATTCAAATAGTATATGATTGACAGCAATTTATTAATAATCATTTTAAAATATTGATCATAATGTATCAAGTGTATGTCTTGATATAATTAGCAGGACATATACCCTTGTGAAAGCCTATTTTGTTATTGATGAGTTTGGTTTACGTGACATTCAATTACTTGAAGCTCACGCATCGAATATAAGAACAAAATATTAACTGTTTGAGACTTAATTACAGAATAATTTCTTCCATTCTTGCAAGAGGAAACAATTACAAGAAAACAAACAGTCAGAGCTTAAATGAGCAATTATTCTGAGAAGGAGCAAATTACGACATCCCAGCAGAGATAAGTTTCCAATTACAAAAATAAACGATCCATTCAAATTTTATGAAGTGCTTATTTAAGTGTTTATCTTTTCGTAACCAATTATTTTACAAAATCCTCCTCTAATTCTCCGGTATCAAAATATATACTTAGTAATTTTTATATTATGCTGTATCTGGGGAATTCAGTTAAATTCCAATGTCCCTAAATTACACATGGAAATAATCTGACTAAAAATTACAGAAACAGTTGATGGAATATTTAAAGCAAAATTAATGTATAAAGAAATCAAAACATAATATTGCCATTAGAACAATAAAGTAGGTTTAAACACCGAACAGCGGAGCCCTAAGAGCCAAATAGAATACTATTAAATCGTTCTCACAATGTACACTGTAGGTAGAAAAGATCACAAGTAATGTAAAACCACTAAACATGTCTACATGAGTATAGGGCGTCAATACCCCTATAAGTATCTAGCTGGGCGGGTGGGTCAAAACCACTCTACGAGTCTGGGTGGGAGAAGGGGTCAATCCTTCTGTACGTGTATGGGTGGGCAGAATGGTGGCTCTATATAACTATATATGTCTGGTTGGGCGGGAAGGTAATACCACCGCATGTGTCTGGGTGAGAAGGAGGGTCAATAACACGATACGTATCTCGGTAGGCTGGAGCAACAATGCCACTACACGTGTTGGGTGGGTAGGAGGGTCAATAAGACAAAACTTGCCAGGGTGGGTGGAGCATCAATACCACCATACGCATTTAGTTGGGCAGGAGGGTCAATAACACGATACTTGCCAGGGTGGGCAGAGTCAATAACACCGATTAATTAATACCACCGAACGTTTTTGGGTGGAAAGGAGGATCAATAACACGATACGTGTCTGGGTAGGCTGGAGCATTAATATCACCGTACGCATTTGGGTGGGAAGGAGGATCAATAACACGATACGTGTCTGGGTAGGCTGGAGCATTAATATCACCGTACGTATTTGGGTGGGAAGGAGGATCAATAAGGCGTTACTTGCCAGGGTGGGCAGGAGCATTAATACCACCGTACGTATTTGGGTGGGAAGGAGGGTCAATAACACGATACGTGTCTGGGTAGGCTGGAGCATTAATATCACCGTACGCATTTGGGTGGGAAGGAGGATCAATAACACGATACGTGTCTGGGTAGGCTGGAGCATTAATATCACCGTACGTATTTGGGTGGGAAGGAGGATCAATAACACGATACGTGTCTGGGTAGGCTGGAGCATTAATATCACCGTACGTATTTGGGTGGGAAGGAGGATCAATAACACGATACGTGTCTGGGTAGGCTGGAGCATTAATATCACCGTACGTATTTGGGTGGGAAGGAGGATCAATAACACGATACGTGTCTGGGTAGGCTGGGCATTAATATCACCGTACGTATTTGGGTGGGAAGGAGGATCAATAACACGATACTTGCCAGGGTGGGCAGGAGCATTAATATCACCGTACGTATTTGGGTGGGAAGGAGGATCAATAACACGGTACGTGTATGGGTAGGCTGGAACATTAATATCACCGTACGTATTTGGGTGGGAAGGAGGATGAATAACACGATACTTGCCAGGGTGGGCAGGAGCATTAATACCACCGTACGTATTTGGGTGGGAAGGAGGATCAATAAGACGTTACTTGCCAGGGTGGGCAGGAGCATTAACCACCGTACGTATTTAGGTGGGAAGGAGGGTCAATCACACGACACTTGCCAGGGTGTGCAGGAGCATTAATATCACCGTACGTATTTGGGTGGGAAGGAGGGTCAATAAGACGTTACTTGCCAGGGTGGGCAGGAGCATTAATACCACCGTACGTATTTGGGTGGGAAGGAGGGTCAATAAGACGTTACTTGCCAGGGTGTGCAGGAGCATTAATACCACCGTACGTATTTGGGTGGGAAGGAGGGTCAATAAGACGTTACTTGCCAGGGTGGGCAGGAGCATTAATACCACCGTACGTATTTGGGTGGGAAGGAGTGTCAATAACACAATACGTGTCTGGGTGGGCTGGAGCATTAATAACACCGTACGTATTTGGGTGGGAAGGAGTGTCAATAAGACGTTACTTGCCAGGGTGGGCAGGAGCATTAATACCACCGTACGTATTTGGGTGGGAAGGAGGGTCAATAAGACGTTACTTGCCAGGGTGGGCAGGAGCATTAATACCACCGTACGTATTTGGGTGGGAAGGAGGGTCAATAAGACGTTACTTGCCAGGGTGTGCAGGAGCATTAACCACCGTACGTATTTGGGTGGGAAGGAGGGTCAATAACACAATACGTGTCTGGGTGGGCTGGAACATTAATAACACCGTACGTATTTGGGTGGGAAGGAGTGTCAATAACACAATACGTGTCTGGGTGGGCTGGAACATTAATAACACCGTACGTATTTGGGTGGGAAGGAGTGTCAATAACACAATACGTGTCTGGGTGGGCTGGAACATTAATAACACCGTACGTATTTGGGTGGGAAGGAGTGTCAATAACACAATACGTGTCTGGGTGGGCTGGAACATTAATATCACCGTACGTATTTGGGTGGGAAGGGGTGTCAATAACACAATACGTGTCTGGGTGGGCTGGAGCATTAATATCACCGTACGTATTTGGGTGGGAAGGAGGGTCAATAACACAATACGTGTCTGGGTGGGCTGGAACATTAATAACACCGTACGTATTTGGGTGGGAAGGAGTGTCAATAACACAATACGTGTCTGGGTGGGCTGGAACATTAATATCACCGTACGTATTTGGGTGGGAAGGGGTGTCAATAACACAATACGTGTCTGGGTGGGCTGGAGCATTTTCATCATTTGTCATTTAGTATTTTCACTTAGAATTGTGTATGAAAACACCTTCAATCTAAAACGTGGTTGATTTATGGGCAGGATAAACGTTAATGTTGAGTGTATTTGGTAAGTGTGAGTGAAAGAACTTTTGATCTTAGATGTTTTTCCCAAGTATGTGGTTGACACAAATAATACTTTAAGTTAGAGCCTTCAATTCAGACCAAGAGGCCTTTCAATTAGATTTCAATTTAAATTACCTCATAGAATTGAAGAAAGTTTGTTGTAGTACAAGACCAATCATCTTGCACATTCCTCTCATGAAATTATGAAAATTATCCACAATCTTTTCTGTCCTATGAATATACGAAACTATAATTTTATAAAATTGTAATTATTGTGTTTATTTCAATGTGTATTTATGATTGTCAGAGAACAATTA
Organism: Stictocephala bisonia; assembly: GCA_035578905.1. NCBI lineage: Eukaryota > Metazoa > Arthropoda > Insecta > Hemiptera > Membracidae > Stictocephala > Stictocephala bisonia. The sequence goes on along the minus strand of JAQJVL010000165.1, from coordinate 1,246,959 downwards.
AGTATATTTTGTATTTAAAGTTCCAATTATAAATTCAATACTTATAAACCACTTCCCCAAAGTATTAAAGTTGCCACTCAGCGCCTTGGAAGATACGGAATCACAGTTACAAAGTTGCAGCAGTTGATTCAGACACAAACTTGGTGCTGATAAAGCAGTTATAGTTAGAGAAACTTTCTAGTTAGAAGCAAAGTTTGTGAACCTTGACACAAGATAAGTGAAAGCAATGTTTTCATCATCGTCTATGCTATTTTTTCTTAAACTAACTATAGAAAAACAAGTTTTTTTATATATTAAACGTATATTTTTTTTATTTTTATATATATTTTTATTAATTATATTAAAAATATATTTTTTATGTATTTTTTTTAATTCCGATAATCCTTGATTTTAATTTTGATAATTTTTTCCAGTTCATACAAAACATATGAACAATTTGTTGTAAATGATATTAAATTTTAGTCATATACTGTCATTTATGAATTTCATTAAAATTATTACTTAACAATAGACGGTATAATAAATACCTTTTTTGTTCCGACACCAATCTTGAGTGATTTTTGACTTTTGGTTTTCAGGACCGATAGATAACAAAGGAATTGTTACTTACTAAGTTATGACTACACTAACAATAGATAAATTTTTATTTATTTATTTTGTTTAAGATTCTCTGTACAATATTCATGTGAGACTTGTAATACAATGTTTAGTACAGCTCTCGAGCAGTGATTCCGTATCTTTTTTACCAATTACCACTTAACAGTTTGTCTTTACATCTTTATGTCAGCTGATCCAAGATACTTTAGGTAAATTAAATTATTTTAAATTTTTATTGACATTTTAATAAAATGCAAACAGGGAACAGCTTACAATGATTATTATAAAATATTATAATATTTTATAAAATAACTAACTGGCCCATAAAGTGTAAATTTTGTAAACTTAATAAAATGAAAACATTATGGGTCTCGCCTTCACACAGAAATTTGCAACTTTAGGTTTATTTGCAATATATTTAGTTTCAGATATTTTTGTTTGAAACTAAACAGCTGCAGCCAAGTTATTTTTGTGCTTAAAAGTGTTTGAAATTTCTTATTTGGCTGGATATGGTCTTTATTCATAGCCACTCTTCGCCTTTTTGCTCTGTCGCTTAAAATAAAACATAACATTACAAATCTCGTTCTTAACTTAAAGTTTTGTAATGTTCATTTCATCGGCTATCTCTTGCAAAGGAAAGTTTTTTTTATCTTTATCCACAACAATGATTGAGCTCTGATCTTTGCCTGTACATTTCTATTAATAGTTTTACATTTTCCTTCGTCCAAGCTACTTCATCATACAACTTCTATCATGCTACAACTTTACTACTTAACACAACACCTCAACCGAGATGAGGCTAGCTTAGGTAAACGTAATAAAACAGAATAGCAATCAACATACAACTAGTCGAAACGTCAGCAGTACATACCAAATGATCATTTGTAAGAATGATGCATGCTTAGGGATGAACATAGAAAATTTAAAACTAAAAAGTGTTAGGTTATGTTAAAGGGCACTAGGCGAGGAATTAGTATATTGGAGAGGTAGGACATCAACAAGCTTGCCTTAGATTTTTCACTAACACCAGAGTAGTACAGGTACTTTTCTTTGGCCTTTCTTTTAAAAAATTGCTCTTACGTTAAACTGAAGGAAATGTAAATTGAAAATTACACAATCGCTTATTTCGTAGTGTGTTAATGAAATCATATATCTAAACCTACTGATAAACCATATTTGATTTTGCTATGGACCTCTAGTCGGGATTCACTGATGTCAGTTAGTAGGCTACTACTCCTGGAGAAGGAATATAGGTAGCGTGAGTATCGCCCAGCCACCATTCTTCTGGGAAACTTAAAATGTCAATTCAAGCATACGTAATTAAGGCGATGAATAAAAGCCAATTTTACGAAAGGCACAAACGTTTTCATGAAGGTCGCATAAACAATGAAAATGACTGTCGTAGTGGACGCCCTTGGACTGCAACCACAGATTACAACATTGAGCTAGTTCCGCAAACTGTCCATGCAAACTAAAGAATAACAATTGATGATATCGCATATAAGGTAAATTTATCCACACACAAGTTCTTAGGCGTTTACGAGATGCCATTAGGAGGAAATGGTCTAAAAAATGAGCTGAAACAATTGGATTTTGCTGCATGACGATACCCCTGCACATCGATTCTTGATACTACGTAACTACCTAGTCAAGCACCGCGTTATCACGTTAGAACATCCTCCCTATTCGCTTGACCTCATGCCGGCCGATTTTAAAGCTGTCAGTAAAAATGCGATAAAAGTATTGAAATACATTTTTTTAAATAAGTGTCAAAAGTGTTTTGACCGTCTGTATGATCGTAGGGACAAGTGTATTGTTGTAGGAGAAGTTGTATTTTGAAGGAATATAGATTTATAAGATTTTATCATTGTCCAATTAACATATTTCAACCGATTCCGGGAACCTTTTGACTATACCTCGTATAAGATCAAATTGTTAATATTCATCTCCAAAGTTTAAGAAGTTATTGTCTGAAACTTCTAAGTTTAAGAAGGATTGAATTAGCTTTATATTGTCTGAGACATATCGTTCCGTGCCTGTTCAGGATAGGAAGGCGTTCCCCTCTCTGCACCAATCACCCCAATCTCAAGTAATGTATGTTAGGTACAAGTTGTAAACTTAATATAATTCAATAGGCCTACCCTTTTCCAACTGCTTATATGTACCTGCAAAACTGGCAACATTAGCCAAACTCTAAGGCTTGTAATTATATTGCTCAGACTACACTAATATTTACAAAATAAACTAGTTTGCTGGTAAACTAAAAAGTTTGGATTAATAAAAGTATTGTGTACTGAAAATGCATGTAAGTATCAACAGATATATGTATATGTTTGTACTTTGCAACCACTTGCATTCTGAAGGAAAGAATATGACCAGATATGTTACGTTTTGGAAGGAGATGGAAAGTTGGCCAGAGAGTGACTTAAAAAACAAAAATCGGAACAATTTGGTTTAGTGCAAGAATGAGAACTCATATGGAAAGTTTGGGCACAAAGAAAGCCAGTTTATCAAAAAAGTGTTGAGTGTGGTGTAAATATTTAATAAAACATGTCTAAGTACTAAAAGATGTAGATTCTTTAGAGGTAAGATTATGATTCAGAATTAATTTTTAAATAATAATTATTATAAAAGTATTTGGACAATTCTTCAAATTAAATTGCCGGATTGTTTAAAAACTAATTCATATTCTAATTCTAACGATATTAATAATCCTCTTATTTTCCTTAACTGTTAAAACCAAAAACAGCTCAAGTACATTCAATCTGATCAACATTACTCAATCTGCCAGGAATATTTTTTAAAGTCATTAATCTTGGTCAATAGCCTATAAAATGTATCCTGAAAAATAAAAGAGATGTTAATTTAAATGTTTTGTTTTGAAAGAACGATTAATCTTAATTTCTCTTCGTTCACTTCTCATTCCTCTTGTAAATAAATTAGCAAAACCGAATCATGTCTAAACCATAAAAAAAGTATACATCTTGATTTAGCTCATATGTAAATAATAAGAAAACAACATTATCTTAGAGAAAAGGAATCAACTATGTTTTAACTACTGTATCATTCAGACTATTTAGAGCATCATTTATAATCTGGTGAAGAAGCTGTGAGCTTGCATTATTTATATCATCCCTAAGGCCTTATTGAGAAGAAGCATTATCAATTATGGTTGACACTGGAGAACCTTGGTTAACATAAGCTATGGAAACAATTGAATGATTTTATAAACAGTGCAGATGAACAGTGCAGAATTATAGTATGGAATCTCATCCAATCATTTCAAAACGATACAATTGACAGATCCAAAAGAGATTTTTAAGATATCTTTATTTCAAGTGATTCGTTGTTTATACTGATTTAGTTCCATACAGTGAACCTGTTTGGGTTTGAAAGTCTATGGGAGGGATGTGATGGGGCAGATTTTTCTGAATGGCCCAGTCCAGGGAAGGGTAAATGACGCTGTCAGCCTGGAGAATCTCTCTTTTAGGATCCCTGCTTTTAACAGCAGAAATAGACTTCCATTTGACCTGCCACACTTTCTACGGTTGCACATTCGTCCTCGCCTCTTCTTCAGATGATGTGGAATTACAATCTAATGATTTCTGGTGGAGAGAATATTGACATAATCCAAGATAAGGCTGGCATTTTCAAAAAGAAATGAAAATTATTGCTAAAACAATAATCATAGCATTTTATAGGATATATAACTATTATCATATTGTTTTACCTTGTTATTGCTTTTTATTGTTACTGTTGCTTTCATTTAATATATATATTTGTATTTTGTATAGTAGTTTATCCTTGTTAATTTTATTCATAGTTTAACATTACATATTTCTCTTTATTTCTTGGCATGATTTGTTATTTATATGTTAGAGTATTTATATTTCTTTATAAGTGAACTTATCATTTAAAAGAAACGTTTATTGTCATATGGATGTTCCTTTTTGAGTGTTGTGTTAATTGTACGTTTGCAGACCTTGGAAAGTTTTGTATTTGAACATTTATGTTATGGCTTCACTATATATTAATACTAATTTATATCTTTAACTGGTTTAAAGTAATTGGGTTTTAATCTGTATTAAAGCATATAAATAAATAATAAATCAAACATAAAAAACCAATTACTAATTTAGTTCTATAAAATGATCAGCAAAAACATCATTATGTTACTTATACTGTACATATTTACTATTTTTAGTAAATATAAAAATAATTATAAAAATAAAACGTAAAATAACTGTGTGTTTGGGTTTAAAAACTTACATTTTATTAATGGGACCAGCATTGCATTTTGTTGATACTGAACTTCTAATAAATGGTTATACATTTTTTTAAGTAAATGTTAAATACTTTCCCTCACTTTTCCTTCAAAAATTTAATTTTTCTGTAAAACTATTAAAACTAATCTTGGCGTTTGTTGACATTCTAGTATAGTGGTTTTATTTATAAAATAAATGTGTCAAGTTTTATTGGGTAATAGAAATTTCAAGCTCAATTTTAATTAGTAGGCATTGTAAGATAAATAATAAATATGCAATAGATGCGTCCTGATCTTTAATATACAAATCACCATTTATGTTAACAAATAGTTGAATTATTTGACGTAAGACTGTTTGAGTTGCTCATTAGTAAATGAACCAAGTTGTAGAGTTAGTCATCTGTCACGACCAAGCAATCAAGTTGTTCGATTTCTAGTAATTAGTTTTGAGCAGAGCTTTCAGAAAACAGATCAAAGTGAAGCCCTTAACTTGGTACAACTTGCGAATATTGTTAGACATTGCAAATCTGGCTCTGTTATATCAAACTGGTACTCATGTATGACAAGTTTGTATAAATTAGATAATGTATATTCAGGTAATGTACAATTGAGTTAAAACAAGTTTCATCACAAGATTACCAGTATTGGCCTCATATGGAAAGTGTAATTCAAAAAAAGTAAGAATCCTCATTGATTATGGTGCATCATGTATACAACTTGTTCAATTTTATAACGATAAAAAGTGTTGGTAAAAAAAGAATTAATTAAAATATATTATGGTGCTGAAAATGCATATTCATATAAGAAAATAAATGTTCTTCTCAGAATCACAGACATTTTAAGCATGAAATAAATTCTGTATTATTTCACTTTCTTAAAGTTCACGTTCTTAATTAGTCCACACATTAAAAATAAGTTTTGTAGGAATATAAAATGTGTAGATTAAAAATAAACATAAGTTCAGTTAATTTAAAGCCACACAACTAAATAGGGATAACACAGTTCTTGCAGTGTCAGTTCTCATAAATGTATCTAGAAATTATGTTGTAAAATAGAAAAAAATTAAAATCATATTTTAAATTTCTGGAAGGGGGCTTGCAATAATTTTACTTTGGTTTGACTTGAGACATGAATATATATATATATATATATATATATATATATGTATATGTATCATGAATATATTCATGTATATATATATATATATATACTCCAAGTAATAAAAACCAACCAAATTTAAGCGTCAAATAGAACAGTAATTTTTAAAACACCAGAAAAACTAATACATTTGATCGATGAAATTTTACAAAATGCTTTTTGTTTGAATATGACAAAACTCAATAACATAACTGTATTTAAAACATTTCTTAAAATGAAAGGATATAAAAACGAATGAACTATTTAACACTTTGGGTCCCAGAGACGCACCATGTGCGTCATCTCAATGTTTGCTGCCAGTACCTATGAAACACCAGGTGTGTCATTAACATAAAATTGTTTGCCACTATTGTTCCTGCTATAACCCTACTTTCAGTTTAGAGCATTGGTAAGTCAGTTGTCTGTCACTGTTGGATTAGTGAAGTGATGTTGGGATTTACTTATTGATAAATAGCTTGATTTTATATTGTACTTTTAGTATTGTAGTGCTGTTATTCGTGCTACTAAAATTACCCCAAGTGTCCAGGTCAACCTGAACTTTGTCTGGACAATTGTTTCGTAAAATTTCACAACACCTAAACACAACGTGACATAAGCTATGAGGAACGTTATTGATTGTACTTTTTTATAAGATATTTTATTCAAGATTTTTCAATATTATTTGACAGTACCAATGACGCATCTGGTACATCATATTTTTATTGTTTAAAACTATGTATTTTTTGTATTAAGGTATTCATTTATTGTAAATAAAGTTTATTTTGTCTTTTAATTTGTTTTATTTGTATGTATTACATAGACAAATTTTCAAAAGATGAATTAAAAATACGCTTAGCTAGTTCTGATGATGTAACTGGTACATCAATTTTTTTTCTTATAAAAAATCTTTAAATTTAAAATAATAAATGCTGAAAATTTTAGCATAAATAAAAACATTAATAAATCTATAACAAACATTTTGGGGATTTTATGATTTGTACAGCACAAAGGAGTTGGGTCTCAAATGTATTAATTTCATATTAAAAGGTTTATCATCCCCCTGCAAGATTCAAGGAGTCAATTTCATCTAAAATATCAGAAATTCTAATATCTTATTTATATTTACATAACATTGGAGGCTTTGACGAATTTCTGAAAAACTTTATTTTAGTTGAATCTCTTTCAATAGATTGGATTTGTGTAATTATTTTATGACTTTTTGAAAGTGCCATCGTCATATTACAACACTTGCACTCCTATTCTGGGACAGTCCTAATACAAATACTTCATCCTCAGAAGTACCATACAGTTCATTAGTGTAGCCATGATGATAAATATGTAAACTAAACATTATCAGCATCTTCAGAGCTAACCTGTTCCATTGCAAGCTAAATTGACCATTAGGCTTATTACTATTATTATATTTAATCATTGCTCCAATTAACTCTCGGAACAACTCATCTTGAATTACCTTTTTCAAAGAGCAATGCTAATTTTTTCTTCTTAGTTTTTAGTTTCTTAGGGGAGTACTTAAAGTTATCCTTCCCTACTAAACAACATTTTCAAAGCTGGTTAAAAGAAGCAAGTAAATAGAACTGATTTCTTTTAGTCCCATCCTACCAAAATCACACTCGGCTTTCTATTTAATTGTCTATTTAAATATCTGTTCATGTAAATAGAAAAATAACACCAGCTCCTTTGAAATATTTAAAATTTTTAAACGTAACATATATAATTGTTAGAACTTGAGACTTTCTATAGTGCTGGAGAAGCCAATATAATAGATATAGAAGTAATCATTGCGATACTCTTTGAGGAAGCGGAAATAATAGAAATGTGTCAGTAATTGCGCATATATTAGTATATTAGAGAGATAGGACATCAGCAAACTTACCTTAAAAGACAAGTTCACTAACATCAGAGTAGTAGTCACAAACACAAAGTAGACATAATCTCACAAATTTTCAACACCACAGGCATTTTCTTCAGGTGAGTAGAGGGAGAGAAAGAGACACTGAAATGCCTGTGGTGTTGAAAATTTGTGAGATTATGTCTACTTTGTGTTTGTGACTACTACTCTGATGTTGGTGAACTTGTCTTTTAAGGTAAGTTTGCTGATGTCCTATCTCTCTAATATACTAATTCCTGGCCTAGTGCCCTTTAACCTAACCTATAATTGCGCATATATGTAGTCTTTTTTTAGTAAGCTTTTTTTCTTTTCAATTTGGAAAATTTCTTGTTTGAAATATTTATTTAGGGTATCTGATAATTATTTTAAAGGTAAAACAAACTAAACAGCTTAACATTCTTGAGTATAACATTCGATCTTCTCAAATTCTACACTATATGTTGTGTGATAGATTCCTTCTAATAGAGATAAATAATAAGGTCCTTAAGATATCATGGATGTTTGGGATTCCATAACATATTCATTAAAAAATCAAATCCAATGAGGTAGCAGACTATCAGAATAAATATAACTTTCCCTTTTTCTGTAAATAAAAAAGAAAATTAAGATCTTCTTATACAAACTCAAGGTATTCGTTGATTTTGTATAGCTATTATAATATTATAATTTTACACTGTACATAAACTTAAATAAACATGTTTGAAAAGAAAGAAGCCAGACCGAAAATGTAAATACATTACTTCAACCAATGAACATATAATGTTTTCTATTTATTGATTTAACCATCAACAGGAGTATCTGCAAAATTGCAGTATATGAGAAGAGCAAACTTATGCAAGGCTGTAAGTGAAGGCTTGTAACAGAGAAAAAACTCCTAAAGTAAATAAAGAGCATGACGATAACATACGTTTATTTAACTTAAAATCATTAACAACAATATGTACTGCTGTTTAATAATATATTAATAAATAATATTGTTTATATAATCAAGTATAATCCTTACCTTGTGTGGATAATGAACTACTTTACATATTTACAGATTCAATTTTAGTTACCAGTCTTCAGGAGTAGACAGTAATAATTTTAATAAAACAAAATTAAAACTTTGTTGAAAACAAACTCAACTAATCTTTGTGAAGTAGAGCTTAATTGCTACAAAAAGGTATTAACTAAAGTTTACATCACTTCCTGATCAACAACTTTAGTTAACTTTTTGAATCTCATATCTTGACAAATTTTATTCTGTTAATTTTTTCATCTAAGATCCTTCCAAATTTAGGAGAGTTATCTTAGGAATATAATTATAAAATAAATTGTCTTCATTGTAAATTGACTTATCTCTTGAATAGAATTGTAAAAATCTATAAAGTATGGTTTATTTGTTACAATGATTTTTTTTACAGTTAGGTTATGGTCACATAATCAACATTTTACATTTCTTAGTGTATCTCAAACATTTAGTAAAATTATAACTTATTAAACATGTCTAAGTACTAAAAGATGTAGATTTTTTCAGGTAAGATTATGATTCAGAATTAATTTTTAAATAGAAAGTTTGTAACATGGTTTTATTCATATGTGTCTCTAACACTCCACCAACCTTTAAAGTTTCAGTAAAATGAAATGAAAATGTCTTTATTATATTTTTTAGTATTAAATAGGCTAAGTACTGCTTATTGAAATTTAACATTTAATTTACATAAATCTATATATTATTGTCTAAGTTTACACTGAGGCAAATCACGGGTATTTCATAAAAATTTGTTTTTGAGAGGTAACCACCACTATTCATTCATTCAAATATTTAAAATTGTTTGTTCATACAAAATGTCAGTCAATTTTATGATATCTTCAATTTCATTGATATAAAGTGATTAGTTGTTGTGAGATAGTTTTTCAATATATTTAGGGTTTCGTTAATGTTTGTATACATATCTTGTATATCAAACGAAAAAAATTGCCACAGGATCGGAATTTTTATGTGTTTAATGTTGTTTATTCTGCACAACACCTGCATCCACCTGCCTGCCCATACACGCACTGTGGTATTGACCCACCCACTCACCCACCCATTCACGTACAGTGGTATTGACCTACCCGCCCACCCATACATGTACAGTGGCATTGACCCGACCGCCCGCCCATACACGTACAGTAGTATTGACCCACCCACCCACCCATACACGTACAGTGGTATTCACCCACCCGCCCGCCCATACACGTACAGTAGTATTGACGCCCATACATATACAGTATAAAGAATATCATAGAATTATTTATTAATTCTATTATATTCTTTATATTGTAATTATTGTTCTAAATAATGTTTTCTTGAATTTTTGTGCTCAAATATGTGCATAACTTATATGATTGTGCATTCTGAAAGTTAACTATGAGTCTGATTGGTATACCTGTTTATGGGTTTTTGGTTGAGGTCTTAGATTAGAAGTTTTGGGATTATCCATTTTTATTTGATATTGTATTGGTTTTTGAATTGTATAACTTTTAGAAATTGTGTTGCTAGTCATTTTTGATTATTGATTAGTAGGATCCTTTTTTTAAATTGTTGAATTGGTATTTTGAATGAAATTTTTATTGTCATACTCATTTTTACATATAATAACTACAGAGTTTTCTTTATCAGCTTAGGTTAGGTTAACAGGCACTAGGCCAGGAATTAGTATATTGGAGAGATAGGACATCTGCAAACTTACCTTAGAAGACTAGTTCACTAACACCAGAGTAGTAGTAACATAATCACATGAATTTTCAGTACCACTGGCACTTTCTTCAGGTGAGTAGAGAGAGAGAGAGAGAGACTCACCTGGAGAAAGTGCCAGTGGCACTGAAAATTCATGTGATTATGTGATTCTTTTGTGTATGTTACTACTACTCTGGTGTAAGTGAACTTGTCTTCTAAGGTAAGTATGATGAGGAACTATCTCTCCAATATACTTTATCAGCTTAGGTAAGTATAGCGTTATTTTTCTCTAGTTTCATTGAAATAGAGTTTATTAACATCATTTCTTAGATGTTTTGTGTTTATTTGGATTATTTGTGTTTATAATTTTATTTAGTTTGTGAATAAAAACATTTCAAAAGTCTTCTCAGTTCTCGTTCTTCTGCATCAGTTGTTTTTAGGATATGTCCACATTAATTAAGTCATCTTCAATTCTATGTTTTTTGTGGTCAACTTTCTTTTTATTTAGTAGTCCTAACTTAAATATACATCAGAAGAAAAATATTTTCTCTTATGATTATTTTAAATATCATAATAAAGTAATAATTTTAATTAAATTAAAGTTTTATTTTTCATTTCTCCATTTCAGACAAGATAATGACTATGTATATTGAATACATTTTTGCAGTTGTCAATCACTTGAACTAGTGAGTAACCATACTTATTTACTCTTCAACAAACCAGCTCTTCACCATCAGTTTCCAGTGTACAGAGCAGATCTACACAGTCAAACCTAGATAGTTTAAACCACAGTGACATAATATGATTTTGCCATTTTATCTATGGTAGATAATGTCTCTCAAGTGATGTCCATTCACATCTACACAAACTTGTTATCTTTTCTGCATACTTGCAATTACTATTGATTGCATTGGTAGGGGAATAGCAGCAACTTAATTTTGTATACACTGCTTAAGTTCAGCCATTTCGCATGAATTTTATACAAAAACCGTACTTTTCAGTTAGCCCCAAAGCTAAAACTCACAGACCTAAGGCCGCTTTGCACCAAAAAGTTACCGTACTTTCTCTGCATGAAGCAGTCATTCATGAATTTATTTTTGATTTTCGGCTAACCAGTATACTACACATTTTTTTATTTTCCTTAGCTGGCAGTTCAAAGTTTGCTTCATCGGACATTATAAAAACTTGAAGGAGGTTTTCTTCATTCACAAGCTGCAATAACATCTGGCATAAGGTAAGGCATGGTACAAAATCACTGTCAGTTGTTGTTTCATTACTATTTTATAGAGGTGAAAATTCAAGTCATGTTGCAAAAGGTTATGCAGAGAAGTGTTGAATATTGCCAATGCAGATTTTTTTAGAGGCCAAACTTTACGACTTTGCAGTACACTTGCACAAACAGTTTCAATGTTTTCTGATGTTTGAACTATTTTGAAAGCACTGTTACTTGGCTTTATTTTGAAATCAGATGTTGCATTTTGAAAATTATTAGACCATGAAACTGTCTTTGCATAACAATCAAGAACTCATTACATTTGAAAAAAGTTTCAATCATGAAAGCGCAATGATGCCCTTGCCACTGATGATCCATGTTAACTATCTTCAAATGGTATTTACCAAACCACAATTGACTGCAACAATGAACTCTGTACACAATGTAACAGCTGCACAATCCCTCATGAAAAATCAGGATAATATGACTCATCCAGTACTGTAATAATGTATCTGTGCATTAAGTTAAAACTAGTTAATTTAATCGTTTAATATACTCTCCATCTATTAATGTCAGGAAGGGAATTCTTGAAGTAATAACGGTTGCAAATTATTTTATCCATCGTATGGCAGAAATGTATTTTGCTATTTTCTTCTCCCATATTGTTCTACATAGCACTGTACCATGCAATTAAAAAAAAGTAAGTATGGAATATATTTTAAAACAGCAAAAAAGAGCCATTAGAATTATACTCAAGTTAGGATGTGATGATTCTACTAAAGAATCATTTAAAAACTTTAAAATGTTAACCATTTACAGTCAATTTTAGACTCTATTCTCACTAAAAATAAAAACAAAATCAGAAACATTGAACCCCCAGCTCATCTTACAATACAATGAAGAGAAATAACCTCATGGGTTGAAGGTTACAAAAACTACATATTTAGATCAGAAAGTAGATCTTAAGTATATTCCTAAGAAATAATACAAAAAAAAAGAAAATAACTGTGCTAAGTTTAAAATAATGCTTAAAAATATTTAATAAATCTAGCTATTTATTCATTGAAGATTTTCCTACAACGCTAACACATATGTTTCTTCTAAGAACTGATGATTGGCGTCTTGAAATAAATTAATAAAAATACCTCAGACCATGCTTGTAAAACTCACTGGCTATTCTAAACCAATGAAATGAGAAAAGCAAGAGGAAATTTTAGGATCTGAATATGTTTCGCAGAGCAATGGCTATGAAATCAAATAAATAGCTGATAAATTAATCCAGAAGCAACCTGACAACTGAGTTTTACGAATTATTTTTTTATCTCATGTTCAAACATTTTAACTCATTTAATAAAATGAGACAAAACCCATTATTAACATTCTACAATAAATTAAAAGATCTTTATACCTCTGTTCCCTAACCTATTGATAAAAAGCCATTTCTGAAAATAAGAACACTTCTGTTGGTACAGTTAGTACGCTAACAAGACATGCAAGTCATCCATACTCATGTGATATACAAATTATCCACACTCATGTGATACGCAAGGCATCCACACTCATGTGATTCACAAGTCATCCACGCTCATGTGATACACAAATCATCCACACCTATGTGATTCATAAGTCATCCACACTCACGTTATACACCAGTCATCCACACTCGTGTGATTTGTAAGTCATCCACACTCATGTTATACACAAGTCATCCACACTCATGTGATTTGCAAGTCATCAAAACTCATGTGATTCGTAAGTCATCCACACTTGTGTGATTCACAAGTCATCCACACTCATGTGATACACAAATCATCCACACTCACGGTATACACAATCTTCTTCTGTTTCATCCCACCCACCTTAAATGTTGTCTTTGACATTTGTTTTTAAAATTATCTAAGTTCTCAGTTATTCCTTTTCTTCATGTTTCATTTTCACAAAGTGGGCCAAATATTTGTTGCACCTTTTTTTTAACAGGTTTTTTGTGATTATCATCAGTATCTAGGTCTCAGCTGTAAATAATAGTATAGGTTTTATTATTATATTGTGAATTCTGAGTGAAATCAAAGATATTTAAGCATTAAAATTACATTAATTATTAAAGTATTTGATTAAAATTAAATTATTAAAACGTATTTGATATTAAAATTACTATATATCTTATTTCGTAGGCTTAAGCGGCCAGTGTCATTTCTAATAACTAAAGCTTTCAGTAACGACCGTGTCAAGGTGTCAAATCAGTCTCAGATATCCACTGAGGATGCCACATCACAGTATGGGCGAAACGTTTGATGATGTAAATACTATAATTAACACCTTGACACAGTCGTTACCGGAAGCTTTAGTCAGTGGCTCCATAAGAGCACATGAGCACGTGAATCCCCTGTGAGATTTGAAAAAGAAAATGAACCACATTTAAAGTTTAGGTTAAATTATTTACACATTGAAATTATGAAATTTCAATTTTTAAACTTTTTAAACGTAAGAAAACTCAAAGAGGCGCCTTCAGCTAGCTCCGCTAATCCCGCAGTACTGTCGCACATTCCCGGTTGTGCTCCATAGCGTATATGCAATGCCTAATCAGCTGTTCTGTCTGGAAGGCGGTGGTGGGGCCGTCTGTAGTAGAAGCCAGCGGTGCACACTTGCCGTGTGCTCCACTCCAACTCCTTTTAAAATATGTTGTTTGGTTAAGTATGGTTTTTAACTATGTTAAAATATGTTGTAAAATATTTTAAAATGCATGTTTAAGCGTATAGTTTTTACAACATTTTACTTGCACGCTTTTACTTGTGGGGTACTCCGTACACCCCAAAACCCCCGGTGTGTGAACCCCCACTTTACTAGGTCAAAAGCCGCCACTGGCTTTAGTTATTAGTAAAGTTACTATACATTCTAATGTTATTAAAATTATTATTCCAGAAGTAAAACCCTACTGAATCCGAATTACCAAAATTGGAATTATTATGGTAAATATATCTACTCTGCCTCAATCACATAAAATCAGCAAAACCAAACATGTTTGTTTGTCTTTCATAAGATACCAAAAGCCATATAAATTTACAATGTGAATAGTTTGTTGATTATGACTTAGTTATCAGGTCAATAAACCAAAAACAATATTTCTATTCGTTTTTTAATAGCTATTTTTAGATATTGCATGGCAAAAAGGTTACTTTTTAATGAACATGTGAAGTCACTTTAAAAAGGTTTTTGAATAAATACCATAGCAGATGTTTTATATTAAGTAAACTTAATTTTAAGTATTTTTTCTCGTTCGTTATCAAGAAGAAAAAAATAAGTTTGTTTTTATAACTAGAGTTTTGTTTTTATATAGAGGTGAATATTGTGGACAGCAAATATTTATTAGTTTAGTAAATGAAAATATTAATATGGAGTTTCCATAGAAAAAAATGATGGAACAATATTTACCAGCTTCAGAACTGTATACTATTAAGTTGAATTTATATTTATATGTATTCAACATAAATAAGGCCCATAATACCAAACATACAGTTGGTCCAGCCTAAAGTTGTGTGTGACCTTGAGAAGGGGGTTAATAGAAGCGGGGCAGGAAGGGGGTACTTTCCTAAAAACGTCATACTGATCAGGTGATTGAAAATGAGAAAATATTAGATACCGGTGTAGTAGAAATGCAACGGTAACTAATTATTTTGTATCGATTCCATTTGTAAATATAACCTGTCTTTAATTCATTGCAACTACTGTATCTAAATCGTCTGTTAGCTAGTTATTTCTGTTAATTAATTACGATCAAATAATCTTAAATACATAAACAAATAAAATATAGTTTTGAAATTTTAAAAACATATGGAAAATGTCATATTTTCTAACACCTGTGTGATCGTAACCTAATATTATTAAATAATAAAAGAAACTTTGATATTTTGTTTAAGGATATGTAAGATATTTATTAGTCTTTGGTAGAAAAAATGAAATGGTTCTACGTCATGATAATGGTTAGTAGAGTTGATTCCGCAAGCACGCTTAGGCTGGGCTATCTGTACTGATTGTTTATTTTCAGTGTTTTAATGTTGAAAACATTCCCCAAAAATTGTTTCAGATGTTTTCAAAAATGTAAAGAAATCGTTTTTAAGTGACAGGTATGACTTAACTTATTTTGAAAAAAAAATCGTATGCGAGCTGTGACTATGTATATTTTTTTTATTTTGTAAACAATTTCACTATTATTATAATATATATATATATATATATATATATATATATATATATATGGTACATACAAATGAACAGTTCCTCTTCAACTGCACTTGTTCCGTTTTCACAAAATGTTTGTTATTTGTTAAAACAAATTCCAACGTGTTTGCTCATTTACTTGAACACAGAACTAGATAGAGTATATTAGCAGTTAGGGGCTATTAAACATATTTATTACATGAAAAATCTGCTCTGTCCAACCAACTGAACCAATAACAACTACTTAATATTGTTTGCCAGTATAATAGGGGAGAAAGGGCATTAGCAACCTTATCTCAGAAGACAAGTCTACCAACACAGTGCAGAAGAAGATAAGTAAATAAATAAATAAGGTCTTTATTTTGGAGCGGTTTTCAACAAACAATGCTGATTTACAAAAGAACTCAAGTCTTATTATAATTATTTTAAAAAGTAAATTATTTAACGAAATTTCAAAAATAATTTTCGACTGAACTCTCTTAAATCATCATGGACTAGTGATCTGAGGGGGAACTTATTTTTGTTAGTTTAGCTGATCAATATATTTTTGTTCTTTTATACCAGTGGTATTTTTAACCTTAGTATGGGGAAACACCCAACCCATCAAGCTAAACTTAGTTAGACCTCCCGGGATTTGAATCCATGATCAGACTAGGCTAAAAAGAAGCCCAAATATTACATCAAACATCATAGCATTGTAATTTTGTTTGATAAAAACTACTAACAACGTAGTTAGCAGTAAAGTATCAAATGTACTTAACGTTGAAAACACAAAGAGTAGAATTTTTGTAATGGTTTTCTAGACAAAGTATTACTTTATCTTACACAGGTTGTTACCTTTATTACTTGCCTCGGCACATTATCATTACCGTGGGCTTTCTTCCACCTCCACCTTTCTACAGACAATTTAGTGTGTTTTTCAACACAGTCTGGGAAACTTTATGAACAATCCTTTCTAGCAGATAATCGTTACAAGTAAATTTACAATATTTACGATTGTTTTTATCCATGGTAAATAGTATTTCTAAAATGAACCTTTTATACTTGATATAATTTTATGCCATATATATCAGCTGATAATCACCGGCTGTTCATTTGTCATTGGGCTATTAATTAATGACACTTTCTAAGGAATAGTCGGCCTTAGTTTGTAACAATGACTACATTCGCTCATCTACACTCATCACACTCATTCGAAATCCGATATCTTGATCACACTCATATCTTGACGATTGTTGTCTTATGAATAAATAAATAAACTATAAGTAAATTAAAGGAAATTCACTAATTTATAAACAATTTACGTTAGGTGTCTTAAATGCAATCTTATAGTTCTTTCTTAACCTCTTTGAGATAATGATACATATAAAATAACTTTGCACCATTGTTATTTGCACCCTCTTTTTGTAAGTAGTGCAAATAAAAAATAAATTGAACAAGTGTCAATAACAATTAACTTCATATTGTGAAAGAAAGTGATAATAGATTATTATTCTGACAAAGTTTGACATTTTTCTTTGCCTCAAATGTCATGGTTTACCCTTAGTAACAGCTCTTTCATTCATTAAAAAAAACTTAATATCTTCTGCAATTGGTAAAAATTGTTAGTAGAAATTACCTGGGTTAAAATATTTCATCTTTTAAATATTAGTTTCCATAGCACTACAAGGTTGACCTTACTGTTCAAAATCTGTCTGAAACTGGTTATTTGTAAGGGTGCTCAACAGTAATCTATGAATGATAAATCAAACCATAATATGGCACCAGTAACTATTTAGGATAATATAGGACTGAAATTCAGTCACTGAATATCTTGGCACATAAATATTATGTGAATATTATCTCAAACTGAATTGATGTGAACATTCCTTGTCAAATCTTGATCTCATTCATCAAATGTGAAGTTCAAGATATTCTAGTACAAGAGATGCTTTGTTAGTGCCTACGACCTTTAGAGACCTGATGCAATGCTCAAATCCTATTTTAACATTAATTTATTTAAAAGTATTTTATGTTCTAATTTAAAAGTTTGAAGCAATTGAGAGGTATCAAATAAACATGATCAATTGATTTAGCTGTTTAATAAAACGATAAATCACACAATTTCGTTCAGGAATAAAATTATGGCACCAATCTGGTTTAGACTGATCTCAACTTTTGGTTTTGTTGCTTGTTATAAGTGTCAAATTTCTGGAGTTTATTCAATTATTCACTATTTGCCAAGATTAACAATTAAAGCACTAAAAACAGTAGCCATCTGAAGAATGCTTAACACTTCAGGTTTTTTTTTTTTTTTTATCATAGATTAAAGCCCCTTTTAAAGATATAAAAATTATATTTATATATTCGGGTTTCTTCTCAAGTGATCTTTTAATAAATATTAGTATATTAGAGAGATAGGACATCAGCAAACTTACCTTAAAAGACAAGTTCACTAACATCAGAGTAGTAGTCACAAACACAAATTAGACATAATCTCACAAATTTTCAACACCACAGGCATTTTCTTCAGGTGAGTAGAGGGAGAGAAAGAGAGAGAGAGAGACACAGTGTACCACTGTACGTGTATGGGTGGGCGGGCGGGTCATCACCACTGTACGTGTATGGGTGGGCGGGTGGCCACAGTGTCTCTCTCTCTCTCTTTCTCTCCCTCTACTCATCTGAAGAAAATGCCTGTGGTGTTGAAAATTTGTGAGATTATGTCTACTTTGTGTTTGTGACTACTACTCTGATGTTAGTGAACTTGTCTTTTAAGGTAAGTTTGCTGATGTCCTATCTCTCTAATATACTAATTCCTGGCCTAGTGCCCTTTAACCTAACCTTTTAATAAATATGAAATTTAAAATAGATAAAATTGTTTTTTTCTAATCGGGCTAATCTAACTGAACAAGCTAAATACTTTTAATGTCCTAACACACAAATGTTTATATATAACACTAATAAACAATATTTTAACATCGCGGCGTAAATAACCATCCATGGACACAAAATGTCGCTCACTAAATCAAACTCATGGAACATGCAGAACAAGAGTACAATATATGCATTCTAGGAGTAAAATGTCTCACTAACCTCGCTAGAAACCACATAGAACACCAGATTCTGTATTAACATTGAATACAACATTTATAACATTAAAAAATTGATCCTGTAATATTACCGGATCAATATTCTTCACAATTTTGCCACTTAGTAAAACTACAGTATCCACATGTTGATATTATTGATAACGCAAAAATAAATTGACCCACCTAACCACTCATACACATACGCTGGTATTGACTCACCCGCCTACCCATACACGTACGGTTGTATTGACTCACCCGCCCACCTATACATACATGTATGGTAATATTGGTAATTTGGGCGAGCCGGTGGCCGAGTGGTCTAAGGCGTCAGGACTTTGAGCTTGAGTTAGAGATAGCGCTGGTTTGAATCCGGCCTAGACTGAAAGATTTATCAGTAATATTCACCTTGTACTGTACAGGTTCGCCCCCTTACTCTGACTGAATAAGTTCCTCGCACAGATCATTGGTCTATGGGAAATGGTCAGAGTAAGGTTAAGGAGGAGATCGGCCTCTCCTTTTAAAAAAAAAAAAAAAAAATATTGACTCACCTGCATACCCATATACGTACAGTGATGTTAACCCATCTACCCACCCAAAAACGTATGGTGGTATTGATCCACTTGCCCACACAGACACGTACGGTGCTATTGACCCACTCGCCTACCCATATACAAACGATGGTATTGACCCAATTGCCCACCAATGCACATACGGTTGTATTGACCCAACCACATACTCGTACACAAACGATAGTATTGACCCACTCGCCCAACCATACATGTACGGTGGTATTGACTCACTCGCCTACCCATATACGTAAAGTGGTATTGACCAGCCCGCTCACTCATACACATACGGTGGTAATGATCCAACCGCCCAACCATACACATACTGTCGTATTTACCCACCCGCCTATGTGGATGGGTACTTATGCTACATAATAACTTAACATAATACTACAGCGATAGCTCTAATGTTAATCTTCTATTCTTAACCTATTGCGGATCATTGACTAAATCAGCTCGCATGCAGTGGATGGGCTTAGCGTGTGAAGAGCTCAGCTTATATAATCGATCTGCTTTTACTTTTACCTCCAAATAGTTATAATAGACTACTAGGTTGTGTAAGTGTCTCTATTCATCAACTGCGCATTTTTAAAACGGGCTTCGTTTATAAAAACTTTCATTAATATCCAACAGATCGCAGTAGTATGTTGAAGGTGAAGAAGCAGTTTATATTTTGTTCAGTAATATAATACTCTATTTAGTTTAGATATAGTGTGTTTCTGTCCACGACGGTACACTGATTAGCAAATGACATTGAGGTTAGTGAAACAGACACACAGGACTGAGAGAAGGCCGTTGTTGTCGCCAAGCCTAATCTATGAATCAGGTGTTGTTGAACTATGTGCGGGATATTTAGATGATGACTCCGACATCGTCCCCGCCACCCTATAACTTGGCTCACCACTTGTTGCCACTGCTATATCGCCGGTACTCCAGCGGCCACTGTTTGTTACATCTAAGCAATTACCTGCAGTTTTATTGCGGTGTGCTGTTACTGCTCTGCCGCCGCACTGGGGTGTGTGCGTCTAAATAAATTGATCCGCAATGGGTTAAACCAACGTTGACCGAACTATTCAGATGCGATGTTCAGGGCCTCAAATATAGTGTACACCAACCCCTCTGTCTGAGTTGTTTACATAATACCACAGCAATAACTTTAATGTCCATCATCTATTCTTACATTAAACCAACATTGACTGAGCAATGTTCAGGGCCTCAAATCATGTGGACACGAACCCTTTTGTCTGAGTTACTTACATAATATTACAGCAATAGGTCTGGTGTCCATAACCTATTCTTACGTTAAACCTACGTGACCGAACTTGTGTGTTAGACCAGTGTCGATTTATTATTTTGTCTTCTCGTGATGGCCACTATAAGAAAAAAGGTTATTGTAACTGTTGAACTCAACTTGGAGGCTATACAAAAATTGTACAAAGGAAATAAAACCTTCAGGTGATTGATGGAGTGGTAATCCATCTAAGTCCCATACTGCTTGGTGGAGTAGCAGTTCGATCGAGCCCCATGAACTTCAGCTACTTGGTTGAGTACCAGTTCAGCTAATTATAGTGAACTTGAGTTGTTTGTTGGGGTTAGTTCATGACAGTATCTGAAATGTGCGGACATATTTCAGAACTATGGGCAAAAAAAAAAAAAGAAAAAATATGTGTAAAGGTATGTCTAAATGCTTCTTTTCCAAGATATCCTCCATTTTTTTAAACTATATAATTTATAATTGAAGAATGACTCAACTGATTGAATTGAAGTTTCGTTTGAATTGTAGTTTTACTTATTCATATGAAGGTAAATGTCACAACAAATATTTAACTCGTAACTATTCAATTTCAAAATAGCAACTATATTAAGTTTTAAAGTGAAATAACACAAAAACCACAAATTTTTATAACATTTATTACAGGTTATTTTTTTTGTAGCCTGTTAAATTGTATATGCAATGGTGTAATGTTCAATATGTTTTTTTTAATTTTTACTTTAATTTTTTCAAACTTTTAGTGTTCTCAAAACTGAAATTTAAATAAGGCAATGTTTAAGACCTTGCACAGACTAGTTTATTTCTCTATGTCTATAGCATTTAGTTCAGTACAAAATTTAAAGTGCAGAAAAATCAGCTGATTTTCATCCATTGGTGGTAAATTTAAGCCGTTAATTCTTTCAGGAGTAAGGAATGATGCATGTAAAGAGTAATGACGTTCTGGAACATCAAGTCTGATATAGGCCTAAAAGAGTAGTGACATTCTGGAACGTCATATGTATTTTTTACCAAACAAATTTTTATTGCTCTAGAACATGTATAATTGTCTCCAGAAGAAGGAAATTAATTTCTGGGAAGGAGGAAGTATTATTCCAGCGACGACAATTCACATAATTAACACCTGGGCGGGGCTTTGTCCGTGGGAGGAGTCATTCAAGACAGCTGCGTGCACCGGCTTATTGGCCTTCTCGCCAAGTAAACTATGTTATCAGTAACCAACAGTGGAAAAACAACAACAAAAACCTGAAACTGTTATTAAATACAATAAGGACATGGGTGCCATAGGCAGAACAGACATGATAATATTTTTGAAATATGAACAAGAAAATACCACCACATTGTAAAGAAAACATTTTTTTCATGTGTGAGATTTCACCATGTTAAATGCATTCCAAATATACAAAATCCACAACAACAGCAACATTGCATTTTCGGAATTCAAACTGAACCTTTGAATGCCATTATCAAACAAGAGAGAAAATACCATGTTAAATGCATTCCAAATATACAAAATCCACAACAACAGCAACATTGCATTTTCGGAATTCAAACTGAACCTTTGAATGCCATTATCAAACAAGAGAGAAAATGGGAGGTACACTGAGCGACGATAAACATCTGTCACGTCTAACTGCCCTGCATTTCCCACACCCTCTATGGAATCTTCAAGATCAACAGAGCAATTTATTATTGCTACAACTCTACAATAAATGCTAAATAGCGAAAATACACATAATACGAGCAATGCAGCATTATGCATATATCCCTGTTTTTATGCATTTCATACAAACAAAACATTTTAAATTGTTCTTTAATTGCTTTTTCTTTGAGTTATTTTTTTAAATTGTGCCATTTTTAGTACCTTACAATAAAACTGGTTAAAATGCAAACCATACTATTTTCAAACATTCTCCATACTGTAGTGATAGAGGTGTATAATGTCCTAGCCACCTGCGTAGTACTTACATCAGGTTCGTCATCAACATGTTTTAGAACATTCTCTTCTCACTCAAATCTAAATCTGTACATACCTTTACAGTGAAAGTTATTTTGTTGTTATTACAGCTTACATTTGCCAGCAATGGATAAAAAATCAGAAAATCTTTATAACTATAATTAGATTCACTTTTAATTTCATTTAAATCAATTTATAACCACTGTATTTACTCACGCATATAAAAGTAATGTATCATCACTTTACATTTCATAAGAACTACAATGTGACTAAGTACTTAATTTTACAAAATCTAGAAGCCACGAAAACATCCTTTCAGGAAATTAATAAGAACTATTTTTCTTGAAAAGATAACGTTTTGAAATTAATAAAACTTATAGAATGTTTTGAAATTAATATTATGCGCCTTTTTATAAATAAGTATTATACTAACTTTCAACTCAATCTGTTGAGTCATTCTACAGTCATAAGTTCTTTAACAAAAAAAGGTAAATATCTGGAAAAAAGAAGCATTTTAGAATACAGATCTGCACTCTACGGGAAATTTTTTCTTTATTTAGACCCATACAATCAGTATCTGAAATTTGCCGACATGTTTCAGAAATTACCCTGTGTATACTTATTATATACCATATTCATGAGAGAAAGTGAATAAATATTCTAACATTAATATATAAATTCATCTTGTTCACTTAGTTATTTTAATAATTTTTTGATTAGGTTACATATTTACAAAAGTGTTATAAGTATTTTAAATGGCTTGAATGGAATAGATTCATTAATTGACTAAGAAAATTATTTATAAAAACAGATAAGAGTGAGAAATGTTAGCCAAATGAGAATCAAAAGATGTATGACTATTACAAGGCAAGTCTCGTGAGACTCATATATTTGTATAAGGAGCTCCACAGTTGAACGATACTGCCCATGAGTGTTATAGCTCTCCATTGCCTCCCAGACATGACTTTTCTCCCCAATTATGGCCTAATTGAATAATAAATGGCCTACAAAAAACAATAAAATTATCAAAATTTTTTGCTTAATTTATAAACATCAATTACAAAAACCAGTGCCACTTGTGTCAAACTTCTACAATGCAATCTATAAATACAAAAATTATAATATTTACATTCTTTATATTCCATTGACAGTATTCATTAAAATAAAACGCAAAAGGATATATTTCAAGACTTTTGCCTTCAGCTTCATTCCATGACAGTAGTTTCTGAAATTGTATATAATGTGTTGTTAGAAATACAAAAGAGTAAACATAAAACGTACAAAATATTATAGTGATTGATTTCAGTAAACCATGTTTACCTTCCTCAGACAAGAGGGGTTCATAAGGGAATAATCATCAGGAACCACATAGACAGACACAGAGTGAATCTGGTCTGTGGAGAGTAAGCCAAAATCAGTCATCATAATATTTTGTAGTTGCAAATAATAATTTTGTCTTGTCAAATAATAAACGTTCACTTGTTTTGCCCATCACAGTATAAGAGAAACAGGTATGTGCAAGACTGTTTTAAAAAGGTAAACATGTTTCCTAACCTTAAACTTAAAAAAAACCACTAGCCCTATTTTGGAAAAAAAGCATGAACAGCTACTTTATTATTTTTATGTGTGAAAAGGATAATGAGCTTGAGGAGTTCCCCTGAACCCTTTCCACATGAAAGCTGTACCTGATATGGCTTTTGAATTGTGTTGTAATAATGTTGATAAAACCAATTGTTTTACACAGAAAAAGATCTTCAACACTAATGAAAGAGATACACAAATAAGTAAATTTACCTATTTTAGTGAATTGCTAGAGAAAATTGTATGTGAAAATTCTGGAAATAAGGTTTCGAAAAAGAGAATTGGAGAATAAGAAATGACTATTTAGGAAAAGATTTAGGGTTGGGAGATTGATAGAGGATCTTATATTTGCAGTAATTTTAGGTTAGGTTAAAGGGCACTAGGCCAGGAATTAGCATATTGGAGAGATAGGACATCAGCAAGCTTACCTTAGAAGACAAGTTCACTAACACCCGATTAGTAGTAACATAGACAAAATTGTTAAAATTGGATTGGAGGACGGTGTCCTTCAAACTGATATTCATATCAAACCTACCAATAAAAAACAATACCTTCACTATACCTGCTGTCATCCCAACAACACTAAACGCTCCCTACCCTATAGCCTAGCCACCCGTGCCAAACATATAATTTCCTCTCCCAGAAACTTAAATAAATACAATAACCAACTTGTCAATGCATTCCAAAAGAGAGGTTACCCTACCAATCTTATTAAAAATCAAAAACCCAAAACCAACCCCAAACCAGAAGTAGTTCCCAATGCTTACCCCTTATCACTAATTACCACCATGGCCTACAGAAACTCAACCAAATCCTGAAAGATGGCTTCAACATCTTAAAAGCTTCCCCCCACACCAAAAATATCCTTGAAAAACCTACTGTGACTTTCAGACAAAACAAAAACCTCCGCCAAATCCTGGTCCATTCTAAGTTACCTGATCCCAACATCCTGACCTGTCCTAAAGACCAGCAACCACCTGGTTCCAATGCTTCTAACAAGAAAACTTGCAAAACCTGCCCTATTCATCTCCCAGTCACATCATTGGTCGGTAGCGTAGTTGGTTCAATCCCAGCTTCATGTGCTAAAGGTGCTCAGTTCGATCCCAATCAGAGTCAATACATTTTGAGAAGGATCAGCTGATAACCACCGGCTGTTCATTTGCCATTGGGCTATTAATTAATGACACTTTCTATGGAATAGTCGGCCTTAGTTTGTAACAATGACTACATTCGCTCATACGAGGTCTGTAAATTAAGTAATGAGACTGGCAACGTTGCGTTTAATCTGGCAACACTGGAAGCACGGGGCTTGGTGGGGCGGCAGAGGAACATGTTATCCACCTTCAGTACGAGTTTGACCTCGCTCGAGTCATTTGGTTGTGCGTAGCGATTGTTTTTGTGAAACAGTTTTTTCTGTTGTGTTCTAAAAATGAATGCCATCAATTTCGAGCAACGGTGTGCTATCAGGTTTTGCTTCAGACTAGGGCACAGTACAACGGAAACTCTTCTTAAACTTCAGCAGGCCTACGGAGATAGTGTTTTGTCAAGAGCCCAGGTTTTTCGTTGGTTTAAGGCATTTTCAGAAGGAAGAGAGTCGATTGAAGATGAATCACGAAGCGGAAGGCCTTCATCTTCAAGAACCGATGAAAATGTCAACAGAATCCAGGATCTTGTGCGTTCAGATCGTCGGTTGACAGTCAGAATGATCGGGGAAGAGTTAAATTTGAGTCACACCACCATTCATCAAATTTTGACAAATGAATTGGGGATGAGGAAAATCTGCGCAAAAATGGTTCCAAAAAACCTTTTGCAAGACCAGAAGAACATCAGGAAGGAAAGGTGCCTTGACTTTTTGGATTCAATTGAACATGACACCCATTTTCTGGAACGTGTCATTACTGGTGACGAGTCTTGGGTGTTTGAGTACGACCCAGAAACCAAGCGCCAGAGCATGGAGTGGCACACTTCAACCTCTCCGAGGCCAAAGAAGGCAAGGATGGCGAAGTCAAAGATCAAATCCATGCCGATTTGTTTTTTTGCTATCCACGGAATCGTCCACAAAGAGTTTCTACCCCAAGGTCAAACGGTCAATCGACTCTTTTACCGAGAGGTTCTTGAAAGACTTAGAAAAAGGGTCATTCATGTGAGACCAAACATCAAGAACAACTGGGTGTTGCATCACGATAATGCTCCTTGTCACACAGCAATTTCAATAAATGAGTATTTAGCCAGTAAAAACATTCCTGTGGCTCCTCAGCCTCCTTATTCGCCTGACTTGAGTCCTTGTGACTTTTTTCTCTTCCCAAAGTTGAAAAATCACCTCAAGGGAAATCATTTTGGGACAGTCGAAAACATTCAAACGGCTGTAACTGACCAGCTGAAGGTTATTCCAGTATCGGAGTTCCAGCACTGCTATGAGGAGTGGAAGAAACGTCTCCAGCGCTGTGTGGCCTCAGAAGGAAGTTATTTTGAAGGTGACAATATAGAATTGTAATTCTTTTTGAATAAAAAATTTTAAAAAAGTCAGTCTCATTACTTAATTTACAGACCTCGTATACACTCATCACACTCATTCGAAATCCATATTCGCCCATATCTTGACGATCGTCGTCTTATGAATAAATAAAAATAAAAAAAAATTTACCAGCTCCACTACCTCTTTAACCTACAAAATACCTGGAAACCACTCCTGTGATTCCACCAATTTAATTTATCAACCAGTGCCAGCAATGTCCTGCCCAATATAACGGCCTTACCAGTGAAACCCTTCGAAAACGCATGAATGGCCATAGACAAAGTCCAAAATCCTGAAAAACCTGTCTCTGCCCATACTCTTCTCCATAACCAGAATTTTTATCAGTGTTACTCCACTAAAGTAATCAGATCCCTTCCTTCTCATCCCAATAGTTCCCAACTCCAAAGGATGGATTAGCACACCAATGGATAACAAAATCCCGTGACCCACCTAATCTGAACATAAGATTCGCTTCAACCCCTTCCCCATCAGCAAACTTATATACCAACTGAAAAACTGCATCAATACCTGAGTGTTGCTCTATGGATGTACAACCCCCCTCCCATTTAACACCCCCACTACTGCCACCTACCCAGCAATAGTGGAAGCCATGTCAGTCTCTCTCGCGCTCTCTCTCTCTTTCTCGCACACTCTAGATGGCTGAAATGGAGGAATGGATTGAGGCCAGGCAGTGCATTATTAGCGCTTTTATTCATAATAATGGTGGGGACAAGATGATGAAGGAGGTGTTAGATTACTATACCTCATTAGTTAGAAAAAATACTATATAAGAGTATAGAACTTAGTAAGAAAACTCAAATTATATAAGCTTGATTTTGAAAGGTAAGCAAGTTTTGGCACTAACTTAGAATATGCTAAAAAAAAACAAACGTAAGACAGATTTTATTTAATTATCATAGATATCAACACACTTTTAACTTAAATATTTTATTTTGCATATTTATTTAAGCAACACAAAATACCAATGAAAATATTTTTACGTGTATATTCCAGTATCATTGTCGTCAGATTAGTAAATTAAAATATATTGATTGATAATTTAATCATAAATTACCATTAGTTTTAAACATGTACAGAAACCAAACTGGTACTGTATTAAACACATCAAAAGACTCGCTACACTGCATTATGTAAAATTAAAGTTGGATATATGTAATTATAACGAAACAAATATAGATT
Source organism: Stictocephala bisonia (assembly GCA_035578905.1). Lineage (NCBI taxonomy): Eukaryota > Metazoa > Arthropoda > Insecta > Hemiptera > Membracidae > Stictocephala > Stictocephala bisonia. Next base: position 1,218,766 of record JAQJVL010000165.1, on the reverse strand, counting down.
TGTAAATTTGATAGAAAACAAAATTGAACAGAATAAAATCAATTCATTTTCTAGCAAAATACAATAACTTGTCAATTGAAAGTAAATTGACAACACATGGTGTAATTTACATTTTGTGATGTATGAATTTACTTAATTAGGTTACATGAACTAGCAACAGATAATAAGTGCATTGCTTTATTAATTAAATAAATACTTGAATCGAGATATTAATATTAAAAATTAAAGAATATAATATACATAAAACTAAGATACATAATCACTTGAACATAGTCTTGGTAAAAATAAAGCGATGACCCAGTATTTGGCAAAGTCCTGCAGCTCATCCACCTCTTGTGCTGCCACCGATTTCAAGCTGTGTAATAATCCTGCAACAGAATATTAATACTGTATATAAAAAGAATACATAAGATATTATAATCGATCATAAATTTTGGTAGAAATAAATCGATAACCTAGTACTTAAGGAAATTATACAGCATATTTCATTCATAATGAAGTAAATAATTACAAATTGTGTACAGGTGTATAAATTGTTAATAATAATTAGTTATACATTTAGAAATTTGATTAAATAATGCATTTTAAGTACAGCGAGATGCCTAATTAAGACAGAGTTCCTCCAACAATGAAGATGAGTTATTTCGATTTGTTAGACATATTTTTGAATAACAGGTCAGCGATTGGGTAAAATCTTCATGGTCACTCAAAGAATTGAACCTCGGACGGCTGTTTAAAGTAGCACTGCCTTAGCCTTTTAATTATATACAGGGACTCAATATAACTTGTAATAAATAAGGTATTGATTACTCAAATACTTCACGCTTCCTGCTGATATTCACTTTTGTATGTGTGTGCTCTTCTTCTTTTAAAACAAAAGCCAGGTCATTGATCTGATTCCAATAATACACAATTAAACGTTAAATGGCAATCTCAAAAAGAAATTAATAGAAAAATGCACATGGTTTAACTGAATAAAAGGTAGACAAATTCTTTAAAACTGAAATTGAGAGAATATAAAAATGCAAGTGCTTGTAAAATTATAAGGGTTGCAACTTAATATATATTTTGTTTGCTAAGACAAGAAACGTATAAATAAACAAAAGTAAGTGAGCTGTTCAACCGAATATGCTCAGATATATTTTATTTAAGAATTGTTAAGTCATATATGAGAATAACAGTTGATTTTGAATGTTGTACTAGTTTTAGGATTTCTGACTGCGATCTTTAGTTAACCTCTTAACTGCTGTATACACGTGGACGTTGTTTTCAGTAATCTGGCCGTCACAGCTACTTACGTGTAAAAACATTTGTTTTTTTCGACAGCTAGCGCATTCTCTCAATGCTGTATCCTATCAGAACCTAATCATTGATGTTTCCTGCTACCTAGCGGTTATTTTTGCAACATTTTGCTTCCTTTGTTATACAACTAATATTAGTTAGTGCTACACATTGTAGCAGCTGAGCATTGAGACATTTTGCGATGATTTATTTATTATTTTTATTATTTATTTCCTTTCACTCCTGCACAGAGCATAGGGCCTCTATGAAACAACGCTATCGGACTCGGTTTGCAGCCAAGGCTCTCACTTCTCTCCAGCTTTTCCCTGCGGCTTTTATTTCTTCGTCTACTGTTCTTCTCCAGGTCATTTTTGGTCTTCCTTGCTTCTCTGCCCTTGGGGATTCCAACTCAAAGCCTGTTTCTTCACTGCATCTTGATTTTTACATATGTGTGCCCAATCCACCGCCACTTTCGTTTTTTGATCTGCAAATCTACAGGTTCTTCATTTGTAGTATTCCACAGCTCTCTGTTTGAGATAACATCGGGCCAGTAAATTTTTAGTATTTTTCTCAAACACCGGTTAATGAAGACTTGAAGTTTTTGTGTTAGGGATGAAGATACTTTCCAAGTCTCACACCCATATAACAGCACAGACTTCACATTACTATTGAATATCTTTAACTTGGTTCTAGTTGAAATGTCTCTAGCCTTCCACACTGGATAAAGCTGTATTAATGCAGCATTTGCTTTTCTAATTCTTGATATAACATCTTCATCAGTTCCGCCAGCTCTTGTTAAGACACTTCCTTGATATGTAAAACTGTCCACTTCTTCAATTTCTTCATCCGCTATTTTGAATCTGTCGTTGTTTGCTACATGTATCCTCATTGATTTAGTTTTCTTAGCATTTACTTTTAAACCTGTAGATCTTTCATTTTCCAAATCTTGCAACTTTCCTACCATGTCATCGAATCTATGGGACAAGAAACAAATATCATCGGCAAAAGCCAATTCTTCAAGCCTCTGTTGGAAATTCCAAGATATACCTCTAGTTCCTTTCTCTACTATATTTTGCAAAACCTGGTTCAGCACGATCACGAAGGTTATTTTGCGATGATAGCATTACGTAATTATTGGCACCAGACTACTACGGCTTTGTTTATAATATTTGTTTGTTTCCCTTTTACATCTGTTGTTAATTACTATTATTACTTATTCTTATATTCTTACATATGAGACGCCGACACAACGTTGTTGGTATTTTAAGGCGTATATGAATGGTTATATGAGTGTAGGATGAGTGTGGATGAGTGTAGTCTGGTTACTAAATGAGTTCAACTGTTCATCAGAAAGGGCAATTTATTAATAGCCCAACAGCCAGGGCAACTAAGGGACCTACAGCTTTTCGTGGAATCCGAACCACGTAGTGCTGGTCTGATTTTCAGCTAATTGACAAGCCTGATACTCGGTTATCTCCCCCACACAACATCCGCACAATGATTACCGCCCAACATGGACACCCCAGACTTCTCTAGTAGTGTCCACGCCGATAGCAACCATTAAGCAAACGCCATGTCGGTATTAAGAGGATTGAGCATCCAACCTATCGCCTACGATCTCCCAAACACTTTGTCCCCATGTAGCTGGGTTACAGCACTGCGCCACCAGTGCCAACCCAGACTGTTAAAAATACTAACCCTTTTAAAACGAGCGGGAGGTTATTCGCTCGCACTTATTTTGCTGAAGAAGACGATGCGAGCGGGTAACTACCCGCCTGGTGACTTTTGCATGACGAACAAAAATAATGTTTTATATTTTGGAATGTATGGTGACCATAACTTAAGTATTTCTGAACATATGGTTGCAGTAAAATAGAACGTATGTCTTTGTTTACAACGGCTGACAATGCACGCCAATTTTAGTGACAATCCAGAGCGTGCACCGTTTCTGACTCACTGTTTGCATTCTATTCCAGTCTGTTACATTGAAGTTAAGTGTCCTAATGTATTTTTTATTGTTTTATGGTGTATAAATTTTGTTTATAGTGTAAATAGTAAAGTTATTGTTAATTTTATTTAGTGTATAGTTTGTTTTGAACATGGACCGATCGAATTTAGCTGGTCACAGCAGTAAACTGGGCTGTGAGTTAGAACTGTCAGACACAGAATCTTAACCTTATAGTTCAGATTATATCGACGATACCAAAGAAGATCCTAACTTCAAGCTTGATGATGATGATGATGATGATGAAGATTATTATGTCTCAGATGATTTCATTAACCCCACACCATCACCACCCCCAAAAACACCAGAGTACCCGTGAGTAGGCCTATAACTCTACAGGGATCTAACGCTATACATAGACAAGCTCTTAGTAATTCAGACGATAAGAATGATGATGATGAGGATAAGAAAAGTGATTGGGAAGAAGTTTTTGAGAATAACTTATCCAACTTTGACTACCAAGAGAATCCTGGCCTAAAGCATATAATTTCAAATACTACGAAACCTACTGATTTTTTTCAATTTATTTTTCACTACAAGAATACTTGAATTATTCGTGACTGAAACAAATGGATATGCGGAATCTTTTCTAAGAAGCAAAAGAGACACACTTTCACCAAGAAGTCGATTTCGGTCATGGTTGCTTGTCACTTTACCAGAAATGCGAACATTTATTGCAGCAATTTTTAATACGGGCTTGGTACCAAAACCAACAGTCAAGTCATAATGGAGTACAACTCTCTACAAAATACAAACTCCAATATATACACCATGGTTCAAGAAAATGTTTACACAGGATCGGTTTGAAAATCTTCTAACCTTTTTTCACATGGTAGATACTAGTAAAGTATAAAAACCTAATGAGCCAAACTACGATCCCCGTGCTAGATTTCAGCCACTTTTTGACCATTGCAACAGATTATTTCCATTTTATTATTTATGTAACCAGCAAGTATGTATAAACGAGAGCATGACTAGAACAACAAATCAAACAAGCCCGATAATAATAATAATAATGGCTTTATTGTACAAAAGTGTTTTATACAATTGGCGAACTTAGGACTAATAAGTCCTCTCTTACAGTTAACCCTTTTATGTTAAAGTAGTAAATATAACAAAGCCTAAAGCATGAAATACAGAACTAAACTAAAGAAAAATAATAATAATAATTTACAAAGAAGCAAATAATGTAAATAAAATTAAACTACTAACATATTATCAACTTTACCATTCTCTCACTCACACACTCGTTGGACCCCATCCCCAGCTACCATCACAGACTCATCCGTTCAAAAAGAAAGGCTTTCAATGATGCTGTGAACCGAGCCCGACTGTCATATCTCTTTAAATATGGAGAAAGTTTATTACATTCTCTGCAGGCAGTTACTGAAAAGGAATTTGTGTAGAAAGATGGTCTATGAAGAGGAATACGTAATATTTACGAGGCTGAGCGTGTCTCCTTTGCACCAATTTTTGAGTTATACTGAAAGTTTTGAGAGAGGTATTTAGGATTCCCATCATTAAGTACTAAAAACAAAATACTCAATATTTTTAATAATCTAAGGTCGGCCAATTTAAGAATGGAATTTTGAATATAGTATTGAGAGATATGATGATCATATTTTAAATTAAAAACAAATATAATACAATAATTTTGACAAACCTGAAGTTTATTAGGCAAAACCACAGTCATGTCATTGTACACAGAATTGCAATAGATGAAATGTGGAAAGACAAGTGCTTTTACAAGACGAATCTTTATTTTTACTGGGAGAAAGTATTGAAGTTGTTTGAGGGAATGGATAGAACCAAAATCTTTTTACAAACACTAAGCACTTCTTCTTCCCAAGTCTGGTTAAAATTTCTCTGGTTAAAAATAACACCTACATTTTTAACTGAGGTACAGAAAGGCAGAGGGTTGCCATTGACTAGAATTTGTTTGATGTTGTTTATATTGAATTTGGTATGAAGGCGAGAAGAACAAATAATAATGGGCTGTGTTTTATCCTCAATTAAGTTTAAGGCCATGATTTTTGGTCCATTTGACTAAATTTTCAATATCTAGGTTAATACGAGTTATTGTTTTGTTTAAGGTACTAATACAAGTGTGAACATAGATTTGCAAATCGTCAGCATACATGTGATGTTTCGTGAAGGATAAGACTGAGCTTATATCGTTAATATATAAGAAAAATAGCAGTGGACCTAAAATTGAGCCTTGAGGAACACCAGACAAAACAGATTTAAAGGTTGAAGTTCTGTCCCCCACACGCACACACTGCTGACGATCAATTATGTAAGATCTAATCCAACATAAGCTGCTATCTGAAAAGCCTAAATTCTGGAGTTTAACCAGAAGAAGGGAGTGATCCACGCAGTCAAAAGCCTTAGAGAAATCAAACAAAGTTAAGACTGTACATTTTCTAAGATCCATGGCTCTTCGAATGTCATCTGTGACACAGAGAAGAGCTGTTTCTGTACTATGATACAGTGTATGCCAAATAAACACCACCATAGATGGGGATCAAGTTATGGCTATTTGGTGATTCGGTCTCTAAATACTGTGTTACATTTTTTTGTTACAAAGGAAAATCATCCAATGAAGATAAAGAGCTGATGAAAAATTTTGGTCTTGGTCCCTCAGTAGTAATTAAGATACTAGAAACTGCAAACTATCTCAGAAAAGGATTTCATGTATTTATTGATAACTTTTTTACCAGCATTCCTTTTTCAAAATGTTTGTACAGTGAGAACACTTTTTTAACTGGTACAATTTGCAGAAATAAGAAGGGGCTACCAGATAATACAAAAAAGAAATTCAAAGTTGGAGAAAAGGTGTACAAAAAAAAGGAAAACTTAGTAATGTTATCGTATCGGGAAAAGAAATGAAATAGAACAAAAAGACTGTATTAGGTATTTAGGTGTGATATTAGATTCAGAATTAAATTGGAAAATGCACATTTCATCAGTTAAGAAAAAATTAATTAATATTCTTAGAATTTTTTATTTTGTACGAAGAATGTGTGAAAATGAACTAATGAGAACACTTTATTTTTCCTTAATTCACAATAGAATAAATTACGGAATAGAGTGCTGGAGTGGAACTTATATAAGTAATTTAAAATCACTTATAACAATACAAAAACATTTTGTAAGATTAGTATATAAAGGTAAAAAATATGACTCATCATGGCTGATATTTAAATCTTTAAAAATATTGCCAATAAGAAATATGTATGTATATAAAGTTATGAAAGTATTTTTTAACAGGAGCCGAAGGAGCAGTAGTAGTTATACACTTAATGTTTATAAAATAAAACTACGAAATCACGATAATGTAGCAGTACCTCGACCAACAAAAACCTTTTTCACTAAAACGTATAGCTTCTTGGCCCCTATGATATTCAATAGATTACCGAGTGATATAAAAAATGCAGATACTTCACAAACTTTTGTTAGAAAACTCAGAGACTGGTTAATTACAGTACAAAATGTAAATAGTTTGTTATTTGAAATCCAAGGTTCATACGTATTTTTTTAAATAAATGTTAGGGTTTACTTATTAATGGAACTGATCTATAATGTATATATTTATGTGTATATGTAATGTTGTTTGGTATGAATGCATGTGTAAATACTACTTTATTTTATTATGAAATTTGTAGACATACCAGTAATTTTGGAATTGTGTTTTTGTCTGAATGTTTTTTTTATGTATGTATTTTTCACAACAGTTTCAGGGGACTAACACAGATAATATTTACATTGTATATAGACTGTAATTTACAATTGTTCAATTACGCCTGCAAAAAACTGTTTTTTGTTCTTTCTAATAAATGCCTTATTTAGAAATTAATATTTTATTTTTATTTATATGTCTATTGGGAGTTATTAAAATGACGATTATATTTACAGCTTTTATGTATTAAGTTTTATTTAAAGTAATAGTGAAAAGTACTTTATTTGTGTTTATCTTTTATTATTAATTATCCAATCTTTAGTAATCTATATTTATAAAAGAGGATGTTTGTATATATATATATATATATATGTTTGAAGTTTATGCGCTGCCAAACCATCCAACCGATCGCCATGAAACTTTAGGATGTTGTCCTGTATACTCCCGAGATGGTTTCTGTGAAGTTTGATGCAGATCCGTCCACAGGGTCCCGCCCCACGGGCTCCTAAAGATCCCATGTTATTCAAATGGAGAATCTGAATTGTTTACAAAAAACATATGACTGTGTGGTTTAATGTAGTTTAACATGCCATAAGCAGATTGAAGTTCTCACAACAACAGTACTGTATATGTTTTGATTTATTGTAGTTCTACATTTCACCTTGAGAGTGTAGCACACACTACTTTTACTTGATCAGGTGATCTGTATTTGGTGTTAACCTTTTTTCCTTGGTAATTAAAACATGTGGTGAAACGTGAAAATAAAAAATAAATAATTATTTGTTTTGCAGTTTACTTTTTATGACATGCCTCCTAAAAAATCTAATATTGGTAGAAGAAGCGCAAAAATGCTCGAATTCTTTCAGCTATTAGGTTCTAAATCAAACTCAATATTATGACCGGCGAAGCGGGCGGGTACAGCTAGTATAGCATAAAACTGGTCAGCCTGAGCATGACACTTTTTTAAGTTACATATGTTGTTTTAGTCAAGACCCACAAAAATAAGAATGTATATAGCTATTGTATAACCTGTTTTATTATATGGACCTGAGGTGTGGACCCTAACAATGTATAACAAAAAAGATTACATTTGAAAACAAAATTTTAAGAAGAATATATGGACCTACCTATGAATCAGGAGTGTGGAGAATAAAAAAGAACAGAGAGCTTAGAGAACTGTACAAGAGACCTGATATTGTGGCGGTGGTTAGAAGCAGAAGAATAAGATGGCTTGGTCATGTGAGGAGAAGGGAAGAAGAAAAAATGATAAGAAGGGCATGGATGGGGAAACCAGCAGGAAGGTGACCTCTAGGACGACCAAGAATAAGATGGGATGACCAAGTGGAACAGGATGTGAGAAGTCTTGGTGGAGACATCGAAATGGCAGAGGATAGAGGATTGTGGAGGCAACTTGTTGGCGAGGCCAAAAATCACCTTGGATTTGAGTGGCCACAGGAGTAAAGAGTAAAAAAATGTTGTTTTAGTCATGTTATATTTATGTTTTACATCACATTTAATTTCTAGATATTATGCTACTGAATTTATTGTAATGTATTGTTTTTGGAAAATAAAAATTATTGTTGTTTATTATTATTCTTATAACAAGTTCATGGGAGGGATATAAATGTTTGATATGATGATGTGTGTCTATATTGATGAGAGACGCACAATCAAGTACTGGAAAAAACGTTACGTTTCACTTGTTTTCTAGAATGTTATTCAATGCATACATTCTAAAATGCAAAAGCATGCAAACAAAACCCATGCCAATATTTTAATTAATTGAAATGTTGTAGCAGATATCTCCAAATCTTGGCTTGATATGCGTAGTGGCGCTGGAGATAACCAATGCAATGAAAACAGTCAAAACAAAGAATTAGTAAAACTGCCAGAAAAAGAAATGAAAACAAGCTGATTGTGTTCTGAAAGAGGTGGATATAGTAATCAGTAAAAAAAAAGGAAACGATCCACATTTATTTGTACAGATTGAAAAGAAGGAGTTCATCCAATTAGCTTCCTGAAATACACATGTGCAAACTAATTTTTCTTCATTGTTCTATATAGTGTATATATTTTTATAGTGTTTTTTACATAGTGAGACCCATTCCCCACCAAAACTGGAAGTCGTGCCGTACTGCGGGATGGCTCAAAACCAGACAGGCGATAGGATCACGGGAGGCAGTCGGAGGATTTACAACTCGACAGCCGAGCAAAAACTATTTATTACAAAAGAAATAAGTTATATATTGAGAAAAAGGGCCACATTATCAAGAACACTAAAAAATCAACAAGAAACACCAAAATAAACAAGAATTACCAATTATACACAAAATTAACAAAAGCTACAAATACCAAAAAATTACAAAACAGACGTGCTTATCTGCAGAATTACTAGGAACACATTATTAAGAGAAAATTTACCTTGAAAAATTTAGAAAAAGTTTTTTTACCAAACAAATAACCGGCAATTTAGCCCACATACCATGATTCTACCGAGACCAGGGAATCAGCCGAAATCCCAGGGCAGCTCCAAATTAAAAACAAGTAAAAACGTTGGCAAAAATCTCCTTTTGGTGAAATTAAAAAAATTAAGCAATTAAAAAGAAAATATAGCACGGTACCGTTTCATTACAAACCGACTTCAATAATACAATTAACAAAATAAATAACAGAAACAAACTTATTAACTAGGCATAAATATATGAAATCGTTAAATTAATCAGTGCCCCAAAATATATATATTTTTTTTAACTACAAATAAATATTTTTAAAAGAATAACAAGAAAAAAATAAACCTCTAAAAACTTAATGAATAACAAGCAATATTAAGAAGTATACACCACATAAAAAAATATGGCCTATATAAGAATCATTTGGTTGTCTTCAATATAAGAGGCTTAAGTTCATAGGCAGTTCCTAAGTCTATTATTAAATTTTTCAGCACAACATTTTTTTTTCTTCTTTTTTTCTTCATTTTACCACCCCCAGCTCAGCCGCCAGGAATAAAAAGGAACGCATTGACCTGAGGACAGAAGAAAAGCTCCTCAAGTTGTAGCAAGGGCAGCAAAGTAGAACTTGGCTCCTTTACATGGTCCCCAGGCCAGGCTAGCACAGTGGAGATGGCAGAACTTCGTCCGGAGGCTGAGGGTTCAACGTCCCACGCCAGGACCCTGGACTGGACAGTTCAAACACAGCTTATTAGAAAGAGTACAGCCAAAACAAAACAATAACACAAATAACAAACTAATAAATATAAAAGTGCATGAAACAGCAAAACAAAACAGGAAAAGACAAATGAGAACATGATTGGAGCAAACAAGACAATAAAAATTAATTTTAGGTTACAAAAATGTTTTAGAAAAAATAGGTTTAAACCAAATTACATAATTAACAAACTATAAAAAGAATTACGTATATGGAACGGAAAATGACAAACTGAAAATCTAGGCTATTGGCACATAAAAACAATATGCTAAAAATGAAAATCAAATTAAACAGGTAGAATAAGTTGTCAAAGAACAGAAATACAGTAAAAAGGTAACTCAAACTGCAAAATGCTCAATAAAAATGATATAGAACTAACATTGAACATAAAACAAATATAATAAAGACATGAACGATAAAAAATAACGTTGAGCACATGGCCTCAAACCTAGGTTGACCATCATCTAGACAAAGGACACAAACAATCTAACAACATACTGAAAATAACAAATAAGCCTGATTATTATCTGAACAAAATATTTTCACCAAAAGGGTGAATAGGTTTTTAAAAATTAAACAGAATTGAACACTTACGTTTAAGATACTTCAGCCAACATGATGTTCCTGGATCGGGTAGCTGAAGGAAATAGTCGAAGGACCGGACAACCAGACAGACCGAGAGCAGGAATCACGGAACAACCAGAGTCCGAGCCAACGGCCTTGAAAGTAAACTAATCGACAGTGCACGAGCGAACTCAGGCAGCCTGGCAAACCACAACGAAACGTAACCAAACATGTACCGGTCAAACGACCCTGTACAATAGTTTTGAACAATAATGCATATTTACAATGGATCTGAACAAATATGTGCTATGGCTAACCTTATATAACAAGTAAACCAATTTTCATTGTTTGACTTGTGTTTTACTTAGTATGTACTAGTACGACATGATGATTGTACACTTAGTATGTGTTCATCAATCAACAAGATGATACAAGTAACTTTCTTTCCACTTTCTGGACTTGATCGTTTTGTATGTACACACTTTTTTTATATTAAACAGGTCAAAACCATTCTCTTCGAGTTTCATTTAGCTCTAACACAATCCCTACTAGACAAATATATCCAACCACGAACTAAGAAAACAGATGGATGACCATCATCTGATGACCTTGGCGACTAAACCAGACACTTTCCATCATTAGTGCCATCAACCCCTAAGAGAAAAGATGCAATTTGTCATGTCTGCAAGCACACATCACGGAGGAAGCAGAAAAGATAGGAATCTTGATACATGTGTAAAGACTGCGATGTTGTGCTTTGTGTAGTTCCATGCTTTATAAATACCATGAAATAAAACCTTTCTAATTGTTCTAATTGGTCACATTTTTATCATTCAATGCTTTTAATATTTCATAATGTTTACTTAGATATTAGTTTCTTCAAAAATAAATAATTTAACAATTTACATACATTTTTTCATGTACCGGTGTGTGAGTACAAACCATTGAGCGTACGTGGTTGTAGTACCATAAGGTTTTTATGTGATTATGTTCAACGTTCCTTGATTCAGCAACAAGAAACGCAATTAATGGACGTAATTATAGTACACAATAAACACTGACTGTAAAATCAAATTGAACAATTTATGGGCCAACGCAGTAATTATCATGTTAAACACCTAGTATCAGAAATGATTCAGCCGTTTCAGCTTCAGATTCAGAAAGGGATTATTTAGATAATTTTACGATTCTAACACTTAAAATGTATACACTGCTTTAGGTTAAGCTATTCTATTTTATATTTCCATAGATAACAATTGTAGCTTGTTGGACTGAGACGTTATACAAAACAATTACCAAAATTAAAACTGTAGGGCCTAATGCAAAAAATGTCCATTTACTTCAGCCAGAACAATTACGTAAATATAAAGTGTCCATTGGAACTAGAAAAATTAAACTTGTTAATAAATTGATTATTTTAATGATTGGAATTAAATTAGAAACTCTTCTAATGAACAAAGTTTCTTATTATTGTTTTTATCTAAGTTTAGTTTTGCATTGGTTTAATGATTTGATGGCTCACTATTTAGTCTTTTTAACTTACTTTAGCAAACCTAACCGATTCCCCACTCTCTGTGTCTATAAATATCATTTTTTTAAAAGGCATTTTTCAATTTTAATGTTACTAATAGAGGTTAAAATAACTTACTGTTGTGATGAAAACTTCAGTCATTGTATTTGACTCTTTTAACAGCAAGATAGCTTGCCTTTGTCTCCAAATCTTGCCAACCTACAATCATAAATAATTATTGACTTATATAAAAAGCAAAACTTTACCATTAATATCATTTTAAAACTCACAAATGATAGTTTCAGTTCTGCAAGGATGCAGGTAATATCTACTAACGGTAAAAATTTATTTATACTCCTCCTCATATTATTAGTGATATAAAGCTTCATTTTTGTACTAAAAATCAAGTGTTCAATGTTCTTCTTAGAAAACTCATTGTTTGATAACTGAGGTTCGCTAACCAGAGAATAAATTGTTTGTCCTGATGTTAATAAATTTATCAAAATATAATTATTTTTCTACAGATAAATTAAGATAGGCAGGGGTTTTTATGCATATGTTTTATCAGAAAGTAATATGTAAGATTGTATCAATTTTTTTACTGTAAAATATAACTGCTGCATTGAAATACTTATTTGCACGGCTATTGAAAATTTAACTATAGTTAAATGATTATTTCATAACTTACATGACCTATTTAGTGTTATTATTTAGTTTGTGTTATTTGTTGGCAGTAAGTTAGTCATATTCAAAAATAAATGGGAATTATAATTTATCAACACAATTTTATTTATTTGCCACAGTATTATCATCTTCAAAGTAGATCTCACTTAATATTACACCACTATTTCTTAATCCCCCAAAACATGTCTGAAACTTGACCTGAAAACCTATGATAAGGATAGCTGTAGCTCACATTTTGCTTGGTATAAAAAAGTAACAAAATAATCTAAAAATATTAGCTGACAGATCAATACAGCTCACAGAAAAAGCAGTTTGAATTTTACATAAATATATTGTTGATAAACAAGGAACTTTCCTCCTTAAATATACATAAAAAATATTTAGTAGTCAAGGAGTTTTTTAGGTAATTTACTTCTTTCAAGTAATAGTTGAAATAGAGTCAGAGGTGGGGTTTCCCAAGATGAGTGTGTTCTAGTAATAATAATTTTTTTTTTAATATAAGTAAAGAATAGGCCAACATTCTTTAGATACATATGTAAGAATACATCATGTTTAATGATCTTCAGAACTGGAACTATAATAATACAGTTAGTAATTGATTGTAAACGACAAAAACTTACCATCTTGTTTGTTCCACTGTACACCACTTAAAAGGGTTGATTTGGTAAAATGTAGCAGATGTTCAAATATTTTAATGGAAAAAGTAGTTCTACCAAATATAACTTGAGAGTTAATGTTCGAATTGCTAACCCTTATTCATAAATAACTTCATAATGTACGTTTTTGTAAAAGAACAGCATTATGCATAAAGAAACTTTTTTTAAGTTTATTAGTGCACTTGAATTGCGACAACTACCGTTGGCGAAGAAATTATTTGCACCCGAGTTTGAATGCCGTTTTCTAAAAAACTAAGAGGCCTACAAAAAATATATTCACTCATTGTTTTCCTCGTTCAATTTTACATTATGATATATACATTTTTAAATTATACTATGAAATTTAATATTATTCATCATAGAACAAAAGAAATACCGGAATTTTAACCAGTTTTCACTGAACATTAAATTTACATTGTTATTACTCAAAAACTCGTTAATGTGTCGCATTAATATTTTAATAACCGATTAACAAGAATCTTTTCTATGAGTTTTTATCAATTTTAGAATTTTAACTCTTTGAGAAGAAAGTTCTTATCAATTCCCTAAAACTTTATTTTCTTGGCTTTTAAAGGTCATAAAATTAATAACTTTGTCTTGTTGTAATCTTTAACCCATTGCTGTTCAAAGATATGGCCTTCACGTTCCGTGCCGAGTGGACCAATAGCTCAACCAAGTGACGTTGATGTCACGGCACTGTTAACATTTGCGTAATTCGGCCCTCGGAGTCAGTGTTATCACTGTAAATACAGTGATTTAAATTCACTGTATTTATACACACATATGAAAGTGATGAATCACATCTATACATGTCATGAAGATTACACCAAGACTAAGAAATCAATTGTACGACCTCTAGAAGCCAAGAAAACAAAGTTTTAGGGAATTGATACAAAAACTTGTTTCTCAACGAGTTAAAATTCTAAAATTTATAAAACTCATAGAAAAAATTCTTATCAATCAGATATCAAAATATTAATGTGATTCATTAACAGTTTTTTTAGTAATAATGGTGTAAATGTTACTAAAACTAGTTAAAATTCCGTCACTTTTTTGTTCTAACTAGGAAAAAAAATACTAAAACTCATAATATAATTTTAAAATGCATATGTCATAATGTATAATTAAACGAGGAGAACAATGGTATGATTAGATTTGTTGTAGGCATCTTAGTTCCTTAGAAAACAACCTTCAAACTCGGGTGCACATAATTTCTGCGCCGACAGTAATAGCCCACAATGACTTACTACAACCTAGAAAATTTTTGAACATCTGCCATTATTTACTGGATCAACCCTTTTAAGTGCTGTTTAAGGTATTCATCTGTACTAGACAACCCCTTTAAAATGATGTACACCTTTACCTCTACTTACTTTTAATTTTTTTGTCAAACTCCTTATGGGACATACTCCATTGGACGTGAAGGGTCACTAACTACCCTAAAAACACTACTTCTGAAGTCCAGTATGCATTTACAAAATTAAATTTTCCTAACTTGAGCTAAGAAATGAATTGTGAACCATTTAGAACAGGTCCTTCAATTTAACTTTTTTAAAACTTTAAACCAGTGTTATTTTTTAGAGCAAAACTTTTGAGGTCGGATTTGTGGGCTTATATTCTACTACGAAAGACGTTTAATTTGATTTACTACAAACTGTTACCATTGCAAGAAGATTGGGAATTGCCTAATTACATTGAAAGTTCATTGAATAATTATTTGGAATCTAATATCTATATAGCCGCACGTGTAACTCACTGACTCACTCACTCACGTATACAAATTCTAACCCACTTCAAGATGAGCTAGAAACTTGAAATTTGGCACACTCGTAGCTTTTGCCAAGCAACCGACGGAAAAATTCCGAAAATTAAAAATGTTTAATCTTTAACCCTCCAAAAAAATCAAAATGGCGGACGGGAATTTTGAATTGTGTGCAGAGTTTTACTAACGGCTTAATTGTGGGCAAGCCTTTGGTTGTAGAAAAAATCTGACAACATACTCCAAATTTGTAATTAAATTTCCGACAATTATGGTCAGATAACATTTGTATTTTTGATAATAACTACGCAAAAATCTTTAATTTTCACATTTCGTTCAAAAAATGTTATTTTTGTTGTTTTTTGTATTTTACATGTATTATTACGATAATTTAAGAACTTAAACCCCTACACACTACTTAATTTTACTAATTTGTTATCAAATCTACTATTAAATTCGATTTTGCACTGTCCATAACCTTGAAAAAATCCAAAATGGCTGACGTGAAAACGTCTATCTTTTTGCAGAGTTGAGGTTTTTGTTTTACTGAAACTTAAATTTTTAGTTTATTTAACACCAAATGACATTTTCAAATTGACAATAAAATTCTGCACAAAAAGTGTCCTGTATGTTTTTGTGCTATATACAATAGTTTCCACAGAAAAAGTCGGTAAACTTGAGTTTTTTCGAAAACATGTGATTTATTTGGAATAGTTCCTCCCATTTAAGCATGATTTAAAGGAACTAAAAACTTGAAACCCTACACGTTATTTACGTTTAGAACTTTGTTATTAAACTGCTATAAACTCTGATTTTTCACTTTTTATAACCTAGAAAAAATTCAAAATGGTGACGTGAAATTGCTGTACTGTTTGCAGAGTTGAAGTTTTACTGAAGCTGTAACATTTAGTTTAGATAGCATCTAATGAAATGTTCAACCTAAAAATTAAATGCTGTACAAAAAATGTAATGTACATTTTTGTGGTACACACTATAGTTTCCTCGTAAAAAGTCAGTAAAATTAAATTTTGTCGAAAACAAGTGATTTTTTTGGAAGAGATCATACTATTTAATCATGATTAAAAGAAGCCAGAAACCTACAACCTTACATACTATTTACCCTCACATTTTCTATTACTAAAATGCTATAGAATTGGATTTTGCACTTTTCACAACCCAACAAAAATTCATAATGGCTGACGAAAATACGCTTACCTGTTTGCACAGTTGAGGGTTTTGTTTTACAGAATCTGTAATAATTAGTTTGGATAACACCTAATGAAATATTCAAATTAACAATTAAATTCTGTACGAAATGTGTCATATACTTTTACGTGGTAAATTCAATCATTTCCTCACAAAAAGTTCATAAATTTGAATTTGTGCCTCCGTTATCAACTTAGATAGTATCCAATAAAAAACTAAGGTAATTTCTTATGATCATCTTAAATAGAACCCCCCCCCCAACCGAGATCATATTGGGAGCCACCTGTGATCAACGGATAATCACCCATTATCATCTAAAATGGCTGACGGGAATTTTGAATTGATGACAGCATACTTCAGATTTATAATTAAATTTCCTACAACTTTGATAAGAAGTAATTTTTTGGTATTTTTATATTAACTAGGCAAAAAAATCGTCAAATTTCACTTTTCGTTCAAAAAATTCTATTTTTGTTAGGTTTTTCGTATTTTATTGCTGTATTACGATAATTTAAGAACCTAAAACCCGTACACACTATTAAACTTTACTACTTTGTTACGAAAACTGCTATAAAATTTGATTTGTAACTTTTCATAACCTAGAAAAAATCTTTCACTTTTCGTTCAAAAAATTCTATTTTTGTTAGGTTTTTCGTATTTTATTGCTGTATTACGATAATTTAAGAACCTAAAACCCGTACACACTATTAAACTTTACTACTTTGTTACGAAAACTACTATAAAATTTGATTTGTAACTTTCCATAACCTAGAAAAAATCAAAATGGTTGACGTGAAAACGCAGACCTGTTTGCAGAGTTGAAGTTGTTTTTACTGAAGCTGTAATATTTAGTTTGGACAACATCTAGTAGAATATTTAAATTTTAACTTAAATGCTTTATATATAATACATTTCCTCACAAAAAGTCGGTAAAGTTAAGTTTTGTGAAAAATATGTTACTCACTTATTCACTTACGTATTCAAATTGTGTACAAAACTTTACGGACAGATAAACTATATACAAAAACAGTTTGTATTCATTTTTGTTGCATAAAGGCCAATCATAGTTTTATGCTGTATTTTCGGAATTTGTTTGTTAGTTTAGGCACCCTCCAGCGGCTGCGATAAACGTTTTTAGAACAGTTGGTAGACCGGGCCTTTATCGATTGAAACGAGTCGCTGCAGCGTCTGCGAGAAACGTTTTTAGAACGGTTGGTAGAACGGCCCTCAGTCGATGGAAACAAGTCCCACCGAGGTTATATAAGGATGACGCCGCTTTCCATGCCTCAGTCTGACACCCTACGGCCTCTACACGCTTGAATTACCTTCAGTACTGAACTGTTCAATTGTTTGGCTTTCTGCCATATTGAAAACTGAATCGTTTTCACTGCATGGTGATACGAATCTTCTATCATCGCTATTTTTCAACATAAACTCTTGGTTTATTCTCCCTTTTCTTTCATTTAATACATTTTTTTTGTGATTAATAATCAATCACAAATTTCTTCTGATTGTTTTCAAGACTTTATATTATTTTTTGTTTCCAATTTCTTCCTCTCCATTTACTTTAATTGTAATTTTACATTTTAACTCTCTACGATGGCTTCTCATCAACAGAATTTTTTTTTGTGTTGCCAAGGGGTCCTTTCATCAGGGCAACAATGAACTCTTCACATGGAGTAGAAATGCTCAGTGTGTGGCTAATTCTGCTTGTGCCCTTGCATGGAAGAGTCTTGGTGGACATTTTTCGACAACTGCAATCGATGCAATCCTTATGAGTGGTGATCGCATTTACAAAACACTGCGTAGTGAGAATTGTACTGGTTATGGGCGGTATCTGTTTCCAGAATAATTACCATCAGTCATTCATGTTTTGAATCAGTCAGTTTCCATGTTACAACGAGAGCACATTTAAGAAGCACTTTATCCCCTAACGAAAGATGATTGGCAT
Organism: Stictocephala bisonia; assembly: GCA_035578905.1. Classification (NCBI taxonomy): domain Eukaryota; kingdom Metazoa; phylum Arthropoda; class Insecta; order Hemiptera; family Membracidae; genus Stictocephala; species Stictocephala bisonia. Next base: position 1,200,267 of record JAQJVL010000165.1, on the reverse strand, counting down.
GACACTGTTTCGTCACTTACTGAAAAATTACAAGACATATTGGCTGCAAATCAAAAAGATCGGATTCCTTTTCACGGGTCAAACAGTTACTGTCTCCTTTTGGACGGTAAATGAACTGCTGTATCTGTTAGATCCACATCCAGTAAATGAAAAGCGCCATTTTAATTTGTCCAATGATGGTAATAATCTGGCAGTGAAAATATTATCAGCAGTGAACTTTTTATATTCAACGAATTGGCCTGAACCCCAAGGGGGTTTGGGAGCGAAGCCCCCAACGAGCAAAGCGAGTGGATTCTTCTATATAATGACACACATAAATATAGGTCTTCAGAGCCACGCACCTGAAACAAGTGTTAAGGTGTATGTAGGTGGGAGTAATTTACCTGTGCTGACACCAATAAAATTATTATAGATTATAAGTTAGAGGTTTTTTATACAATATGTACTGACAAAATAAATAAAGCTGTTGGGATATATAAAATTAAAATAAAGTGAATAATAAGCAGTAATCTATCCTTTTCAATTTTAAATCCAAAAATCATACTGGAGTATTTTCAAAAGTCTGATGATATTGTCTTTAGCAACAAAAGACCACATTTAATAAAATTTAAATTATTGGAATATTGTAGTTGATTTCTACAAATTATATTTTCAAATATGTTTACTCACCTATCGGCCCCATTTCACAGTCAGCACAAATAAGGTACTTGTGTCCATCAACAGTATTTGAGTATCCTATGTTTTCAAAATGGTACATATTGTCAACCAACCAAAAATCTTTCAATTCCTCTTCTTCTTTATCATCTGATGAAGCTTTTCTCGACCAAGCTTTAGGTAGCCTATACTAAAAGACATATCTAAAGTTAAAAACATATAAAGCCATAAAAAGAATTATAGCATTGTTTTGAGATGATAAATTTTACAGTTATAGTTGTAGTTCAACAAGAGATTTATTAATTCTAGGTTATTTGTTCCATTAAAGTACAGTCATTAAAATTAAATGGTGCAGTGCTGTAGCCAAGCTACCTGGGGACAAAGTGTTGAGGGGATTGTAGGCGTTAGGTTCTATGCTCGGTCCTCTAAATACCAACACAGCATCCGCACAATTGTTGCCATCGATGTGGACACTGTTAGAGAAGTTTGGAGTATCCATGTTGGGTGGTAGTCAAGGTTCAGATGTTGTGTAGAGAATAGAACTGAGTGTCATGGTTGTCATTTAGCTGAAAATCAGACCAATACTACGCTGTTTGGATTCCACATTTAAAGCTGTAGGTCCATTAGTTGGCCTGGCTTAAAACATGATACAAAAGCGATGTTAAGGCTGTTGAGCCCTCACTGACATCTAAGAGCAAACTGAAGGTAATATATAAAAAGGCCTAATCTGTATACTATGATGGAAAATGATGGACTACTATACGTCAATAATATGTAAAATAATTGGGGGGTGGAGTACATAAAAGAACAAATAATAAACTGCAGGGAAATAAACATACAAATGTAAAACATAAAATTATATGGAAATTAATTATGTTAACTCACCCAACCACCCACCCTTCCATTCTGGATAGTGCTTGATCGAATCTACTATTGAAGCTTCAAAAAGTAATCTAACAAACACAAGTAAAACAAATTTGAAAACTTATTAACTTGTACTTACTTCAATCTATATTTATAAAAGAAGAAGTGAACAATTCAAAGTCAATGCAGAGCCTTAACCACAATAAGTAGGATTTGGAAATTTTGACAGTACCTTCATTTTAGAGTCTAGGTGTGTGCTAAGAAAGGATTTTGTGAAGTTTTATTGTTGAGGTGCAAAAATCATGATTTTTTTTGTAAAAATGTTACACCTCTCCATAAGAAATACATAAAGGCCGATCTAAAAATCAATGTAGAGCATAAACAGTAAAAGATAGCTACTACTTGAAAATTTTACAGTAAATTTGTTTTATACTCTAAATGCGTGCTAAGAAAGGATTTTTTTAAATTACTTGTATTGTAATATATTTGTGCATTTTGTGCTTATATTGTAATAAATTTGTGTTATGTGAATTTACTTGTACTGTATATATTCCAACACGTATTATGCTAGTTAAAAAACTATTTGATTAATTACTATATTATTTTAGATTTGTTGACAAATTAGATTGATTTAATTGTTTTTAGTTGTACGTAAATAATTCATTCTGAAGTCTGTGTAATTGAAGTTAATGTGTACATATTATTTCCCTGGAAGAGAGGTTTCATCATTTTTTGTATGACTCTGCTTCTTTTTTCTTGCCTTTTTTAAGACATAGTTGAAGCTGTGAATATAGTCGTAGATGGTAAGGATGTTCCTCACCATGTGATCTTGGTGAAGGAGCATGCCTATTTTACTTAACCTGTCTTATTTTGTACACAGTGTAGCATCTTGCGCGTCAGAGGTACGGGTAGCTGTCGTAAATTACGTGTCTAACAACTAGCAGGGGTTCAAACAGTTCACTATGAACTAATACTCCAACAAGCTAAGTTCACTATGAACCAATACTCCAACAAGCTACAATAGATAAACGAAAAGTTCAAATGTGAGACTTACGGTACTTCCTGTGAGCTCAAGGCAGGGAGAGACATTTCCCCCTTCGAGTTTGAAATATGTCGTGTTGGCAAACTTCTGGCCAAGTATAGAGAGAATGAAAGGGATAAACGTCGTCTCCGGTTCAGAGGGAAACAATTTGAAGGCTATTTCAATGTCTTACTTGCTGTGACATCAACATCTCCTTGAGAACATCTCCACCCAGAAACTCCTTTGATCCTATGGACTGTCAACCATCCTGTTCATTCTACACACCCGTCCTACAATTCCTCAAGCTTCTCTGTCAAGATCTATTATTATGACTGATTTTGATTTGTCTGTTACAATAAAATTTTCTCTTACAAAAAAATGAGTTCATCTTAGAGATGATGAAACTGCTGGAAACTTTTCTTATCTACTTTTGAGAATAGGTGATGGTAAATATTCCGAGTCTGGAGAAAAGATCAATTTTCCCTCATAACTAGTAAATGTGGTAATTACTCTAAAGGAATTAATGGACAGAATATATACTAAATTAAGCATAAATCAACTGAGTGGCTTGGTGAAAAAGCAATATTGACTCCAAAAAATGAGACAGCTGTAGAAATTAATAATATCTTACTAAACTCTTTTCAAGAAATAAAAAAGTTGAATACTTATCGATAGATTGAATTGTACAAGTAGATGAGGCTGTATAATTTCAAACTGAATTTCTGCATACATAGACCCACCTGAATTTCCACCACATAGAGAGAGACTGACATGGCTTCCACTATTGCTGGGTCTCTCTCTATCTCTCTCCCCTCCCTCTCTCTCTCTCTCCCTCCCTCCCTCTCCCTCTCTGAAGGTATTATAGGTTAATTACCTTCAATCCATCAGTGATCCTGTAAATCCTCTTCGATTGCGTGTTTATGTCATCATTAGACACTTAAATAAATATATTTGATGTTCAAGAAGACCAACAAGAATAAACTAAAAAATCTTTCAAGTTTATTATTGATCTTTCGATCATTTCAATCTGTAGATAGCATAAAAGCCGAAACATGTAATCAAAGATGATTTACAGGATCACTGGCAGATTGAAGTTAGTTAACCTATAATACATCAATGTGAAAAAACATATTATCACATACTCTTAACAATTATTACAATAATTGTTTGTTTTTTTTTTTTTTTTAGTATAGATGATAAAAAAAGGCAAAATAAATAGCCATATCTTCTGCTTCTTACACAACTTAGCTTAAGATCATACACTAAAATGCTTTTATGTTTACAAATACTTAAAAATTATAAATAAAATTATAATTTTCATACATTTTGTATACGATTTGAAAGTTTGTGGGTGAAGCCGCAACGGGAATGCTAGTTTCTTTATATTTTCCAACAAAAAATACCAAACACAAGTGAAAAAAGTATGAAAACTTACTTACTTCAATTTCTTTATATTTTCCAACTCCTTTGCAGAGAATTTTTGATGGACATCGCATGCAAAATACAGTTAGCTTATTTGTTCCATCATCAATCAATGAGTGAATGTTCAAATCTTCAACACTTGGATCTGCCATTTTTCTGAAAAATTGTTTCAACTAGCCAATTTGCGGATAACATCATTTATATCACAGTAAATCACCCAAATTCGCTTCAAAACTACTATGTGATTTGTACACTTATGAACATGAATTTAATGTTAGTAAAAATACAAAAAATTCATGTTTGAATCTGAAAATCTGGTAGAAGATATGAGGTTGGTTGTAGCTCTGGCTACTAAATTGCTCCAGAGACAGTTGAGACTGAACTTCTTCACCTTCACTGGTTAAGGGTAGAGGCAAAGGAAAGAGGGATTGATAATATGAATATTTTGCAAATAATTACATATAACAATTCAATTGAAAAAAGAAAAAACAGGACTAATATTGATAGTCCAACGTTTGAATCAATTATTAATCAACATCTCAGTGTATATTTCAGTAATCTTAACCTTCTTGTTTACCATCAATATTGAATTATATAGAAAAAAACCCACTGTAACTTAGTTCAAGTATGTGGTGGAAAAAACCACAAGCTTTCTAAAGCAATGTGTTGTTTGCAATCTTTTCTGTTTTGTCATGGCCTTTGACTGTGGCCTTGACTTACTTGGGAATAAAACTAAAACATTATGACCTGACAATTGTTGAAATTATTTCTTTATCGCAGTAACCCCTATACAATTGGTAAGTATGAACTGAGCCTATGAATCTGGTCTGGTATACAGTATCTCAAGAATGGTCTCAAGAAGAATCTACTGTCAAATTGTAATTATGCATAGTGCTTAGTGATCCTTTTTGAAAGACAAAAATATCATCTTTCACTTTTAAAATTGTGTTTCATGTTGGCAAATATGAAGGAAAATGAGTTTGATGGGTGTAGGTAAACGAGTGCAGTCATTGTTACTAACCAAGGTTCAATGTTCTTCAAAAAGAGCTTTTTATTAATAGCCATATAGCCAGGGAAACTAAGGGACCTACAGCTTTACGTGAAATCCGAACAACATAATGTTGGTCTGAGTATCTGAGCTAACTGACAGGATAAGTATTTGGATTCCAAGAAGTCATATTGATGCATCAAAAACTTGAACAATCTTACTCTTATTAGAATAAACGTGGATTATTTAACAGTGTTTTTGATCCTTGTGGTATCCTCCCACCCATCCACACACCTAAGGTGGTATGGGCCCACCTTAGGTGTGTGGGCCCACAGTGGTATATATATTCAACGATTTTTCATAACATTATCAGTAATCGTTGATAGATGAAAATTGAATACCACTATACTGTATTAGCATGAACAACACCATACTTTTAATTAGGTGAGTGAGTCAATAACGCCATAAGGGCGAGAGTCAACACCACCATAAGCTTACTGTATGGGTGTGTGTCATGATCAGCACAAAATGTACATGGGTGGGTGGGTTGATGGGAAGTAATTAAAAGGGGTTAAAGGAAAATAAACTATAAATAAGTCAACTAAATTGAATAGTACCTCCATTTTAATATAGATTGTAAAAAATAAAACTAAATGGTCCAAATTAATGAAAACAATAATTATGCATAGGCCTACAAAATTAATATTAACAATACAATAATTATAAATAAGACTACAAATTATAGCTCACCTCAGTTCTCATTCCCTTCTTTCCCTGGCCTACTCTATTCCAAACAAATCCTCAATTTGTTTTCTTTATTTAAATTATAATTTCTAGGTTATATGATTACTTCTTACGCTGAGACGTAAAGATCAAAACTGAATTCGAAATTCGAACAATTCGAACTCAGTTGTGGTTGTGAATTTGTGATGTAATGAACATCGATCACCCATGATTTGAATGTTTGTTTACTACTTTATATCGATGGCAAAACGTTTTATGAACTTCGATGTTTTTTGTATCGGAGATTCCGATTTTTATAGTTTTTCTTGGTTTTTATTAGTTTTGTCCTACTTCTGAATAAAATTAATGGTTTTATCCTTGGGTTTTATATATTAGAATTTGATAACAGGAAAATTGTTTTCAAAGTTGGACCTAGATAAATGAAAGCACATAAATAGTATCAATTGAATGGAATATTTTTATCGAATGGAATGGTTATATCGGTTTTTAGGCTAATTTTGAGCAAGTTTTTTTCAGTCCCACGTTCCGGAACGCGGAAATAAGTGCACCCCACGGTAGTCACGCATTTACTATACACGCACACTTATGTAACATAAGTGCGTCTCTAGTATTTCATCACTTATCAATTCAATATCGTTTGTAACTTTGTGTTGGCAACAATAACAAATTGCATTAAAACAGGCCATTTGCCAATATAACCTCAGGTGGAACATGTATAAACTCCCTTTTTCTACGTCCAACAACTGAGACAGAAATAGACAGCATTATAAAAAATTTGAAAAATAAGAAGTCATCAAGCTCTGATGAAATTCCTGCTTTTATTATTAAAAAAGTATCACTGCACCTACTAAAGGCATTGAGCAACCTAATTAACTTTTCATTTAGACATGGAGCATTTCCAAAGAGTTTGAAGACATCAGTGGCCAGACCTGTTTATAAAAAAGGCAACACAATGATGTAATAGTTATAGACCAATATCACTGGTGTCTGTTTTCTCAAAGATCTTTGAAAAGGCAATGTTGATAAGATTATGGAACTTTCTGGAACTAAATAAAATTATATAAAAAAAACCAGCACGGTTTTATGAAAAGGAGGTCCACAACTACGGCTATGTTCAATTTCATTAATGCTGTAGTAGTACAATTAGAATCTAAGAACTACACAGCTGGGATATTTTTTGATTTGAGCAAAGCGTTTGATATGGTCCATCACAGCTTATTGCTACAAAAAATTGAACGACGTGGGTGTTCGGAGAGTGGCTTTGGACTGGGTTACTTCATACCTACAAGAGAAGAGGCAGTTTGTGGCGATAAGTGCGGTGGATGAGGCTGGGCAAGTGCGTCACTACTCCTCTACTAAGACCTCCATCGTGAGGGGTCCGTCCTGGGTCCGGTACTATTTCTTTAATTTATAAATAATCTTCCTGTATCCTCTTCAGCCACTAAACTGTCACTCTTCGCAGACGATACCTCTCTCTCAATATCCAGCTCTAATTTTGGTGATCTTGAAGAAAAATCGTATTTTGAAGACAATAAATTGCTGCAATGGTTTGACGAAAACTCCGAAAATACACAACTGCTGAACTTTTGCCCAACAGAGAGATCTAGGCGTGATTTCAACCTTCTTATAGACGAAACCATAGTTTACCCTAGCAGTAGTGTCGATTTTTTGGGATTGGTATTGGACGAGAGACTTAATTTTCAACCATATTGAATATGTATCCAATAAGGTTAGTTCTGGAATATTTGTGTTACGTAGCCTTAAAAATTATGTAAACAGTGAAGTCCCATTGGCAACATATTATGTGCTGATATATCGCCACTTAGCATATGCTGTCCCTATTTGGGGTCACGAGAGTAAACAAACTCTATTCCTCTTTAAACTCCAAAAGCGGGTTGTGAGGACTATTTATAATATGAACAGACGCCAATCGTGCAAAGAAGTCTTTCGAATTACAGGAATATTGACTTTACCATCCATTTACATCCTAGAAACGTTGCATTTGTCAGTCAAAATTTTTCAAAATTTAACTTTCCACATAAAACTTCTTATTCTCTCCGTAATCAAAATACACTACCAATCTCCAAACACAAAACATATTTTTTAAAAAACCATACAAAAGATAATGGGATTTGTTTTTTCAATAGACATCCACTCTCTCTTAGGCTGGAGTCAGACACATCAAAATTTAGAAAACGTCTAAAAGGCCATTTGGTAAATCTTGCCTGTTATAGCGTTCGTGAGTTTTTGTCAGGAAGGTGATATACATATTATAGGTTTGTCATACATATAGGTTAAGTGATGTCACATATTAAATGTTACGAGCTATGCTGTTTAGTTTTAGTTAATATTAGTATGACTTGGTTAATGCAAATTATTATTGTTAATTTGGTCCAATAAAGATTTTGATTTTTGAAAGAGAAACTCATTCATACCCTGAGTTAATTCAGATATTTAGTTATGTAAGATCGAAGTAGAGGAAGTAAATTCTACTTCCGCAAAACATTTCGTTAGTAAACTAGTACCTATTTTCGCTAGGTTTGGGTTACCTCAACATATTGTAACCGATAATGGCTCACCCTTTAGTTCTTTTGAATTTGCAAACTTTTTTAGAGTAAATGGTATTAAACATACATTTACACCCCCTTACCATCCAGCCAGTAACGGGCAAGCAGAGAACTCAGTAAGAACAGTTAAAAAACTTATAAAATGCGCTATATTAGAAAATGTAACAACTCAGAAGTAGCATTATGGAAGTTCTTGTTAGCCTATAGAAATTGTGTACATAGCACTTCAAATGAGTCACCAGCCAAGTTAATGTGTAAACGTAACTTAAGAACCAAGTTAGATTTATTAAGACCTTCAGTAGTTGAAACTATTAAAATTAACCAAGAAAAGCAAGTAAGCAATTTTGGAGGGCATAAAACTCGTATATTGTACATTGGACAACCAGTTTTAATAAGAGACTTTAGAGGTACTAATAAGTGGGTTGGAGGAATAGTTCTTAAACAATTAAGTCCATTATCTACTACCAAAACCAGTTTTTGACAGTAGGGTAGTTAGTAAGCCAGTACCTATTATTGTTGTCGACAGCCCTTGGGCTAGCTTAGAGACACCAGGCATTCCTCTTCCGGTGCAGACTGCTCAAAGCTGGCACAGCTGTTCAGCAGCTGACCAGTCAAAACAAACAATGCCAAATATAGCCAGGCGTTACCCATTTAGAGATAAGAAACCTGTTACACGTTTGAATTTATAATTATCATATTCACTTGCACTTTAGATTAATTACTTCCTTATTGTATAACTTGTTTTAATAATTTTTGAAGTAACATTTCTAATGTCTTTTAAATTGCTAATATATACATAACAATAACTGTTTTTGTCAAATTGTTATTCATTGTTTTATTAATTTCATGTATCAATAATGTTAGTATTAACTTAGAATATTATGTTTACTCATGTGTATTGCAATTTTGTTTATTCAGCATGTATTAGTTTTATAAGTGAGAATGGTTCTACCAAGAATCAAGAATCATTTATTCCATTGACAAACATAAGTTTGAATAGGACATGTCAAATCTTGGACCCATTGGACATTGGTTGTTAGTCAAGAAATTTAAGGGGGGAAGAGTTGTAATGTATTTACTTATGTTGGCAGTATAGCTTGATCTTGTATGACGTACTGAATAAACGATTGCCCCATTTGGTCGACCGAGCCACGCCTTCGCCCCACTTTCCCAAGGCCTTCTTCCCGATACACACACCACACCACGCGGTCAGTCCCATCATCTGTACCTAGTCTAATCCATTTTACCTCTGGTCGGCCAATTCGGTAGATTGAACTACTGTATACAATGCGTTTTATTCCTAACTAACCTTCACCATTATGTTGGCGATGACGTCGCCAACATAACAGCGTGGACGAAACTTTTGGTGATATGTGTATATTGTGAGGTTTTTGTCAGCTACTATTCAGTAATTTTTTTAAAGCTGTGATATAAATTTGGATTAAGATCCAAAAGTCATGCATTATATAATATAAAATAAAATTTATCTCCTGTCACAAAGCTAAATATAATCCAACGAGCCATTTACGACCTGCCTCACTTATTCTGTTTATACTAGCCAATCCCTCCGTGAAAGAACGCAGGGGACACTCTGTAATTATATGATCCATTGTTTGAATAGACTTCCCGCAATCACACGACTGATCTATTGTCAATCCCCATTTATAATTCCAGTAGTTACATCTACCCAAGCCAATTCGGAACTGATTCAAAACGGTCCATTTCCTCCGAGGGAGGTTCATTCCACACACAGGTATTGATGGAGTATTAATAAGGAACTTATTACGTCCATCAAAACCGTTCCACGTTATGGCCCAGCTAATATTGGGCGAAAAATTTGAACTGCTCAACTGGGAAGCAGTACGTAGAGGTGTGTTTCGAGATTTAAGCGGCCGTTCTGACGAGAGAGATCCTAGGTAATAGGGAGGTATGGGGCATTCAAGATCTTATTGAATTCTTTAAGTAATGCCTCCTTACGTCTTATCTCTGGAGGAGCTACATTGCACACAGTACCGGGACGGGAGCCAAGGAAGTGGAGTTGCCATGAGAGTACCACTAATAGCTCTCATAGCTCTATTAAGTTGGGCATCAATCACTTTTGTATGTGCGCTATTTAGCCATACGGGAGCACTGTATTCAGCAGCGGAATATAACATAGACAAAGCAGTTGTAAGCGGGACGTTTGCGTTGTCTCCCCCAAGTTGTTCCAGCAATATGATGTAGTACATTTTCCCTGGTTTTAATTTTAGCTGCTGTTTTTTTAAGATGGCTTGAAGATGGGAGTAACAACAGAGATTGGTCTAACGTTACTCCTAGGTATAGTACGCGCGCTGAAGGTCCGGCCTCCTGGCTGGCCTACTAGTCATATAAAAACATCGACTCTGAGCGAGGCGGTCACAGACAGATCGTAAGGGGAGTTTAATAATAAGGAATTTTGTACAACACTGTTAAATACAGAGTAATTATTTACATACAGATAAAAACTATGTTATTGCTTTTATTAATTAACATTATTATTTTAAGAATTATAAACTCTTTTCTACATAAGTATATAGCTGTTAGTATTAAGCATTAAGAACTGTTATTGATTATAGTATACAGTATTTGACTTGGCTAATACAAACTGTTTTGTCAATTTGGCTAAATAAAGTGATTTGATTGTTTACACGTTTACGGAGTATTTGTATTTTGCTATTTCTTATAATTAGACCAGTATTTAAAAATAAAAACATCAAATAGGATAAGAGTTGGAAAGTTAACAAATTAAAACGTATATCAATAACAACAATTAAATATATTATAAAAAATTATAAATCAGTTAATAACTTTAATTGAAATTAAGTAACTCAGAAATATAAACTTCTTATTGTCACTAAGAAAAATATTTCTGTTATTTCCCGTACCGTTAAAATACATATAATTTTTATTTAAATTGCTTTAAAATAAAAATGAAGAGTTGGGAGTGACTCGTCAGTTTTATAAAACTCATGCACGGTTCTTCTAACGAAAAATTTGTCGAAATCGTCTAGTTCTGTCGTTGTTCTTTTTCTCTTGTATTTTTTGGGAGTTGTAAACGAACACTCTCCTTTCGCTTAAGTGTTCAATAAACACTTTTCACACAGAATTTCCTTTATAAAAGTTTTTGGAACGCTACATGCAACTGTAGTTCGTTCTAACGATTTTTTTACGGGGATTCGTTGTTCATCTCTTAATTTGGCCTCATTCACCATGAACTCACTAACTCTCCAAATAATTTCCCTAGCCTGACTTCTAGTGGTTTTTCCTTGGGCTACTTTAGGAATAAAGCGAGCCATAGTTGAGGCAGGAGCCACTAAAGGAATAAACTATTTAGGATCTATGTTCACTAATTTTACAACCTTAAAAGTCTGCAGAGGCTGTCGGCCATGTTGGTTTTAATCTCATTAGAACGATGTTTTTTCGAACCGGACAAATGATCACGCGTGTCCAAATTTAACAGTTATTTTTAAACGGTCTTTTCCAAACAAATTGCATTTGATCAAGAGTGAAATTACTCGTTGAACTGCTTTGTGGATTCATAATTAGTTTAATAGAATAAATATAAAAATTATTTAGTTTGAAGTTTTTATTTTCACATATTTTTCAAAACTAGGCGTATGTATTCATAATATCAAAAGAAAACCCAATGCGCAATATGATAGCATTTTAAATGACACCTCATACAACACTTTTGGTAAATAAATAATGATAAAAATATGGATTCAAAATAACTTTGTTTTTATGAGAATAAAACCAGTATGGCCGACAGACTCTGCAGACTCTTAACACACTTAAGGGACACCAAAAAAACCACAAACTGATTTATTACACTACAGCAGTTAGATAAAAACGAACGTATAACCAACTAAATAATTGTTTATCGTACACTTGAGTAAAAATTCTTAACACGCTAAACCACAAGCAAATACATATCGCACGCAGTCTGGAAACGTAATGAATGTGCATCCGTAGGTAACAATTAACGTAACTTATTTTAGAAGCAAGCGTGGGAAAGTCTGACCTTAGCGAATGTTTCCAGGACTGCAGGCATATTGGGCCTTCTACCCGTCTCCTCCCTATCACCGCCCGGCGGGCTTGAGGCCGGACCTTCGCCGCGCGGTCTATACTTTGGGTGATCATTATAATGGAGTTTTACGCCATTTAGACAGATGTTCAGTTTTCGATTAGCCAGTCTGTTACTTTGCTGGAAGCAGGCTACTTCGGTTTTCGATGGGTTAGGATTTAGCTTCCAGGTTATAAAATATCCTTCGAGGGCTGCAAGGTCACTTGTGAGTGTTTCTTCAGTAGCTGTGAAGTCCTTATGTTGGTAAGCTAAAACAATATCATCTGCATATATAAAATTTCTAGACTTTGTTATTGGGATGTCAGCGATATACACGTTGAACAAAATTGGAGCAAGAACAGACCCCTGTGGCAGACCATCTTTCAACCATCTAAAAAAGCTTTCTTCACGACTGAGATATAATTTTATTGTCACGAGTTGATAGGCGTGCGTGCATGATAGGAGTGTGTTTGTTGTTTTTATTTAAAGCTGCTTTAATAATAGATTTATGTATAACGTTTAATGGTTATAAAACAGTATTGAGGGCTCCTTCCCATGAAATAATTTCGTACAGGAGATGGGATTGAACATGTGCATAATAAACTATTTTTAATTCATTATAAATCAGTATTTGACTCAAATTCTTAAAAGAATATATCATTTCCTAAGTTTTGTTTTTTAAAGTAGTTAAAGTGAGGTTCCCATCTAAGCCTAGTATCAATAATTATACTAGATACTTATTATACTAGTATCTAGTATAATTATACTAGATACTATCCTAGGTACTGGTCTACCCTCTCAATGGGCTGGCAAACACAATCTGTTTCACCGTTACTACGAGAGTGCAGCAAATATTATGAAGCTATTTGGTACTTTCATTTTTTAGTCAGCTGTCAAATGTCTTGCGCAATATGATAACCCAGGGACTATAATAAGAAGGAGAACAATCGTTATTATGTTTCATTTTCGAATAATTGAGGTCCCCTATAAACACTTGAATGACTTAATGATAATTTAATCGGTATTATTATATTTTATAAAATTTTCAACGTATTTAATACTACATTAATTTATTTATCATTTAATTCTATTATCATTCTGAGATAATTAGAATCTATATTTTCCGGTGACAACCGCGTCAAGGTACTGTGTACTTTATTTACAAAGTAACCAGACGTTTCGCCCATACTGTCTTGTGACTGTGACATCCTCACCTCAGTGGTATTTCTGAGACTGTCTCAGAGAGACCACTGAGGATGGGTGAAACGTCTGGTTTACCTTACATTAAATAATGTACATAGCACCTTAACGCGGGTTTCACAGGAAAATATAGAATCTAGTTAAGACACCGGCCGCTTTGGCCTAAGTTCTAAGATCATTATGATATATTTTGCCCGTCACCGTTATACAGTAATCGTCTTTCGATTCTATCCCCAGTCTACGGAGCTTCGAAAAAGATCAAATCTTAATTTTCCTCTTGTTAAATTTTTCTCAAAACAGCTTTTGACAAACACATGATTATCATCAACATCAAATACAAGTGATCAAATAAATAATATAAGAGACGACGTCGTCAGTCAGTCCAAAATGAATTTATACCTGGAATTTACTAAGTTTTACTTATGTAAATGAATTTTTATTTGCAACTACAGGCTAGTGATTGTTTTTACTTACTAGGAGGAGGCTGATTTAACCCAATTCCCTCTAATTATAACTCCTTTACTTTAGGGTGTATGGGTTTGTTTGGTGAATAGTTGTTTGTCACTGTAAAGAAGGCTATTTTATTTCAAACTGAATCTCTTTTGAAGGTAAGGCTTGTACAGTTTATTTTAAATAATTTCTGACTAATATTTAAATTTATTTTTCATCCTGTCAAGCTACAGTATATCCTAGCAATTTGTTTTGTAATCTTGCCCACAATATTTTGTGCAAAGGTCTAAAAAGTATAATCATGGAATTGTTCACCATGTGATATAAAAAACCATCAACCCTTTGAATGGCAAACATTTTTACATGTTGAACCTGAAGAGCACCAGACATTTCTGCATAGGCTATGGCCACTCAAGAATGTCAGAGCAAAAATGCAGTTTTTGCAATTTTTTAGTAAAATTGCCATCGTTTAATCTTATAAGAAAATGCTTTTTTCTTACCAAAGCTATTACATTAAGCTAAAACAATCTGACTTTATTTAGGCCTATTTTTATTTAGCTAGTTATATTTTTTATGAGTAACTATGCACTTACCTGTTTACTGTCCTAACCAAACATAACCTAACTTATCCTAATTGTCTATTTACTGAACAAACGATTGTAATTTGTGTTAAATTCGGGTGCCTGGTCTCCGTTTGGGAATTTAGGTGAATTCAATTTTTGTGATTAATATTTGTTGTATACAATGATCGGGTAATGGCTGCTAATCACGATACGCCACGAAATTAGTTTTTCTGTTAGATCTCGAGAAATAATTCGAATAGACCAAAATAGTTTTCAAATTCGTATTTAGCGCACATTAATATAAAAAAAGATGATTAAAGACACAAGTTAATTAACGGAAATATATTAAAAAGAACGAGTGTGAAACAGCCCAATTTATCATCCAAACGGTAGGGATATGGGGAAATGTCACTTAACATTGTAGTATAGGCCTACCAACAGTATTTATTTTTCTCAATCTTTCATACTTTTGGTGTATCTGCCAGCTCATTGTGGGGTGGATTGAGCAGCTTCAAAACTGGGCTGGTGGTTCACCATAAATTGTTTACCTTCATATTATTATATCTACTGACACGATGAACCCCCAGTATGAGGCTGTTTGCGTCAGGATTGTTGGTGATAGTGATGAGGGATTGCAGTGTGACGATTTGTGTAGTACATGGTTTCACCGTGCTTGTGTTGGGGTTATGAAGGCTGAATATATCAAACTGGCTGGTGATTTGAATATAAAATGGCATTGTGCCAGGGCTGATTGCATAAACTCTGCTCCTACTAATCTAACTGACATATTGGGTAAACTGCTAACGAAAGTCGATGATCTAGCTTCTATGGTGACTAAGATGTCCCAAACGATACTAAAATTATAAAGACTGAAATTAAGACTATTCAGGATAAACTATTAGCTATCGTGCCGAAGTTAGATGAATTCGATAAGAGAGTCAGAAAGAAACCTTTAAGGTCATGTTGACAGGGTCGAAGATGTCAGTTTTGATGGTATAATGGCTGAATTAAGTGAAAGAAACGAAGGAGAAATAATGTTGTATTATTTAATGTACCTGAGGTATCTAGTAACCTCGCTGAGGAAATCAAATCCCATGAGTCTGATATAATTGCTAAAGTCATAAATTGCGTCGTTCCGCATCTTGTTCCTGCCAGAGTAATTCAGACTAGGTGCTAGATCTCCGAAAATGATTAGACCTATCAAACTTGTTTTTCCTGCTGAGATCGACATTAGTTCTGCACTCAAAAGTTTATCTTCTGAGAACTTAATGACAGTTGACCCTCGTCTACATGAAGTTAGAATGTTTAGGGACCGTACTCCCAAGGAAATTGAGTCATTAAAGAAACTTCGTAAAGAACTTGAATCACGAGTTGCTGCTGGGGAGGATAACATAACAATTAAGTACATGAATGGTGTACCAATGATTGTTAAGGCTAAGCATGTTAATAAAAAAAACTAGTTAATATCAACGGCAATGCATGTGTTAAATGTTTCTATCAAAATGTTAATGGTATTAGGTCTAAGATTCCAGAATTAATTCAGAATGTTAATTTAAATGTGTTTGATATAATTGTCTTCTCTGAGTCAAAACTATCGCCTGATGTTTGTGATGCTGAATTGGGTCTTGGGAGTTACAATATTTTTCGTTGTGATAGATCTTCTAAGACCAGCAGTAAGAGTAGTGGTGGTGGTGTTTTGATAGCATTGCAAGCTAATCTCAATGGGTAAAAAATTGACTTTGATTTTGGTGAAATTGAAGCTCTGTGTGTCTGTGCCTATTCTGGTCATACGAAATTGTTTATTTGTGCTGTTTATACACCCCCAAACCAGCCTAACTGTAAATTCCAACATTTTTGTGACTCACTGGAACAATTAAGATTGCAAATCGGATATGATGGGAGTTTACTAGTCCTTGGCGATTTTAACATTGCTAGCGCTGAGTTCAGCATCTGTGATTGACTTGATCAATGATACGTCTCTTACTCTTGGGTTATTACAATACAGTAATCTGTTTAATATTTATGTCTTTTAACTGGATTTGGTCTTCTCTGATGTTGCTTGCACTGTCTCTCGTTCATTGGACTCTCTGGTGCGTGAATATTTGTATCACCCAGCCCTTGAAATTGATCTGACGTCATTGGCTCCTTCAATTGATGCCCAGCCTAGATTTGTACCAAATTTTCTTAAGTGCAACATGGAGGGCATAGAGATAGAGCTCACGTTGAATAACTCCTTACTAGCTGAATCACTTACTACTAATGACAAGGTTTTTAATAAATATATTTTGGGCCTTAGTGGTCTTGTAAAGAAAATAAGGAGAGTTAGCTCTTCACCGTTTCCACACTGGTTTAATGGGGAACTTAGAGGCTTAATAATCCAAAAGAAGATGTTGCACAAGAGGTATAAGCGGACTGTTTTTTTTAGTGATTATAATGCTTTTTCTAGAGCTAGAGCTGCTTGCAAATCCTGTGTTATTAGTTGCTATCTTTCACACATTGATATGTCTTATCTCTAAAAACCCAAAAGTTTTCTGGAGCCATGTTAACTCTATAAGAAAGGTGAATATTACCCACACTACTATGAAGCTAAATGATATTGTTGCTTCATGTCCTCGCGATATATGTAACCTTCTTTCTCGTCATTTCTTCAGTGTTTTCTCAGCCTCATCAACTGCCGCACCATCCTTTTCAACCAAGGATAACCCTTTTTCTCTATCATTTGTTCAGTGTAGCCCTGAAGAGGTCACACGAAAGCTTGACGACCTTGATATCTACAAAGGTTGTGGCCTGGATGGCATTCCTCCAGTTGTTTTGCACCATTGTAGTGATCTTCTTTGTGGAGCATTACCACAGTGCGTCTCTTTAATGATAGTCTTCGGCATGGTTATTTTCCTTCTACTCTTAAGTCAAGTTTTGTAGTTCTTATTTTCAAGGATGGTAACCCTGGGGATGCTACCAACTATCGTCCAATCACAATTCAGTCTCCAATTGTGAAAATGTTCGAGTCTGTTGTACTTGAAAGACTCAAGCCTCTTATATCTTATGTTTTGATACCTGAGCAACATGGTTTTATGTCTGGTCTCTCCACAGTAACTAATCTTGTTATTTTTGAAGACTATATATTAACAGCTATGTCTAAAGGTATGCAAGTGGATGCTATTTATCTAGATTGCAGCAAGGCCTTTGACAGGGTCGACCATTCAATTCTTGTCTTAAAACTTAAGTCATATGTTATTGTGGACCCTCTTTTGTCTTGGATACGATGTTACCTTTCTGGAAGATCTTCTACTGTAAAGTTTGCAAATAGCTGCTCTGACCCTTTTGAAGTTAATTCTGGTGTGCCCCAGGGTTCTCTACTTGGACCTTACCTTTTTAATCTGTTTATGAATGATATAAGTGATGTGATCGACAGCAATTTTTTGGTTTTCACTGATGACATCAAGTTGTTTAATGGTGTGGGTTCTTTGGAGGACTGTCTTCGTCTACAGGATGCTCTGGACAGAATATGCAACTGGTGTATAGTCAACGCGATGCAACTTAATGCCTCGAAATGCAAGGTAATCTCTTTTCAACGGAAAAATTCTCCTCGACTTACTCAGTACCAGATAAATGGGACCTTAATTCAGCATAGTGATGTTATCAAGGACTTGGGTGTTCTGCTAAATAAAAAATTCTCCCCTGATAACCATATCAATTCCATTTGTAGTAGAGCTAGTAGGTTTTTGGGCTTTATGTGGTGTGGTGCAGTTGGAGGTTTGTCTGCATACTCCATTTTAATACTCTACAAGTCGTTACTACGTCCAATTCTGGAGTATACTTCTGTGGTTTGGAGACCACTCTACACTCATCATATAGTAAGACTGGAGCGGGTTCAGCGAAGATTTTTTAGACTGGTTGGTACCAGATTGGGCTTCAACTTCCCTGATGTTCCAATTGAGAACTTGATGAGCCAGTTTAAAATCTTTTCACTTCAGGCATGCTTTGCCTTGCATGACATCATGTTTCTTTTCAAGATTATAAATGGGATCTTAAATGCCCCGAACTCATGGGCAAGATTGGCTTTCGGACTCCAAGTACCACTAGATCAACTGATCTTTTCACAACTTCTACAGAACCAACTACTTGAGGTCTGGAACTATTGCTAGACTCCATCAACATGGTAATTCAATTCCGGCTGAAGTTGACTTCTTCTGCACTGGCCTGTTCTGCTTCAGGAGGAGCATCCTGAATTGTATTGCAGCTCGCCATGCCTGTTGATCTCATTTTACTATCAAATCATTTTTATGTGTATCAAATCATTTATGTGTTACTGTTATGCTGTAATGTTACCATTTATTTTGAGATTTATTATTGTTATGATTTACAATTCTCTAGTCTTGTAATTTTTGTTAATGTGATAACCAGTACAATTTCTAATTATGTTAAACCTTTCTTTCTAAGTTATTAATTACTAGTTTTCATTCAAAGAAATTCTATTCTTGTCTTGTTCTAGCACTTAAATTTGTTGTATGTATTCCTATTCCACAATGTGTTTTTGTTATGTATATTGGCATTGCCGTTGAAAGAATAAATAAAATGTAATTGTATTCTCTAAGGAATCTATAGATATTTCCTACCATTTCAATCTAAAATCAAAAGTAGTATTTAAGTATTTATAGGATTAAACTTTATCAATAGCAATTATTGCTTGGTCCTTAAGGCCTGCTTAACCTAGGTGGATTTAGAAGTGGCTTTTTTTGTAGTGCCACTATATATATGTTTCCAGTAAGAAATATTTTACATTTCAATTCAAGGAATGGCTTTATTATTTTATGTGTTTGCCATTTGGGTTATGTACAAGACAAGACAAGACATAAGTTCTTTATTCACACAGTCATAGAGAATGGTGTTGGCGTCAATAATTTAGATTTAATAGGTATAAGTGCATAAGGTAATGGCAACTTAAGTCAAAAAATAAGAATAATGAGTCGTTATATTGCTAAGGGATGTCTATTTCATTTCTTCGTTCCAGGAACTCCTTTTCCGAGTAGAGTGGGTGTTCTTCAAGCCATTTCAGGAGTTGTTTCTTGAAGCGCTTCCCAGTGTCCTGTTTAATGTGATCACTCAGCTTGTTAAAGAAGAGTGCTCCTTTGTAGGTTGGCTTTTTCTCGGCAAGACTGAGATGGTGTATGGGGAGTGAGAAGTCAGAAGCGTTTCTGGTGTTGTACTGGTGGTAGTCTCAGAGTTTTGGTTTGTCTGATGACATCACCAGCAGAATTACCTCACTAATATACAGTGCCGGTACTGTGAGTATTTTGAGGTCTTTGAAGGCTTGCCGACAGCTGTCTTGGTTTTCCAGGCCACCTAGGATCCTCACTGCCTTTTTTTGTTGCAGAAATACTCTCTCCATGTTTGAATTTGTTGTTCCACCCCATACTGAAATGCCATATCTTAGATGGGCCTCGAACAATGAAAAGTATGCTGTTCTTGCTGCAGTTGGTCCACATATTTTCATTATTCTTCTCATGACATAGATACCTGATGCAAGCTTTTTACACAATGCTTCGATGTGAGCATTCCATTTCAGGTTCATGTCAAGTGTAATACCCAGGTAGTTTTTACTTTCTTCTGTTTTAATGCTAGGTAGACCATCTTGTTCATTTCCTCTTATACTGTATTTCATTTGAACAGTTTTATTATCATTTAAGACTAGGTCGTTTTTACTGCTATACTGCTTGGCTAAGTTGAAAGTCTTGAGTGTTTCTTTTTTAAGATGTTCTTTGTTTTTGTTAGCCAGCGTAAGTACGGTATCGTCCGCATACATTACAGTTTGGCAGAGGCTATCCATATATTGGGGGAGGTCATTTGTCAATAACAGGAAAAGGACTGGTCCCAGAACCGAGCCTTGGGGCACTCCTCGCTTCATCAGAATTGGTGTTGACTGTACCTTGCTCATCGTTCCTTTCTGATTGCATTTCAGTTCCACTAGCTGTTTTCTCCCGCTAAGGTAGCTTTTGAACCATTTGCCTGGTATCCCCTTTATTCCGAGGGATTGTAATTTCTTGATAAGTAGGTGGTGGTCAAGGCAGTCAAAAGCACGACTAAAGTCAAGGAACAGGCTGATAACTGAGTTGCCTCTTTCTATTTGATCAATAATATGTTCAACAAGCTGTGTGATTGCTGTTATGGTAGACCTTCCTTTCAAGAATCCATGCTGGTTATCTGTTAAGAGCTTGTTGTAGTTTAGATGTTCTATAAGTCTCTGCAGTATAACCTTTTCAATTACTTTGGAAAAAGTTGATGTTAGAGATATGGGACGATAACTACTTGCTTCTGTGGTTGAGCCGCTTTTGTACTTAGGGTATACTTTGGAAGTTTTCAATTTTTCCGGAAAGATGCCCTCCTGTAATGAGCAGTTTATAATGTGTGTCAAGGGGATAATAATTTCTTCTTTGCAACTTTTCAATAGCTTTGAGGAGATTTCATCTAGGCCACTTGATGTTTTTGATTTCATATCTTCTATTATATTTTGTACTTCATATTCTGTTGTAGGTGTAAAATGTAGCTGCTTTTCTATTGAATGATTTTGTGTTAGTTCTGCTATTTGTAGTGTTGCAGTTGCTATAGAATTCAGGCGTAAAGTTTCTTCAGCAATATTGGCAAAGTAACGGTTGAGGTGACGTGCAATTTTTGTTGAGTTTCCAGTAATTTTACCTTCAATATTGAGTGTGAGCTGGTTGTTAGCTTTTGTTTTGGCTGTCCGTTCCCTATTGATAACTTCCCATAGGGCTTTTGACTTATTTTCTGACTCCTCAATATGTTTGCTTATGTTCTGTTTTTTTAAAGTTTTTAATTTAAGATCATATGCTTTATTTCTTAGGGCTGTGTCCCTCTTGTCACTCTCAAGTCCTGAGCACAGTTCTTTTTCTAGGGCTTTGGTATATTCTTTTTTAAGCTTTTCCGTTTCTTTATCCCATAAAAAGGTTTTTCATTTTCGTTTTGCTCTCTTAAGGGTGTATGGACAGGCTGAATTTAAAGACGTTTGAATTATTTCATCAAAGTTTGCATATGCTTGATTTGTATTTTGTTTATTTATGACTGATTCCCAATTCTGTTGCTGTAAAAGAAATTTAAGATTACCTAGGTTACGATTACTGAAGACACGAGTTTTTACCTTTTGCATTATGCTGTGCTGTTTAGTGAGGTTGATACTGACTGTTTGTGATGTATGGTCTGAGAGGCCAGTGATAGCTACCTTTACTTCCAGGTCTTTTCCGAAGTTTGTGCACACCCAGTCTATTGACCTTTTAGATGTAGGTGTGATACTCGTTGGGGGTAAGCACAAACGTTCAATGCAGTAGCATGCTAGGAGATCATTTATTTTAGTTGTTTCACTTTTGTCTTGCTCTTGGTCAACATTAATATCTCCCACTATAAGCAACTTTTTTTCATTTTCTAAGGATCTGTCCAATATTTCTGTTAGTACATTAATGACGTCATTAATATTTGAGTCTGGTGGTCTGTAGACTCCAAGGACCAAAAGGTTTTCTTTTCCACTTCTGAAATCATATAGTGCAGCCTCACATGTCATTTCAGATGTCGTATCACTGGTACAAATGAGCTTGACTTGGTCCACTAGGTCTTCCTTTACATATGCAGCTACCCCTCCTTTTATGTGATTTCTCCTGCAAAAGCCTCCAACAAGTGAGTAGTCAGTAAGGTAGGTAAGTTGTAAGTTCGCCTGAGTAAGTCCATGTTCTGTGAAAATGATGAGGTCTGGGTTGTTGTCTGACAGGAAGTGGTTTACTCTTTCAATTTTGTTTGATAGCCTGTCTATGTTTTGGTGTGTTATTATTATGGGTTTCTTGTTAACAATCTTGTGGAAAATTTTGAGTTTATGAACATTTTTGTTTTGAACGTTGATTTCTTGCATACTTTCCTCCAAGCTTGGCTTACTTCTAAAAAATAATCATTCTCTGGTGAGTTTTCTGTAACTTCTACAATTGTTTCAGAGATTGATGGGGGCAATTTTTGGGTGGTTCCCACTTTGTTATTTTTTGCCATTCTGGCATATTTTCCTTTGTGTGAAGTTGGCGTTGTAACGCGTTGAAGTTGAGGATGTAACGCAAGCCCTTTCAATTTCAACAATATGTTAAAGCCAGTATTGTCACATTTCAGAGGGAAAGGGATTCACATCCACCACTTATCTGGACAATATTTTGTGCATCAGACAATCGTTTGGCAATTGTGGAGAACGAGACAGTTTAATTAAAATTTGTTATTAAAAGTTAAGGATTTTATACTATATGTAGGCCTATTAATGATAATGTATGTAGACACATTAATTAGGCCTATTAAATTTATTTGTAATCGCGTTTTATATTATGTCATTTTTAATAAGATTAAATTCATTTAATACCCCAAAAATGTTGAAAATCATAAATACCCGGGCTTGCTTTATTTATATCGATTATGCTAAGAAGTAAAATGCTTGTAGAAACCATTTTAATAACTTGAAAACACATTTAGTTATCATTTTAACATCTTTACAGCAGGAAATTACAAAAAGATAAGTCAATCTCCACTAAATTCAATAAAAATTATAAATACCCAGTTTTGGAGTATTTACCTGGGCTTGGGATAAATACCTGGTTAAAGCCTATTTTATATTTACCTACTGTACTAGCTGGGTATTTACCCAGCCCGCATCACTACTCCTGTTGTCTTCAGGTTTTACTTTCTACCGTAGACTACATTTACAACTTTTTTCTTTTCTCTTTAATCTAATTTAAGAAAAAATTAAAAATCTACATAGTTAAATAGACTACGGTTGACTGTTAAGAAAGCTGTTTTCTTAAAAACTATCACATCTAACACAATTATATAAAATGTAAAACACAATATGAAACATAAAAGAAATACAAATTATGAAAATGTTCAATTATACATAGAGTAGATTATTAAATACAAAAATAGTCAACTTAGTATCCAACTCCACCAGGATGGGGACAGGGTACCTCACACCACAACACTCACCATGAACATTAAAGTTGAACAATATATCGCCTGTCTATTGTTAAAATGTAAAGTTCCTTAAAATGCATAGTTCAAATTGTTTTTTTCTGCAGAAATCATATTTTATCAAGGTTTTCTGCTGTGGATCCTGCATAAAGTAAGAAGCCATATATAATGTGACTGTATTCATGTGCATAGTCGATTTTTCGTACAGTGTCTGCTGTGCATAAATGTGATATCCTTCCAGTAGCAAATATTCCGAAATTTATGTCTTAAAAGTTTTTTGATGTGCGAGTCCCAACTCAAGTTTTTATCAATATTAAGTACTAAGAATTTAGTATTTGTAACTTGGTAAATTGATTCATCGTCAACAATAATATTTGATTCTACAGTAGAGTCCTTTTAATCCAAAATAATTGGGACCATGCCCTGTTTGGATTAGGAGATTGTTCGGATTGCCCGGAATAACAGGGAACTTAGGGCTAAATCAAGATAGCCGGTCTAATGTACTATAATATTAGCGTATGCAATGTTTTAAACTCGTTTTATGGTATTGTAAACTATTTAGTGTAAAATATGTACATTTAGTAGTTTACAGTACACTATAGTTCATTGTTGTAAGTAATGTAATAGCTCTGTTGCATACACATGGACAGTACACAGTGAGCAAGTTACTGGACCTAACTGTACTGCCTCGTCCTCGATGTGCCGAACACAAATCGCATGCTGATATAGCGGCAGCGCTGGCAGTTTATCATCATTTATCGGAGTGCAAACATTTTTTCATCTGTTTTGATCATTTGCTCGTTAAAGTTCGTGTGCCGATCGTTATGGCAAGTAAGCGTAGACACAACTCTTACTCTTAAAGGAAAGCTAGATGCTCTAAAGCGTTTAGATAATGGTGAAAGTGTGATAAAATTGGTTACGGAGTTAAATGTGGGTACCTTTACAATTTGTGACTGGAAAAAACTTGCTAAGCTTGAACAATATTGTGCTACCTCTTCCGGCCAAACTTTTGAAAAGAGACTACAGTGAAGAAATCCCAGTTTGATAAAGTTAATGAAGGCATGTGTTTAGATCACTCAAAAAAGAGAGAGAGAAATGCCTTTAAGTGGTCATATTATTTAGGGAAAGGCAATTTAGATGATTAAATTATTTTAACAGCAATGACTCTTTCAACTAGAATCTACATTTTCCAGTGACAACCGCGTCAAGTACTATCTACAATATTTACAAGATAACCACGTTTCGCCCATACTGTGATGTGGCATCCTCAGTGGTTCCTCTGAGACCCTTTCAACGTTAGTATTGGATGGCTAGATTGATTTAAGAAGCGCTATAGGATTTACCAATTAACGAATACTGGATAACAGCTTTTTTCTAATCATAAAGCAGCAAGGAAATACGCAAGTGAATTTAAAAATTCAATATCTGAAGAAAATTAGTCTTTAAAGCAGATATATAATACTGATGAGACCGGCCTCAACTTTAGGGCACTCCCTACTAAGAGTTTGGCGGCAGAAGAAGGAACCCATGTTCCAGGCTATAAAGATTGTGTGACAATAATGGCATGCTCCCTATTAATGTTGATAGGGAAATCTGATAACCCTAGACTTTTCAAAAATATTAACATTAAAGCATTGCCTGTTTATTAGCAAAACCAAAAGAAAGCATGGATGGATGGTAAGTTATTTATGGAATGGTTTCATAACGAATTTGTACCTTGAGTCAAACAATTTAGTAAAGACAAATGATGTACCACTACGTGTAATACTTTTAATTAACAACGCACCATCACATCTAAATATCGAGAACTTACTAGCAGTGAAATTAAAGTAGCATTTTTACTCCAAATGTGACATCCTTACTGGCCGCTCACCTAGCAACCTTTGAATTCAAAGAGAACTAATTCAAAAAGACGAGTAAAATCTACTTCAGCTGGTTCAGACAATACCTGGTTGGGAGGAAGCTATTGACAAGGACATCACTGGCAGCAGATTGTGAAAGCTCTGAGTACCTAAGTGATGGCAACATCGTTGCGGCAGTCACTCAAGAACAAATGGAGTGTGAGGAGGAGGAAGGCAGTGACGACGATAGCCAATGTGACTAGGGGCAGTTGGTAACACACACATACAGGGCAGCAGTTCTTGACATTGCATTAAGTTACCTGGAACAACAGGATATGCTATGTCTGCCTAGTCATGTTTATGAGATGATGGTGAAACTATGCATCATCTAATAAACTGTCTTCTTTTCGTCTAAAGACAATAACCAAGTTTGTTTCTTGTAACAAAGACTACAGTAATACCAGTATATTTTGTTCTCTTTTATTACTATCATTACTATGTTAACTTTGTTTAAATACTGTACCCAATTTCAAAGTTTTTAATTTATGTATGTACTGTACTCAATTTGGATTAACAAATTGTATTTAACAAAATCTGTCTTTTTGAGTTGGAAAAGATTTGCTGATTGGAATCATCTATTTGCATACACAACTTGTTTTTCCTAGAGTTAATTATACTTTCTGGTATTATTAATATAACACAAAAAGAGCAGAGAGCCTATAATAGAACCTTGTGGAATCTCTTATCTATTTTTAATTCTAATTCGTTTTTTTGAGTTGGAAAAGATTTGTTGATTGTAATCATCTGTTTACATGCACAACTTTTTTTCCTAGAGTTAATTATAAATTCTGGTATCCTTAACATAAAAAAAGTACGAAGCCTATGTAACCTTGTGGAATCCCTTCTATATTTTTAATAATTAAGAATTTAATGTGCTAATATAACAATTATTAACTGCACAGGTTTCAACATAATTGGTTGGTTGCGTAGTTGGTTCAATCCCAGCTTCATGTGCTAAAGGTTCTCAGTTCGATCCCAATCAGAGTCATAATACATTTTGAGAAGGATCAGCTGATAACCACCGGCTGTTCATTTGACATTGGGCTATTAATTAATGACACTTTCTAAGGAATAGTCGGCTTTAGTTTGTAACAATGACTACATTCGCTCATCTACACTCATTCGAAATCCATATTCGCCCATATCTTGACGATCGGCGTCTTAGGAATAAATAAATAAAATACGCAAGTCTGTCATTTATATAAGATTGAATCCATTTATAAACTACGCCTTAAATCCCATAGTTCTTCAATTATCTGAGAAGTGTTTTATGACAAATACTGTAAAATGCTTTAGAGAGAGGTCCATGAATATGCCAGTACATTTTTCACCATTGACATCAGATTAAATAATTAATTGATTCAGTGAAATCTGTAGCCAGCTATTACACAGCAGATTTCTCTACGGAACCCATGTTGAGAATCATCAGATAATTTGAAGTGTTCAAAATATTCAACAAGCGTATTATACATTGTCTTTTCAAATATTTTTGATATTGCTGGGAGTATTGAAATAATCCTATAGTTACTGGTAGTTATTTCTCCTTTTAAGTATAAGGGAATTACTTCAACAATTTTAAGCTGTTGAGAGAAAATTCCGGTTATCAGAGAAGAGGTAGTACAGTGGTCTACTAACGAGTTTAAAAACTTAGATAGTATTTTGTCACTTCCACTTGACATTTTATTTTTTAATAAATTTATTATTTTTCATAGCGCGTTTTATCATTTACACTACAGACTTATATCAGGATAAACCATAAACATAACCTGTATTAGGAGAACTGTTATGATAATCATTACAAGATTGACTATATTTAGTGGTACCAGATGCTGGTAGAGTAATATTTGAATATGTGAACTTGGGCTTGTACCGGTAACTAGTTTATTATCCATTAGCAAGCAACTCATCATTTTAGTGTGATGTTTTCTCATTAATTATCTTCCATGACATTTTATTAACATTATTAGAAGCATTTATTGTTCTATCTATATAAGATTTTTTTTAACTCAGCTTTTATTTTTTAGTTGTTTCTTTCTTTCTGAAACTACAATTAATTGAATTTTCCCTTTTCAACTGTCCAGCAGTTTATCTTATGTTTAAATCTTCTTTTTCGACCTTAATATCATTATTCATCATGATTTTCTTTCTTATTATTACATTTAGTCAATTTAATTTGAAAGGTATGTCAAAATTATATTTAAGATAATTCTTAAATACATTATATTTTTTTTCAATAAAAACATCTAACCACATTTTTTTCAAATAATTTATAAAAATTTGTTAAATTTTGATCAGAAAAATCCCTGCTAAGCTTTATTAAGATCACAACTGTATTCTTCATAAACTTCATAACTATGACATTTTACCATCATGTCCAGATATCTCTTAATCAATCCTGATGTATTTGAAAATTCTTAAACCCCTCAAAAAATATGTAAGCTATATTATATTACATAGAATTAAATAAGCTAAATTTTGGTGTACAACACAACGAAATTGGATGAGTATTGATTTTGTAGCAGAGGTTCAAACTTGAGTACATTGCTGTTTGAATCCGACAGTCACTCTCCAAATCATAGAAGATAAGAGACATGTCACTTGAGGATCTATCTATTCATTACTATCAGTGTAGCAATATGTTTTTGTATATAATATTGTACATAAGAACATTCAAATTGTTTTTTTTTTTTTTAATGTCCCTCACTTTATATTTTTGAGTTTCATTAAAACTCCCCTGTTCTTTAAATCTTTTATTGAATGAAAATTTTTTTATATTCATTTTCATTTAATCTGCCTATTTCATATAATGTTCAGAAATGACTGCTATGTATGGCTTGATTTCGTCTAAATATATGTCTAAACGACAATTTAAATATATGTCTAAACGACAATTTAAATCTTGAATATTTTCATCATATATTTTTAAATATTTTGATGGAGATGGAACCAGAAAAAGTCTATTTGTTATTTCTTGTGGAGTGAATCCTGAATCATCATTCGTCCCGATTTTAGACAACAATTGTGGGCCACTGTAGGACAAAATCCTAGATCCCCTCTGGTAGTATTTGGCTAATAGAATAACATAATGTTGAATAAGAAAATTATAATTTATACAATTGTCTGCATATTAAACTTAATTTAGTACTTTTTAAATATACATAAAGTAGTTTACGTGATCTATATTTTTATTAATTAATTTTTTCAGTCTCAAAAAATGAGTTCGGGATTTATATCTGAAACAGAAATTGCAGAAAAGAGAAGAGTTCGACAAGAAGAATGGGAAAAAGTTCGAAAGCCAGATCAACCGCTTGGTAAGTTCTTTTTTCTTTTTCTCAGGATGTAGCAAACAATGTACTATTACAACCATAATTTGTAGATTTCTAATCCCTTAATGTCTATAAAAAACATCATTTGAAGTGATGAGAAAAATCTCTCTCATCAGGTAACCTTAACACGTTCGCTGCTATATACATTTTGAATATTATTACCCACCACCCTGAAATTTTGTATTTTATAATAACATACCTTGGCATGTCAAAAGCATACTTTGAGTGTTGTTCTCAAGTTTCTGGGTCAAGTTTAGGTTTTCAGCCATCTTGAAAGTTGCACGCCTTATGGCTTGCTCAGCTCCCTGCATACTCTCATGTTTGTCCACTGTGTCACCGAT
Organism: Stictocephala bisonia; assembly: GCA_035578905.1. NCBI lineage: Eukaryota > Metazoa > Arthropoda > Insecta > Hemiptera > Membracidae > Stictocephala > Stictocephala bisonia. The sequence goes on along the minus strand of JAQJVL010000165.1, from coordinate 1,171,145 downwards.
TTATTTATTGTTCACTTTATTGTTACTCACATACTTAGTCCTTAGTATGTGGTATAGTAGTCTATGACTACACCACACGGGCTCACGCACACATGCACTCACACACACGCATACGCTGTACTCAAACTGTTCATGAACTTTTCGTGTATTTAGGAATAACATGAATAATATACATGGCAATCTTCTTATACCAGCACAGGATTTTGCACTCAGCTGCACCATGACCACACACTATCATACAGTTGATTGAGTGATTTCCATTTCGATCCACAAATGCGGACTCATTAACGGTAGGTACATCTATTTTGATTAATGTCTCACCAACAAATCCTATCACTTGAGGAAATCCAGCAACAGCAAAAAAATTGACTGTCACATTAAGAACATTTTCAGGCCAGTTGACAACTTGATTGAACATTAAGTGATTCACAGCTTTTACAACATTTTTGATTCATCTACATACACTGGCTTTACTCACTCCATGTGTATCTGCTATGACATGGTACTGACCCCCATTGCCTAACCAATGTAACGCAATACAAAGCTGCAATTTTGTTGACAGTAATTGAGAACGGTTGGTTATATGATATATGCTTGGGTCTATGACAGTAAGTAGCTGCTCCAGTTTGATTGAAGTCATCCTAAACCTTCCATTGAAGTCAAATAAAGATTCAAAATGTACATTTATACGTTGCCTAAATGTTCTTCTTCGTCTCTGAGCTTATAAATTTATTTCTATTTCATCATCGGAGGAAGAGCTAGACCAGATTATCACTAATTATAGATAAATTACATTCACTGTTTACTTGTAACAAAATACAAACTAACTTTTGAGTTAGGTAGAAATTATTTTGTTGTGGCACAAGTGTTAGCGACAAATTTGTTATGTGTACTTGTTAGTTACATTTAAAACACTTGTTATTAACAAGTACATTACTTGTAGACCTGTTAAAAGTTACTTGTAATTACAACTTTACAATTGTACTTTGTTGAAACAATAGTAACCAAGAAAATATTAACACTTGTAAAGATTTACTTGTCCATTACTAACTTGTACCTTTGTGAAATAGACCCCTAGTCTGTCATAAAGAACTATAACTCTAGTAATAAATCTGTAAACAATAATGTTTTACCATCAGTTGAATGTTTTAATGAGCAGTTTATTATGTCTGTAACTGTTGTACGTGCAAGTATTAACACCAGTGATCTTGACCCTCATGCTCTAGTTTTTAACTATACCAATGAACTATAACATAGAGTTACTTTTAAATGGAGTGAAATTACTTGTGATGGTGTATTGAAAGTTGTAAAAAGTATGAAAGGCTCTGAGAGTCTTGATGTTTTTGACATGTCAAGTATGTTCCTTAAAAGTGTTATAGGGCCTATTGACTGTAGGGCCTCTTACCTTTTGCTTGAATCGCTACCTGCAGGAGGGGGTGTTTCCAAATTCGATGAAATTGGCTAATGTCTGTCCTGTGTATAAAAAGGAGAAAATGTCATCCCAAGAACTTTCGTCCAATAGCTTTAATTCCTGCACTGGCTCAAGTTTTTGAGTACCACTATTTAACCAATTAAGTACCTATTTTGAGTCTGTTAATTATCTATCCAACTGTAAGTTTGGATTTAGAAAAGAAAAAAGTACGATTGATGCCATGGTGCGTGAGGTATTACGCTTTTGAAGTTTTTGAAATTAAGAGTTTTGCTTGGGCCACATACTGTAACTTAAGCAAGGCATTCGATTGTGTGGATCACGGTTTGTTTGTTGCTAAACCTTTATCTTATGGCATTATGGGTTGTCCACTGAAGTTCTTTCAGTCTTACTTGAATAGTCGCAGGCAGAAGGTTTATGTAATTTAGGGAGAGAGCTCGGATGAAGTTCTGGTAAAATATGGGTCCCACAAGGGTCTCTCTTAGGCCCTTTCCCTTCTTAGTTAATATAAATGACCAAGTAATGTACATTTGGGTAGGCCTATTTACATATATGTAGATGATACAACTTTTTTAATGTTAACTCTAATTTAATAATTTACTAGTCTCAAAAAGAGAGGTAGATGTTTGTGCTGAAAAGTGGTTTAAAACCAACTATATGTCCTTGAATGAAAATAAAACCCTAAATATGCTGTTTTACTTGAGGGAAACTGAATTTGATTTTAATTTTAGTTCAAATATTAACTTTCTTGGAATTTTAATTGTTTCTCATTTGAATTGGGGGCCTCATTCTATCTGTAGAAATATTATGAAGAATATTCTGTAGAATATTCTGTTGTTCTACAGATAGAGTCTTTTACCAAAACTCTCTAGAACTGTTTATTTGTTAAGAAAGTTGATGTGCTATGCTCTGTCAGAATATGTTAGGTTTTCATATTTTACTTTTTTCCAATCGCATTTTTGTAAAGTATGGTTTAGTAATATGGGGTGGTAGTCCAAAAATACATTCAGTACTATTACTTCAAAAGAAATCAATCAGGGCTATGAAAGTCACCACATAACACTCATTGTAAGCCACTTTTAATACAGAAAAATATTCTTACAATTGTTAATCTGAACATTTTAGATTTAATATTGTACACTTTAAGAAGAAGCATAACTTAACATTAAGATCTGACGTACATAGTTATAACACAAGAAATAGAGACTGCATAAATATATCCTTTAGTAGGCTTGATAAAGTAAAAGAATGTTAAATCACCTCCCTCACTATTTTATGGAACTTGATCTTGATGAATTTAATCAAAGATTACATTACTGGTTAAACTTAAATCCTTTTTATTCAATAAGTGAATTTTTTACTTTGAACAGTAGTAATATTGAAATTTAACTTGTTAAATTATTCATCTCTATTCTGTACCTGTACCTGAACTTGTAATGTTCTTATTTATTTTTATGTACTGTGATAGTTTTTTATTTATTGTAAATTAGTGTTGTCTCAATGTGATTATTTGTTTATTAACTTATTTATTTGTTAACCTATTTATAATGTTGTGTAGTTTTTTCAGTTAAGTTATTTTTTAAATGCCATTAACAATAACCAGTTGTGTTTAGTTGATTACCAGTTATGTTTCTATATGAAAAGATTTCATATAGAAATTTTAGTTTGTAGTTATCTTGATCTTGTCAAGTCTTACATTCTTACATATGAGACGCTGACACAATTGCATGTAGTTGCTTACAGACAAAAATATTTTGATTTGATTTGACCACAATAGAATTGCCTTGGAATGTTGATATCCAATAAGTGATGTTCACAGTTTTTTGTTGGCCTTTAGTCTTAAGATGAGAAGGGCACATCCTCTAAACTAAATATTAAGTAATGTTGACATCAAACCATCAGACTCTGGTTTAGATCAATAGACCATATGAACTTCAGCTGTGTTAATACAATCAGACATTTTTAAGCTAACAGTTTTACTGGGACCAGTACTAACTGCCAATCTATGAGTATTTACAGTACAAGAATAAATTTTATAAAATTTAGATTTGAAAGATGAGAGAATGTGTGTGTGAGAGAGAGAGAGAGAGAGAGAGAGAGAGAGAGAGAGAGAGAGAGAGAGAGAGAGAGAGAGAGAGAGAGGGGGGGGGGGTAAGGAGAGAGGGGGGAGAGGTAGAGGGAGGGAGAGATAGATAGATAGAGAGAGGGGGGAGAGAGGGAGAGAGAGGGGGGGAGAGAGAGAGAACTAATTCTTTTTATTCCACTTTTTTATAGGGAAGCTTTGTCAACAATGCCAATTGGCTATATTCTAAAATTCCTCACAATGTATAGTGGTAACCCAGTTAATTAGCATAGTGTACTAATTAAAATGGTAACTGTCACAATGTATGCTTGCATGCAATCTTATTTTTTTTTTTTTTAAACACTGTTTTTCTTTTAGTTTGTTTATTTTTAAATTTATATTCAGTGTTGAATTCAGATCTGAAAATTATCTTTCTGTGCATCAATTATTTTTCAAGAAAGGTGAAATTCGTTAGAGAATAATGAACCAAAGTTGAAGTTATTCGATAAATCAAATCTTAGGATTATATTGTTTTAATTATGGAAACATGTATTTACTTTTTATTTATTCTGTTAAACCCATTATTTAAAAAAAAAGTATGATTTGCACTTGTGATATTAGAACTTAATTTGTCTCATTGAGTTTTGTTAGTGGAAGAATTCGTTTTGGTGTATCGCTGTTGCAAATAGTTTTTTGCAATAAAATCATTTAATCAGCGATAGCATGTGTGAACAATTAAGGGAAATTATATAAAATAGATTTTCTTGTTACTGATGGAACATTTGCAATGATTATGATTTAATATGAATCATGAAATAATTGACGGTGATCATTCAAAACTTTGAAACTTAATTTATTTTTATTATTGATAAATTATTTTATTATGTTGGTATGTAGAAGTTCCAGAAGAAGAATATGATCACAGATCACTTTTTGATCGTCTTCAAGAACAAAAGCAAAGGAAAGAATTTGAATTTGAAGAAGCCCATAGATTAAGTAAGTTGATTTTGCTTTCTTAACAGTTTAGATAGTTAAGTATTGGTAATTAAGTTGTAAGCTGATGATACAAGTAAGTCAAATGTGTTGTTTTCATATTGAGAATGATTATTTTACTTATTTTATAAGTTTGAGTAAATAATTTAAACATAACCCTAAAAAGACCTAATAAGTGTACCTCTTTTGCAAATTTGTACCTAGAATGTAAATGTTTATTCTGATCTTATAGTTAGAAAGTAAAATTAATGTAATATAACATTTCTGGAATTGTGAATGTAACAATGTTTAAGCTGATATTTTACATGCAAATGTTTTATTTTATACATCACAATTTGGTTGAAATCATTCCAAGATAATGGTAAATTTAATTTATAAAGATGAAACATACAGACTACAATTTTTAAAGGTGGATTTTTTAATAGGTGATATAACATACCAAGGTATTTAAATTAGTTTAGTTTGCTGAGGGGAAAGGAAAGTTCTGAGGCCATTCCTAGGTCGCACTTCAATCTTAAGTTTATTGTGCTCCCCTGTTGCCTACTAGAATGGGTCACCCATTCCAAGCGGCTTAGCCAGCTCTAAAATCTTTTTCCCCAAACTAGCAACCATTCTTTCTTCTGAGAGCTCGTCCCCCAATATTCTCCTTCTCCTGAGCTCCAGAGCTTCGCACTCAGTTAGTAAGTGTTCAGCAGACTCAAGAGCCTCACCACAAAGCTGGCAACTGGTGTCTTCACTGTAGAGACCACTCTTTGCCAGATGTTTCCTAAAGTGGTCATGTCAAGTAATATACACAATCATCAACCTGATGTCGTTACGATTCATGGCGGTGAATGATATGGTCAGCGTAGGGTTTGAACCCCTCACCAGAGATTTTGTAAAGACTTGGCTGTGAAGGTATTTAAATTACCTGGGTGTGTAAAAAAACGTGTAAGATCAATTGATTTTTACCCCTGAAAATGTTATTACAGTACCTCGTTTATACGAATTAATTGGGACCGGAGGTGATCTGGATTTATGAAAATCTGGATTAACAGGAAATTAAAAGCTAACAAGGAAATCAAATATATTGCAATTCTATTTAAAAATAATGAATATAAGTTTGAATACATTTCATCAAATTAATTACCATATTATTTAGCCACAATTACATGGTACAGTATTACTGTTTTAAAAAAAGTCAATATTTTTTGGTGAGCTTTGTACATTATTTCCAGGCAGAACGATCTCTTGTAATCACTTTCTACCGCTTTTTATGTATGTCCGTGTAGTCAGCCATCAGCCCCTGGTGTGACTTTGAAAAAAAATTAATGTCCAAGATTTTTACACCACTTTATTTTGTAATAAACTAGTTAGTAATATAAGGAATCAAGTAAAACAAATAAAAAATGAATAAAAACTACTATTATCACGTCTATTTCTATAATTTTTTCACAATTAGTCTAATCTGAGATAAATTTGTCAAAACATGCTACAGAACACAATTCAGGTTGGTTAGGGCGTTTGTAGAATATAAATTCAGTATTTTTAATGTTTCCTTCTTTGCAGTATATTCTACATCTTGTTTGCTTAATTTTATTCCTAATTTCTCAACAACAAAAATGAATTAACAGTAATAGAAACTCGAAAAATAACCGTAACTGGAAACTGAAAACCACGTCCTTCTCAAAGGATACTGCAGAAGTGCGGGACCTACCAGCAAGTGAACACGGCAAAGACTGGGCGAAGACAGATTCAATAATACTAGACGGCCATCAGACACCACCGGTGACAAACACTTAGCCGAGTAGACGGCCATACAGCCACTAGTGGTCGTACGGCGTGGCCGATTTTACGGTCACATAGCACTGAATGTGTTAACATCTAAAACAACAGAGGAATACACTTCAATTAACATTATCAAAAATAATAACATCCAATGGTATAGTTCATTCGAGTCTTGGTCAGCGGGTCCAGGTGACCTTGTCTGTCTTGAGCCAGACTATTTGTCGTTCACAAGCTCAGTCTGGTTCGTTCGGGTCTCGGGAGACCTAACAGGTCTTGGTCAGCGGTTCTGTCTGACCCAGATCATTACATTTAAATAGTTGGATCATTGAATCTGTGTGTCGGTTAAGGATCCTACTTGAACAAATTCTTTTAGCATCATGATCTGGATCTCTCTTTCACTCAGATGATCCGGGTCAAATGAACGGGCCGTGGCCGAACGACACATCTCTACTCGACAGTTATTGCATTTGTTGTCCCACCACGTGACTTCTCCATCACAATCTAGTGTGACGCTACTACGACGTATCAGTAAGACCACTTACTAACATTATTCATTCTGTTTTGTAATATACAGTTTATATATATTTTACTGTGGTCGTCGTGATGCATGGAAGATCTACCTCTGCAGCTGTCTTCCTGTTGTGAGATGAGCCAGCGAGGATAAACACCCGACCAAGTGCAGAGTTTAATGTAATATGTTAAATTAGTTTTATTTTATCTCTCTACTGTACTTTTAGAAGTGGTATAAGGTTGATTCAACTTATTTGTAGGTACTGTTTATACTTTAATCGTTAGTAAATTCGTTGAAATTTATTTTTTTTCAACAAATTAATTTTTTATTGCCTGGGATTGATCCGGGTTAAACAGACATCCGGATTAAAAAGAGCCGAATAACGAGGTTGTACTGTATCATCATTGTATTAAGTTCCGGAATAGTCTATTAACATTTTTCGATGAAACTGTTGTTTAATACCTAATTAAAAACTTATAAGATCAGTCAAATCAACTTTTGGTATGTTTATTTATTTATTACAACATTTAAATTAACATGTTCATTGTTAAAATGCATGCAATATACAATTCCAGATGTTTTTTTGTTTCTACTTTTTTATAAAGAAATTATGAAAGTAGATAGAAACTGTTTTCCAAATACCGAAATAGATTCTTTTTGGCCATTTTGATAACAGAGTAGGAATCCCTTCTTGTGCATCAGGGGGAGTCACCAGTTGTGATACGATTTGCTCAAGCCTTTCATATTTACAAAAATGTTGAAGCCAGTATTGGCACATCTCAGAGGAAAGGGATTGGTATCAATAATTTATTTGGACGATATTTTGTGTATCGTACAATTGTTTGACAGTTGTCTAAAGAATGTGAACAAGACAGTTCAATTTAAAGTCAAATTAATTAAACCAGTAAAATGGATTAAAAAGTGTTTATATTGTAGGTAAGTCTATTAATATGAATTATTATGTTTGTAAACTCTTTGTTGTTTTTAATAAGATTACATTCATTTAACACCCAAAAAAACTATGAAAATCATAAATCCCTAGCAATTTATATCGATCATGCTAAGAAGTAAAATGCTTGTGGAAAACATATCATAAGCTTGAAAAGAGGGAATTGCAAAGAGACATGTCAATCTCCTCTAAATTCAATAAAAATTATAAATACCCACTCCGGGCTAGGTATAAATACTCATTTTATATTTACTTACCCCCTGGTATTTACCCGGCCTACATCACTATGTGGTGCTGCTACCATGCTGTCATTGTCCTTCTACATTGAATGGGCGAATCATTTTGCTGTCATACTCAGGTGTGGGATTATTGACAATTATAGAGCAAAGAGGAGCATAGCAGGTTATGTGAAACAGAAGTAATTTTGAGTGGTTCTCAGCTTGTCAATTAGTGTTTTGTACATACCTCCCCAACATAGCAAGGCATATTGTAATCTTGAATTTATTAATGCAAAATATAATGTAATGTGTTCTTAACCGCTGGACATAAAAAAAATGTCTCAAAAAATAAAATTTTCCTATCTGTGATCGTAATTTGGCGTGTAAATCTAAAATATGCGGCTCAAATATAAGTTTTTCATCAGATGTAATTCCTAAATATTTAATAGTTTTTACTTGTTCTAATGGCTGGCAGGTACAAAGTTAGAAATCACAGGTTGAGGAATAGAAAATCAATGGATAGGGTATTTCAGAACTAAAAAAATCGAAGAGAACAAATTTAGTCTTATTTATATTGACTTGCGTTTTATTTGCAAGACACCATCTCCTAAGTAACAAAAGATCATAATTTATTGAGTTACATAATGCAGTAAGGTCTTTCTGTGCATAAAAAAGAGCTATGAAGAAGGCAAGTCGTCTGCAAAGGCGTTAATGTTTCCATAGAAATTAAGGTTCAATAAATCATTAATACAAATTTGGAAAAGGGTGGCCGATGTCACTGATCCTTGAGGAACTCCAGTCTGAACTGTTAGTTGGTTGCTGAAGGTGTTATTAATTTTTAATTGCTGTTTCCTTTCTGTGATGAAGCTTTTAAACCATTTTAAAGCCACTCCTCTGATCCCAACTGACTCTAATTTATTGAAAAGAATTTCATGATTGACCAAGTCAAACGCTTTTTTAAAATCTTTAAAAAGTCAAATGGTCTTGAGTTTTGAGTTTAATCCAGTAAAAATGTAATCTGTTACATCTGTTATGGTAATTAATGCATTTTCAGTAGATCTACCTTTGATAAAACCAAATTGTTTATTACTAAAGAAGTTTATTTTTTCCAGAACTTTATTCAGTCTTATCATTATTATCTTTTCAAATAATTTGGAAAATACTGAAAGGAGGCTTATGGGCCTTATATTATCTAATTTATATGAATTGGACTTTTTCAAAATAGGAACAACTGAACTTAATTTAATATTTTCTGGGAAAACACCCTTACTAAACTATTATTAATTATGTATACTAATACAGGGGCAATGTCATCAATTATATGTTTTAATAAACTAACACTAAATTTATCGAAACCAGTAGATTTTTTTATTTTTTAAATTAAAAACTGCAGCTTTGACTTCATCTGTTGAGGTAGGGGATATAAAGAAGGAATTTTGATGTGCATGGAAAGGAGGGAGCGCTACGGCAGGGATTGTACTCCGCTGACCAGACTAAGATGGTTGATGATTTCTTTAGCGATAGCGCGAGGCTCTGTTATCATCACCCCATTATCTAGTTCAACCCGGTCTATACAATTATTTTTGCTGCTACAAGTTAGATTATTAACAATTTTCCTCTGTTGAGAAATATCACCTTGACAGTTTTCTATGTGTTTAGAATAAAAGGAGTTTTTTTGGAAAATCAATTTCTAATTTTAAATTATTTGAAAATCTTGTAAAATAATTAACAAAACGAGTATCGTATAGCCTTCTCTAAGAAATTTTATAAAACTTGTTTCGTTTATCAATTTTTGTCAATAAATTTGCAGTGATCCAGGGGCTTTTAATATAACACCATGTAAAATGTAAATAAAATGTTAGATATTTTTATTGCTCGCAGTATTTCTGTGTGATAGCAGTAGATTTTTGTCATGGTTGACTATGGATTGATTTGTAGGCTGGGCTGATGACATGTTCTAACTAATGGTAACATAGTACTGGAGAAAATCTGTGTCTGTTGGTCGATTTTCATCTAAATATTTCATCATAAATAAGACAAACCTTCATCTAAATAAGTTGTTTCGTACATTAATTAAATATGAACATTAATTAAACTTATAATGCTCAAAAGATGAACTTGTAATTACTTGTTTTTATTTTATTTTTTTTTTTATAAATAAGCAATAATTTTACTCATTAGCCATTTTGAAATAAAACAAAAATGATTTACATCATTTGTTGTTTGGTTAAAATTTAATTCTATTCAACATTTTAAAATAATAACATCCATCTTGATTGAAACGGAAGCAAAAATTTAAAAAACCTTACATTAATTTAAAGTAAAAAAAGTAACCTACTGTTGATATTAGAAAATACTGTGGAACTTAGGATGGGTCCTGTACTCCTTGTTGAGAGAACAGTATGGAGGCTGATAACCAGTCCTTCAGTAATAATGGCATTAGTTTTATAGTAAAAAGGTAATTTTGCCATTTTAATATGAAATTTTTTTACATAGAACACATGATCAAAGGCCTTGATGATGATGAAGTGGAATTTCTTGACTTAGTTGATAGAAGCAAACTTGAAGAGGAACGTAAAAAGTCGATTGAAGAGGAACGGGAAATGGCTGATTTCCGCAACAAAGTAGCAACTCTCCAAGAACAGTCTTTAGAACAGCGAATCCAGCAAGAAATAAAAGTAAAGCCACCGCTTCCTTCTTTACACAGGTTGTACAAGCATTGTTTTATATTGTATACACTATTATCTTATTGTATTAGGACTGCTGATATTATTATATGAATTTGTAAATATTATAATATATATATATATATATATAATGTTATTCATATAAATTTTATGAATTTATTATAATAATATCAAACTATATAACTCTTTGTCAGCTTCTACACATCATTTATGTTATAAAAGTTTCAAATCAAGATTAAGAATAATTTAACACTAACACAAAATTGTTTATATAAAATAGAAGAATTCTTTAAACTAATGAAGAAAAATCCTGCAGTACTACAATTTGTAATACAATAATATATTTTATATTGTTATATTTTTTTTATATTCTATACAATTTTATACATCAAATGATGTCAATAAAGTATTATTATTATACATTAGAACTTACCAAGTAGATCTTTTTTTTTTTTTTTTTTTTTTTGTACTGTAGATGAAGTTGTTGTAGTTAAGTCTGAAGTAAGTAAATAGAAATTCAGATAGAGCTGAATGTAACATATGGATTTGTTAAGGAATGCAGCTCTCTTGGACCATTTAAGATTTACAAAAAGACAGTATTCTGTTATTTTCATAATCTTTTGTAAATTTGTTTTGTGAAATTAGGAAAATAAACAACAAATATATTTCATACTAAGCATAAAACCTTATAGAAGCAAGATCAACATGGCTATGAAAATCATAGTACGTGTGTGGGTGGGTAGTTCAATAACACTGTACGTGTGTGGGTTATAAATATAAATAGTGTTCATATTTATATAAGCAAGATACTCACTTATATAAATATTATATATGTCAGGTGACTCAAATTTATATATGTATTTGAGTTACCTGACAGTTGTAATAGTAATTTCCTGTCATTATTTTATTCAATTGACCATCTAGGGGATCCCTCACTCGCTGTGCCCATGCCACCTCGGCCTTCAGCATCGGTCAGAGACTCAAAACTACAATAAATAGTAAGGACATCCACCTCACTCACCCACCCACCAATACACATGCAGTGGTATTGACTCACTCACCCACCCATACACGTACACTGGTGTTGACCTTCCTGCCCACCAATACATGTACATGACCCACCCGCCCGTCCATACACATAAAACCCGAGATGCGGTTTTTTACAACGTACTCAGGATAGCCTCAGGAAAAAGTCTACATATGGTTTGTCCGTTTATGAAAAAATGCATCTGAGGTGCATAAAATACATCTGGAAATGCATCATTTTTCGGAAAACTTGGAAAACCATTTAAAAAAGTAAAATAATCGCTTGAAAACCGTTACTTAGGGGTTTTCAAGGATGCTAAACTCTACGGGGGGTGCTTGTGGGGGATTGGGGCCATTTTTTCCAAAGGGCTGAAAATGTTGCAGAAAATTGGTACTCAGGCCTTTTCGGAGATACTAAACTCATTTCTGCCCTTAGGAGAAATAAACAAATTTTTAGTTTAATTGCACGCAGGGGCGGCCTGTTTACGTGGATTTTAGAAAAATTCCTGGTTGCTTGGTTCGTTTTATGTATATTCTGTATACCTATATATATTAAAACTGGGCCGGTGTCTCTGTAAAATTCAAATGGCCCTTGAAAAAATGTCGCTAACCCCCCACTAGCACCCCACACAGAGCCACCCCTGAGCCCCCCTCGATAATTTTTAGGCCAGAATGGCTTTAGCTTCCTCAAAAACCCCTGAGTACCAATTTCCAGCGAGATTCTCACCCTCTTGGAAAAAATGCCCTAACCCCCTACTAGCACCCTCTGTAGACATTATCCCTTAGCCCCTCGCCGATAAATTTTGATCCCAGAAATGAGTTTAGCATCTTCTAAAACCCCTGTATAACTATTTGTACCTTTTTTAATGGTTTTCTAAAATATTATGCATTTCTAGATACATTTTATGCACCTCAGATGCATTTTTGAAAAGCGGGGAAACCACTATAAGTAGACTTTTTTTCCTGAGGATATCTTGAGTACGTTGCAAAACACCGCAACTCGTTATGACCTGGCCGAAAAATTTAGAGGTTTTTATCTATCTTCCCTGGTCTATTTAATGACTATATATGATTTTAGTCTCACATAAATATATGTAGTCTTATTTTTCCCATCTTTTCAACACTTTATTCTTTGAATACTGAAGAGAGCAACTAAAGTTTATAATGAGGCTTATAAGTAAAAATTAACTTTATTTATTTAAGTTTTACTTTATTTCGGTATTTTCTTAATTAACCAAATGAATAAATATTTTTAAATTTTAATAATTTAAATATTTTTTTACAAGGAAAGTACTAATGCATCTTTCATGCATTCAAGGTTGTCTCCGGCATTATAATTTGAATAAGTTGATAGGTAAGTCTTACAACTTTTATGGGTATCATGGTCAAAAGTTTTGATTGTATAAAAGAGTATGAGTAGATTATTATTATAAAATTATTAAAATTATAAAAAAGGTAGGTTTTCAGAATTTTGAACTTAGCAATTATATCTGTGTCTATTTATCCATTTATGGGGGGTTTCAACAGTAAGACTAATATAGCAAGATAGCGTGTGCAATGGCGTTAACAAATTAAGTAGAAGGAGGTACAAGGCACAAATTAAGTAGAAAGTGTTTTTTCAAGGTATCTTGTAAGTTAATCATATGATGGAACTAGTGTGTCTGGGAGATTGATAGTATAGGGACCGTATTGCATGGTTTTGTATTGCAAGATTATAGGATTAGAATCTGGTATCACCTTTCCTTTGAGACAGATATGATTGGTTAGGATCAGGTAATTTAGGATGAATTTGGTATTTTTAGTTTTTCGGAAATTGACAAGTAGTTTTTTTTTCTAGGATTTTTGTGGTATGAGGAGAAGCTTTTAAAATCTGGCAGCTATCTTTATTATAAAATTGAGTTTATGTTGGTCATTGTTGTACTGTCAAATTATGTATAGGGAACTATCTTTATGTGTTTGGGTTTGATTTTAGTATGAGCCAAATGAATCTGATTTTTTATTAGTTTGGTAGGGTTACCTCTTTTGAAGGTGTGCTAGTCGAAGTTTGTGTTTTTCCAGGTTGTCAGGAGAACAAATTATTCTTTTGGATTGGATTGCAAGGTTATATGGTAAGGAGTGTTTTATATAGAAGCTATTGAAGTGACAGCTTGTGTTTGCAATAATGGTTGTTGATAGATGGGGTGTGAACATTTCTTTCAAGGCAACTGCCCTCCAATCCAATTCAAAACATCTATGTGGGCAATTTATTCAAAAGGAGACTACCAGGGGAAATTCAGCAATGAAATTTCTTTAAATTATGGAGAAATTTTACAAGATGGGTTTTAAAGGTAGTCTAGATCATGAAATTATTATTAATGAAATGGAGCCAGCAGAGGATTTTAAAGGTTGCTTTATTCCCCTTACCTCAAGTATTACTATAAACAATACAGAATGCAGCTCCTAGACATTTATGAGCAGTGTGGTTATAGTTATTAGATCATTTCAATCGCTTTAGGGTAGTACTAATATAAATTTGGCTATTTGTATTAAATGGCTATACAGTCATCCTTGGACATTCAGCATTTACTAAATTAAAAATATCCAAGTATGTAAATACTGTTCTAGGATCAAAAAGGTTTTCAAATTAGTTTAAATTTAAGTAAATGTTTGCAGAATTATGTATCTTTGGTAAATATTTAACTATTGATGAGTCGGTTCCATACTTTTTTGTTTGAGCACGGTACTTTATGCCTTTTGAGTTTGTCACAGAAAACTATGTACAGTGAAGTCCCGGTAATCCGAAATAATTGGAACCGAACCCATTTTGAATTACCAAATTTTTTGGATTGAACAGATTTTCTAAAAAAACTCTTGTAATAAAAAATAATTAATATGCCTATCACTAAGTACAGTACTTTAGTGTTGAACGCAATAAGAGCTTATGTTAATAAGAAGAAGATAATGAACCCTTTAATAGAAGAAAACACTTATCTGAGATGTACGTTCAAACACTGTTTTGAAAAAAAAAGTTGGAATCACTAGCAGAAATTGATCCCGGGCACAGCGCTTCTTTATGCTGTTGCATTTGCCACTAGGCCATGTAATCAGCTGATGAAGTTGTGTGCATATTTCTGGCATTGTCACGCTACCTCAGACAGCACTATTCCCAATTCCCACTGTCAGTATGGCATCAACTGTTCGACCTCGTATGTTTACATATCTCAGTTTTGATGTTTTAATACCATACCGCTGCGTTCTAAGTTTTAGTTATGAACTTATTTTGTTGTTGTTATTTATACTATAATATAAACGCGAACAGTGGGTAACTCACACAGATGACACAACTGAGTTTGATCTTAAACTATGCCATGTAGAGCAACACCCCGCCGGGACCCCAATGGATACCATGTTTTTGAAACGCTGGTCTAATTTAGCTTCGAGGGAGAGGAATTCTTTAAAGCAATGAAATTTAACTGATTTTTTCAAAAAAATATTTGAAACGTTTATTAACAGTTAAATAATGAAATAATATTTTCTTACTATTTTTAGGTATATAAAGTAGTGGTTCTTATAGTAACTGCTTTATTATTTTCCCAAAATCTTTTGCCAATTTCTGTTACGGATTAAAAAAGTTCAGATTAGTTTGCTGTATCTTCATAAAGGATTACTCCATTTCTTTATTTGGTTCTTGGTGGAATTTCGATGGATTTAAATAAAACATTTTTAATAATTAAAATTCCATAATATAATAATTAATAATTAAAAATTGTGGAATTATTAAATATGGATTATTCTGTAATTATGTGATCGATTGTATGAATGGACTCTTCGCAATCACATGACTGACTGGTTATAAAAGTATAATGTGGGCACAATTAGTAATATACATAAAACTAATTTTAGATGAGAAAATTAATTCACTACTGTTATAGCTTTATATAAAATAAAATGTTATAACTTTAATGTGATAAATTTATAAAATCTATATTTTTTTTAATCAGAAAAAATTTATAATAAATTGTATCTATCTTACATAAATATCTCATGTAGCTTTCTGAACTCTGAATTTTTCACAAAAAAAATGTTTATTTTAAAGTTTTGATGAAATAATTAAGTATAATTTAACTACTGATCTATGTTAATTAGCTACACATCACATAGTTTTTTTTAAAATGTTATATTTCGGTTTTACAATCTGAAGCCATTTTCAAACACTTAACAACATACACAGTTTTTAATATAAATATAAATTAATTAGTTTATCATATGTTTCTTAAAATACTTAACAGATGATTTGATAAATGAAATTAGTAGAATATATACTAGTGTAAACCATATCAAAACAGTCTGATGATAGCTGTGGCATGTGAAACCACCCTCCTCACTTCTCACCCAGCAATGTTGTCAAATACAAATCATTGAAAATATTGATGATTTGTCTAAACATCTGTTGCAGTAAACAAACACTGTCATTTGTTATTACAAACCACGGTACATAGAAAAGAAAATTGTAGGTATCACGCACATCTCCAATGACGTCACATTGGTGAAATTGCAAAAATAAACACAAAAATACTGTTCTAATTACCATAATTATAATTCCAGATGATAAGTGGTAAATAACTTACTTAACTATTCAGCTGAATGCTTCTGTGTAATTGGTGAATTTAGTTACCACTATTTAATAAAATAAACAAACTAGCTGATTTCGCCCATATGACTTTGCAGTCTACTGCGTTGTGATACCTGACGTTTTTTCTGAAAAGTTACCGTGTTTGTGTTATAATTCACATGTTTTGGTTATATATATTTTAATTATAAAATTACGGATAAAAACAGCTATTTCACTTGATAAAGCATTATTTAATAGTACTTTCTACAGAATATAAAGTATTTATATTATTATAATGCTATAAACAATTACAGGATTAACACATACCTTAGTTAATTTTACCACTACATTCTAGAGGTCTTTAAATATTATCATACAGTTGTTTTTTAAACAAAATGCCAATTAAATTGACACTATCGAACCTACGAATACTTGTCTTAAATGATACATTGTGGTTTGGTGATTCTCAGAAATGATATGGCAACACCACCTAAAATGTCATTGGACTATTTTGATGTGGTTCACACTATATACATTTTGATAAAAATTGTTTAGTCACCTACTAATTTTGAATTTTATTTAAAACTTCTGATTTAATAATAGGCAATCGGTATATTGGGTATAAGGTGGCACTCGGTTGCGAAATGCAGCTTTCTACAGCTATACATGCTGCTTCTTTTATCGTTCTTTCTTTCCACTTGTTTTCTTTGTATACTATACTTGCTGCTGACCATTGCACCTTATGCTCTTCTGCTAAAAAAAGTAATGAACACCATCTCAAAAAATACATACCGTCAAGAATTGATATAACTTTACTATTCAAAGAAGAGAATAATTTATTTGCATATATTTATGTACTTGCGATAAATAAATTTATTATATTTATAAAAATTATCCAGTTTTGTTAAGTATTGTTTGGAACAACTATATACAATGTATATATATTTATATATACTACATTCACACACACATATATATCATATGTTTGTTGTCAGCTACCATTTAGTAATTTAAAAAAAGATCCAAAAGTCATGTTGTATATTAATAAAAACAAAAATATATAGTAATCTCCTGTCACAAAGCTAAATCCAATCCATCAAGGCTTTTAAGATCTCCCTCACTGATTCTGTTTATGATGGCTAATCCCTGCATAAAAGAGTGCAGGGGGCGATAATCACAGATTTGTAATTATGTGATCCATTGTTTGAATGGACTCCCCTCAATCACATGACTGATGTAGTGTTAATCCCTATTTATACTTCCAGTAATTGTATCTGCCCACGCAATTTGGGAGCCAATTCAATTGTGTCCATTCCCTACGAGGGAGAGTCATTCCACCTGATTTTTTATTGACAGATTGTTAATAAGAAATTTATTTCATCCATCAAAACTATTCCACACTATGGCCCAGCAAATATTGGGCAGGAAATTTGATCTGCTCAACTTAAAAGCAGGATGTAAAGGTGGATTTCGTGATTTTAAGCAACCATTCTGACGTGGAAGATCATTTGCAATGGGGAGGTAAGGACATTCAAAATCTTATTTAATTGTTTAAGTAATGCCTTAAGACGTCTATCTCTGGGAGAGCTATATTGCACAGCACCAAGGAAGTGAAGTTGCCATAAGAATTCCACTAATAGCTCCCATTACCCTATCAAGTTGGATATCAATCGCTTTAGTATGTATGTTATTTAGCTATACGGGTGTACTATATTGACAGCCGAATAGACCAGTGCAGCTGTGTATACAGAACGTATGAGTTGGCTTCCTTAACAAGCAATATGATGTAACAACTGGATCACATTTTAGCTGCTGTTTTTTGAAGATGGCTTTTAAAGGTGAGCGATCAATCTAATGGTACTCCCAGGTACTGTGGATGATCATTATGTTGGAGTTTTATACCATTTAGGAGGATGTTAAATTTTTGATTAGCCAGTCCTTTACTAGGCTACTTCGGTTTTTATGGTTTAGGATTTAGCTTCTAGGTTCTAAAATATTCTTTGAGGGCTGCAAGGTATCTTGTGAATGTTTCTTTAGTAGCTGTGAAGTCCTTGTGTTGGTAAGTGAAAGCAATATCATCTGCTTGTATAAATTGTCTAAACTTTATGATCGGGGTGTCAGCGTTATATATGTTCAACCAAATTGGAGCAGGTACAGACCCCTGTGGTAGACCATCCTTCAGCTGTCTAAAAGAGCTTTCTTCACAACCGGGATAAACTTTTATTAGCCTGGCACTGAGCATTGACTTCAAAAGTTGCAATAGAAAGGGACAGAGAAAGAGGCTGTTGAACAATGAGGCAATAAAAATGACTTCATAAAAAATACCTTTTATTATTATTATTTATCATAAAAAAGTCCCATAGTATTATTAAACAAGAGTTGCAGGAGAACTCAACAGGGCTTGATGGAAAGGCCACATGGTAAGTATGAGGATAAGATAATGGAGGGAGGTGGCATGATATTTGTAGCCATGATATTGTAGTTTATCCAGATCACCTCATCATCGTACGATATGACTACTATAAATATGAGCTATGATAATATTACAAAATATGTGGGATATCCTTTTAGCTATCACATTTACAACTAGATTGTATATAAATGTGCAAATACATATATGTGCAATTTTTTGAAATTACTTTAATTACAAATGTATTTTGCTTTTAGTGGCAGGACCTCTCAGACCAAACTCTTGGCAGGGGCAGTTGTTAAAAAACGTGCGTGTGATTCACTAACTGTCTCACCAAAAAGACAAAAAACTGAAGTTGAATCTGGTTGTAACAATACAGGTGAAGAGAAGATAGAGTCTGACATTCAAAATGATGCTTCAAAAAGACGAAGAACAGAATCTGACAGTAAGGATAGTGTTATTTTTACTATTTTAAATGCATTAAACTTCTCTATTTGTTATTTCATAACTGTTTAGTGATTTATAGTTATTTTGTACTGCTATTATATATCTTTTGCATGCCTACTGTTGTTTGAAGCGAGTTTATATTTATTTGCTACATTTGAAAGATGACCTCTCCCTGTAACTTTATTAAACCTATGCGTGCAACTAAAATAGAAACACTAATTCTTTTAACACTCATACTTCCCTGGCACCATTTATTTAAGACTAGCTGTTTACCCGTGCCTTGCTACTGGATTAACATATAAACAGTAATGTTTAGTTTATTTATGGTAGCTTCACGTGCCAACCCCGTCACTCACTACACTCGTGAGGGAAGCTATGCATACGGCCTCGCCTGGGAACTCTGCATTTAGCCCCTTTGTGCATCCCGGCCTAGGGCCTCGCTGGGACACTGCCATAGGGCCTATTGTGGAACTTGGTCTGCAGCCTCGTGGGGAAGCTCAGCCTACAGCTCGCCAAGACACTGTACAGCCTCATTTGTGGATCTCTGCCTGCAGCCTCCCTGGGACACTTGGATTGTATCACAATGTATTTTGATTTTGAGGCAGGGGGACGTCTTTGGTCAAATCTGATGTTATATTAGGAATCTAGAGAAAAGTACCTTTAACCTGATACCCCACTTGGGTCTGTATCAAAAGGTAGTTAATACTCCTAAAAATTTTATTCATATAATGCAATTGCCTACCAAACAGACATTTGGGCCTATTGTTTCCCTGACCAACCAATGAATATTTCAAGTATTAAATAACATCCCATAAACACTTTTGTTCTTACGAGAGTTGACTTTTGTGTTGCTTGTTTGGTTGATTAGCTCAGAATTAGGGGTGTGCGAGTACTCGAAACTTCAAGTATTTGATCGAGTATTTGTATTTCACAAAGTATCAGATTTACATCTTAATTTAGTTTTAAGAGTACACAGTTTAATAAGTTAAGAATAAAAAAAGTGCGCTTTCTTATGTTTTATTTTATCCTTAATCATACGTTATCATTGTGGTACGCATAATTATGAACTAAACAATAAGCCTAAGAATAGGTAGTACACAACGAAAGTCAAATGAACTAGTCGACATAGTGAACGAGTTCGTTCATTATGATTTGAACTATTTAATTCAAAGTGAACAACAGAGCTGGGAAGGTAGCAATCACTGTAAATAGTTACGGTAGTAGCAATCACACATGATGGTTGTCCGTCGACTAGTCACTTGTAACCTAACCTAAAATAGCATGAATAAAATAGAAGTGCTGGTTAGTGTCTTTATGACCCAAGAAAGGGGACAAGAGATCAAGTTCAAGATGCTCAAAAAGACCTGTTACCGATACAAATCTAATGGTCTGTACGCCGTGGAAATTATGCATATTTTCGTTCATATCAATAATACCCTTCAATCAAGAGGGTCCTGAGAACAGGTCACTTTACATCCCTAGAATCGAACTTCCCATCTTTTCTAGGCAAAAGTTGATCTCGGTTGTAGTATATGTATGAAGGACCGTTCAGCTCTTTTTCGGAACTGAAATTATAGTATATTTCCCACAAGTCGATTGAGGTCTATTTTGTTTTTTAATCTGAGCAGGGAATCTTCCAATGATTTAACGTAAGAAAATACTGTATCATATCATATAAAATATGGTAATGGCGTTCTAGCAGCGTGTAACACAACATTATTAATTTATTTTCTGTCAAATAAAAAATAGATATATATATATATCCGTGGAGAACGCCTATTAATTATTATTCCGAAAACACCTTAAAACGCCAAAACTGTTTGTAATATTAGCGCATAAGATATATTTTCCTGTCAAATTGTTGAAGGGTTTTCTGACTAGGTTAGACAATAACACAGTTGGAGTGTAAAAATTGGTAAAGTACGATAATTTTGATTTGTAAACTGAACGGTTCCCTGTTCACATTGACGTCGATGTAAACTGTAAAACATTCACGAATCAACCTATTTAGGGATAAACATGTTGGAAGACCTTTTCTAAACAAAATACGACAAATTTAGAAATTCTGAAAATAATTTTTACTGAACCGAAGCCTTATCAAACGTCTCGTTTTTTATTCATAAGTTTATAATTTAGCTGCCCAAAATCTTCACTGTATCACTAGTTGGCACTTAGCTGATATTTCAGACTTCATCTCGTCGCCAATATCGGTTAGACCTATTATATTAGCCGACTACGTCTATGGTTTTCATTCGATTACGCCAGGTTTTCATGAATTTCTCGTTATGAAATAATTATTTATCTGTTTTTCAGTGTAGCCTCATTTATCGAAGTAGTTTCAAGTTGCACATATTTCATTACCGATCATAATTTAAAAACTAATTCATCCTAAGCGACTTTAAAATTTATTTTTAGTAAACCTGCTTAGTTATCATTATAAATCGATTAAACTACAGTCTTTGTCATCCAGATTTTCAAATTTTATTATATAATTCAGAGCTTATTTCCAGTTAGTTGTAAACTTGTTATTAATGAATTAAATACAAACAGAATACAGATCCACTCTTCTTGGCATGTACACAATCAATTTTTGTTGTGAGCAGGCAATTCTGAAAGCAAATGACTGCATTAGGCGATGACGCCTTAATTTTAGCATCAGTTTGGTTGGATGTAGCTTTTGCCAACAAGCTTCACTATGTTTTCGCGGTACACTTTGAACTGAACCACCAGATAAACATATCGGCCAGCTGTGAAACAGTATAATTAGCTTGCATAGAAAATCTGATCTGTGATATAAGTGAACAGATTAAATCTTTATAATCCACTTAGTTTCAATTAATAATATACTTTCTTAATTTCTTACATAATATAAGTTATGAAAAAAGGAAAACGGTTAAACAAAACAATACTACATAAAAATGTAGGAAGGCAGGAAGTAAATAGTTTTATTTATCAAATGTTACAGTTACAAACAACAAATCAAAATTATTGTGTTCAGTTTAGATGTATATATTTAGGAATCTGGCAAAACTTAACATAGGCTTAGGATGGTGTCTGCCTTTTACAGTTGTCTTGGTGGAACAGAAAATCCTTCTGTAAATACTCGCTCGAAAATACTCGATACTCGAAAAAATATCAACTACTTGACTCAACTCTACTCGAACTCAAAAATCACTACTCCACAACCCTACTCAGAATATTTTAATAATGCAATTGTGAATAGATATATTTTATTTAATACAAAAAGAATATACTGAAATATGTAATCTTTTAATATTTTGTCACTACTATTTTAAAAATTGAAAAGGATTAAAAATATAGGAATTAGAAATCTTTTGTCGAGTAATGACACTGTTTTTAAATAAGTTTACTAAATTCAGGTTTCAGTTAAAGCAGACATTTTTTCCCATTGTTGTTTTTGTTGGTGGCTGTACATCTTCCAACTGCCCGTGCTTCGCTAGTATTTTCGTATAAATGATCGTTAAACTAATACCTCCTTATAAACAACGTTTTTAGTTCTCATTTCAGAATTTAAGATAACCAAGCTGCCAGGAGAGCTAACTCTGGAACAGGCCACATACAACTGGCCATGGGAAAAGCAATCATTCCTCAGATCAACGCCACATAGTTTAAAACTCTGTCCCTGTGCCTTGATGGTCATGGCATAGCAGACCTTAATTGGGAACTGCAGTCTCTTAAATTGAAAGTGACAGTCTGTCGGGATAAGAGGAACACTGGGGATAAAAATTCCCCTGGCCGACGCCTGTGAAAATTGTTGCTTCTATGACGTTTTTATGTAGGCTCTTTACCTGTAACCTTGTTCCATTGCACAATTTAGGAGGATTTAAATTTCGCAGAAGCATTATAGGTGCACCAACCTTAAGGTACAGTATATGAGCAAGTATTCCAGGAGGATGAAGAGTGTGAAAAAACTCTACGGGATAATTTACACTGTCATCAGCCTCCCCTACAGAGTCTATAGTATCTATAGTAAACCTGAATGTATCATATGGTAGCTCCTCCAGCAGAAGGTAATAGTAATTGCGGAGTCATTTGCTGGAGTAAGAATAGCTCTTTCTCTCAAGCAAGATGTACATTTTAATATTTTTATCCCGTAAGCCTGGATATATCATGTCAGTTAAGCTGCTCATATTTTCAACAACAGAGCACAGATTTTTTGGAATGATTATTTTTCCATTCTCTTCCAACCTGCCTTCTCCTATTTGTAGAATAAGTATAAACTAGTTCACATTAGGGCTACTATTTTAATAAAATCAACGATAAATATAATAAAGTACCCTTTTATTCATTTTTTATAAAAATATATGACTAGTTTCGGCTCTTAGGCCATCTTCAGATAGTAAAAAAAAAAAAAGAAAAGATTTTTTTACTATCTGAAGATGGCCTAAGAGCCGAAACTAGTCATATATTTTTATAAAAAATGAATAAAAGGGTACTTTATTATATTTATCGTTGATTTTGTAGAATAAGATTTGTAAATTCTCCTGCTTTTTCGTCATGTTTTGAGGTAAACTCTCATATTAACTTTAAAAGAAACTACATTGATTTTTGGCCATAAGAATGATGACATCAAACATGCTTTAACTTCGTCGGCCTGTGTCCCTCGTCGAACTACAGGCAAGGTTTGCCGGAAATCACCAGCTAGTAATAACGTTATGTTACCCATCAGACTACTGCAGCTCCTGATGTCCTGCAGTTCAGGGCCTCGAAGAACCTTAGATATATCACTTTGCTTCAATATGTTACACACAGATGATTATGAGTGGAATAAGTTTAAAGGTAACTTAAAAGCTGATTGGGCTGTTTTTCCACCGTCGAGCAAAGTTGCTGCAATACCTGAGGAAGCAACGGCGATAGCAATGTTCCTTTCACTCCTTACTTTACATAGTATCAAATTGATCAAAAATGTTTTGCCAGTGCCACCAGGAGTGTCAAGGAAGAATAATTGTCCATTTCCTGAGTAAATATTTCTTACAATCTTGTTGTATACATTATTCTGTTTTTCATTAAGCTTAGGGAGTTTTATCAACAATTGTCTCTAAAAATTGGGTTGTGTCATAAGTAAGCTCCCTCAGTAATTCACGGTTAACTCTGATACCTTCTTCCTCTGTGCATGGTAATGGCAATCCAAAATATTGAAGACGATAACCGGACATGAAGATTACAATATTTTCAAGGCTCTTTAAGCAAGAATTATAAACACCTTCCATGGCCTGTTAGACATTTTCAAACTCTCTTAATCCTTGTCTCTTGATATCCTCTGCCAAGATCTCCTAGTGTCTCTCTCATAGTGCAACAGGGTCAGCAAGCTGGTAAAATACCAACATTATGGCAAACAGCTCATGAATCTTCTGAGGTGAGTCTGAAATAGAGGCTTCTTCTAAAGTACAGTCCCAATATGTGTCATCTTCCAACAAACTACGTGCTCTACACGCTGACTGATAAGTTGGATGAAGTAATCCAGCCACGGTTTTAATGGCAGTGAAGGACATCGGACCTCGTACTTCATGCAACAGCAGTCGAAGATAATAGCATTCTGCATTTCCAGGATGAATTGTATATCTTCTTTGTAGATCTTCCTTTTTTTTTAGATCTTTGTTTACTCCTTTGCATCCTGCTACAGATTTCCTCTGTTTCCTCCAGCAAAACTCTTTGTTTTTCCATACTTAATATGACAGCACTTCATAGTAGAGTTCTTGCGAAGTCATCAACCTTGTACAGATCGAAAAAGGCCAATAGTGTAGTGTTAGTGGGTTTGTTAATCTTTTCATTCAATGTTTCTGCAGTGAAATACACTCTTTGGCCATTCCCTAGGTGAACAGCTAGATGAACGACGGGAGGATACCTTTCATGAATGAGGAAGCATGAAATCCGCCAAACCGCTTCTGAGCTGCTGATATAGCATCCTGTCTCGTACCTGGTAACCTCATCAAGATCTGACCCAAGTCTAAAGGCCACCTGATCAGACCCCTTATTAACGTACTTACAATTGTATTTGATAGATTTAACAGAGTTGCAGAACTCTGCATTAATGTGAGCCAAAAAGTGTGAAACAGGACGTAGTTTGGCAAAGATGGATCCTTTGTTAAAAAGTTTTATTATCAACTTAACATTTAAATGGAAAACACACGCTACAATGTCATGTCTGTGTTTAGTGTTTGACCGAGTTTTAATTTATCTATAATGTCTCGCTATTTCGGGTTGCAAATGAGTGTGATAAAGAGGTCAGGCTGTCCGAAATGGTGCACGTAAGTCATGGCATTCTGAGTTCGTTCATACATGTAACGCGGTCCTCCAGTGAAGCTTAATGGCAAAACAACCATTTTACCCATTTCGGATACTTGGCCGTCAGATCTTCTCATGACATTCCTCAGGTGCACGTAATCTTCACTTCTTGACTTTTCCGGGTTGTGACGGATCCAGTTGTCTTTCAGTTTCAATCTTTGTGTACATATCGACCAGAAATTGGTTAAGAATGTTTCGAAATAACAACAAATAAAACTCCATCCCATCACGATCCATTATTCTATAGCTGAAGAATTGTGAAGCAGACACAGTTTTCTTGTTAAGCAGTTCTTTAGTGTTTGGATCGAATTGTGGAATGTTGATGTAGTAGCCGCAGAACCACAGCAGAACATCAGAGGGTACTGCAGTGAATCGTAGGCCTGGTGTATTTCACTTATCCTTATTAGTCTATTATTTCTGTTGTGCAGTACGATGTCTCTGCTGTCAAATACTTGGCCCACAATAAGGAGAGCCACCTCATTTGTTGTTGTAGTGTTATGTAGACCTTTATGTGCACTAGCAGGCTTCTTATCCACATGTTGATTACCACTTGAAAATCTTCCTGGCCCACGGGAATAGACTTAATTGCAGCCTTAAATTCCTGGATATACCTGTTGTAGTCGTATAGCAACTTCTGTAGTTCTTCAATAAGTTCAGACTTAACTCCAGGGAAATTGACACAACAAATGTTTCTCTCATTTTCGTCGTCTCCAACAAAGTACATCTGAAGAAACAAAGGTTGCTCTTCAACTGGTGTAGCAAACTCCCTATTAGATAATACTTCTCTTCTTAAAAGTTGGCACAAAATTCCCCCTCTTTCACCTCCTTAGCGCCAAATGATGTCTTTTGGAAGCACCCGTTATACTTCCGGAGAGCAGAGAAGAAATGCTCTGACTCAGCGTGTTGATTGGTAAGGCGACTATGTATGTTAAGGTGTTTGGGTTCAGAATAGCGTTGTAGGGCTGAAAGTTGAACTTTACCATTACTACAACACATACCAGAACTCACTTACTTCCATTTTTTAGCTTTACGTCAAGTACAAAACACTTGAGAGCCAATGTCAATCATGTTGTCTTTCATGTTATCAATTTGTGGGTCATAATTGTATCCTGATAAGTGCTTAGTTGTCCATGGTATTGCTTTTATTTGTGATATTTTTTATTGTATTTACAAACAGCAGCATGATTTACTTGTGGATTGTTTTTCGTATATTTCGCAACAGCTTTTATATTGAGTGTATTTTTTTAACTGCTTTTCTATTTGATTCAGGATTGTTACTCTTGTGTTTTTTTGCTGCTTCTCTAATTTGTTTTTTCCTAGTTGAGTCAGTGAATCTCTTCCTGTTTCCTCCCCTTTTACCTTGAGTTGCAATTGGAGCTTCAGGGTTTGGTTCATCTGAACTGAACTCAACAGGTGGAAGTGGTATTGAGGGTAACAATAGTGATAGTTCTGATACCACACCATTTTATTCTAAATGATTTTGAATATCACTAAAATTTATTAGAATATTTAGTGATATTCTAATAAATAGACAACCTAAATAAATCTAGTTTTTAAATTAAAAAAGAAATACTAAAGCTCTCCCACAAAGAAGAGGAACAATAACAATAATATAGAATGTACTATGACAGATTATCATCAGTAATGTTTTAGATTTACTAATCACAGCTGTGGATGTAAACACTACAGGATATACTGATTGAACATTAATTAGTCAAATATAAAAAACATTTAAATCAAACAAATTTTTCAACAAATAAAAAATAATACATTAATTAATAACACATGTAACAGATTTGTGTCATGTTTAAGTTTTTATGTATCACCTGTTTTAAATAAATTACTAAATTAAATTAATGCCAATGCTATTCTAATGGGAAATATTAAACATTTGGGGGACTGTTTCTACCCCTTAGGAATGTAATTTCCTTCCGTAGTGGGTCTCTATGATACAAAAGCTAACTTCCCTTAAAATTTTATCAAAATCTGTTCTGTATAGATGACTCTCTCCTTCATTAACGAGAAAGCCATCTAATACCTTAATTATCGAATCCGTCATTACTCTAATACCTCTATGAATATTGCACAAAAAACCCGTTGGTCAAACTGGGATTTATATCCTCAGTGCTACACGTGGCTATAATAAAGCCTAAGACTATTGGACCGTTTCATACCAATGATCGTCTGCCTTTTATATATAACTTTTAGGGTTTCCCTGCTGGACACAGAAAAAATGAGGAAAATGAAAACTTATCAAGCAATAAAATATTAAGTACAAATTACTTGTATCTTAATGTATCTTAAAGTTTGAATGTTGATCTCCAGTCACACAGCCAAATCCAAATTTAGCAACCATACAACACCTGCTTCTACGATTTAATAAAGAACAGCTGATTGCCCCTCAAAAGAACGTAAAGGTAGTCATATACTATGATCCATAATTTGAATTTGATAACTTACGTACCTCAGTCCATCTATCTGTTACGACTAGGCCGATGAACCGCAGTCCTCACCAAAATGAACTTGTCTTCGGGAAAGTGACCAGTACAGTGAGCTGTGGCCAATTAAATCACAGCCATCCTTGCTGAGCTGGTAATAATGATATAGAACTAATAAATCAATTTAAATTAACTAAATAATATGGCCAAGGCAAGAGAGTTTAGTTTTCAATCAACTAAATGCATGCGCACCCTCTCGGTCCGTCAGCTGTTTGAATGACATAATCGTCACATATCCACATATAGAAACTGGACAATAGATTTCAAATATAAACTAGGGAAAACCCATGCACGCTTCATGTGCCAACCCCGTCACTCGATTCACTCGTGAGGTAAGTGTACTACATTGAGCTTTATAAACTAGGGGACACCCCTGCTCACTATGTTTACTAACCCTGTAACTCACTACGCTGTTGAGGGAAGCTCGGCCTGCAGCCTCGCCTGTGAACTCTACCTATAGCCCCTTTGTGGAACCCGGCCTCGTGTGCGAATTCGTGCTACGGCCTAGCCAAGACGCTCTGCTAAAGGCCCCTTTGTGAAACTCGGCCCACGGCCTCGAAGGGGATAGTTCAGCCTGTGGCCTCACCAAGACACACTGTTACAGTCCCATTGTGGATATTGGCATTACGCCTCATGATGAAACTCGGCCTGCAGCCTCGCCAAGGTTCTTAACCAGTATGACCATGAATTTTGGTTTTTGGGGCAGTGGACCCCATAAATATAGTCTTCTCTAAATCTGATTGTATATTAGTAATCTTTTAAAAGACGAATACCTTAAATTTGATACACCATATTGGTGTATGAATATAACATTACCTAATTTTGGGTTTTAGAGCATATTTTTATTCGGGGGAGGGAGGTTCAGAACCCTTAAGCGTTGTCTCTTCCAAAATATAATGGTATAATGAGATTTGGTAGATAAACACCTATAGTTTGATACCTAGTATTTCCCTTTTATTCGGAGATTTGTTGTTTTATTTTTAGGACAAATACCCCACATAAATTGGTCTCTTCAAAATCTGATGTAAAAGACCCACTTGAGATAACATCAGCATTAAAAATTGTACATTTTAAAAAATTCCAGTTTCTGGGCCCCTGATACATCAAATTTTTAAGTTTTTAAGCTGAAATTCATATATAAGATGCACGTTTGTTACCCGTGTAGAGCTGTGAAAGTTTGAAAATTTTACACAACTTTTTCCTCAAGTTAGGTCATCAAACTATACTATTTGGTAAGACGCCCATGTTATTCTTATGGAATATTTTTGATTTTCAACCTCCCAAAACAGGGGGACCCTGTTTGAATTTTCCTGGGGCCGGAATGGTTAGATGTACCTTCAGTCCAAATTTCAAATTTTTCTGACACTCAGAAATGGGTAAACATTTGTCATTAAGTCAGTGAGTGAGTGAGCGAGTGATCCCAATCCAGCTTTGTTATAATTAGATGGTAAACTTATTATAATAAGGTATAATATGAGGACGAAGAACAGTTAATCTTCAGGGACCGGAAGATGGATTTATCAATCTGAAATGCATTGTCCAGTTTCTACAGATTGACTGTTGTACGTATGGTTGATCATCTGTCCGGGGTTAAAATGACTGAATTTAACCTTTTCGGTACCGCACAAAAAATAAAAACTATCTAAGGAATACCAATGGGTGTAACCAATGGATTACTGAGGGATACCGGGCCCTTTTTAGGCTGATTTACACCAATTTACATTTGTTCCTATATCTTTCTTATTTATTAACATAAATCAATACGTTTTTAAATATTATTACATAAAATAAAATTCTGTAACATTATACATAGTAATCTTACTTTTAATCAGCATTTTTTTTTAATAAAAAAATGTACTCACAGGAATTTTTTGTTTCATTTTTCTACTTTAATATCAAGATATCAGGACGTTGGTATTTCTTAACCGCGCAGCCCACGTCCTGATTTAGGAATGTTGGTATTCTCGTCTGCCCAGCTCACGTCCTGATATCAGGACGTTAGTTTAGAAACGGTTAATATGAGTTTCAGCTCTGCAATCACATAACCGATCATATGCTATTCAACACCTCAAGTAATTGCATCCTCCCACATCTGTGCAAAAAGACTTATGAGGAAGGTTTATTAAGATAATTTACTATCAATAGTTTGTTTATTTAATTTATACATTCTCTAATAGTAGTCTGATGATGACGTTTTACAAATTTTGGCATAATCTGGCAAGTCTTTTTAGTTGGTCATGAAACAAGAATGTCCAAAACTGGGATTCCTACATACAAGAATTTAACAATATATTCATAAAAGAATGTACTACCTACTTTTGAGGTATTTTATATAATTTGTAAAGGGACATTTCAATGTAACTAATTTATGATACAATTTTGGACCCAGTAGCTTTATTTGCCAGTGATAAAAAAAATTATTTATGAACATAATTAAGATTTAAAGGGCTTTAATAACAAGTAGTGTCTTAATTTAATAATCCATTAAATGTGAAGTTATATTGAAAACATCTAACTAATTTTAAATTCCAAAGTAAACCATAAATAGCTAAATATAAATTTCTAAACTATTGTTTTATCTATCAAATTTTGCCATTGACGATGTGATACACTATTTGTTTTTAATTTTTTCAGACGACATCAAGGATGCAGCTCCACTGAGATGCATTGGTATTTTGCCTGGGCTTATTTCTTATGAAGATTCAAGTGATAGTGCAAGTTCTGATACAGACTCAGAATCAAGACAAACAAAGTTTGACCTTCTCGGGCGAAAAATCAGCCAGAAATCCGAAGCTGTTTCTGCATCTCAGTGATTTTTTTGTCTGCTTATCAGCTAGTTTTTGAGATTTTGTAACATAAATTATTTATCTTCATTATCTTCGGTACAGACAGTTTGATTTATTGTGTAACCTGATAATTCAGGATGTACAGTATATTTTTAGGTTAATTCAGTGTTGTGTACTCTTTGAAGAAGAAATTGTTAATTTTTTTTTCTCTTTGAATAAAAAAACATATAAAAAATCAATCTTTCAAGAATGAATTGCTATATCTGTTGTTGAAAGAAACATTTGTAAATAAAGTCTCACAATTATTCCAGTTTTATATTTATCCAACATTCCTGACTATTTAGTTCTAAATATAACCCTCTTAGGTTTTCAAACAAGCTAGACTTACTAAACTAAATTGATTATTGCAAGATTCTTAGGATGCTAAAAGCAGCATACAATTCTTGACTGTGACTAAACCACTTAGCTAGTATGCGCTCCATTTCTTGGGTGTTACAAATTTGAGCCTCAGTGCTGTTTTGAACTATTGAAATTTCTGAGGGCTGGCTAATGGAGGATCAGTCATATAGATTCAGGAAATTGTCGAGCAATGCTGATCTTTCTTGACCTTAATAAGGTATTTGACTCAGTTGATAGAAGTAAATTATTAGAAAAATTTGAAACAATTGGAGTTAGAGGAACTGCCTTTTTGTGGTTCGAAAGCTACTTAACTAAAAGGTCACAAAGAGAGTCAGTTGGTAATGTCATGAGTGATGTCTTGTTGTTGTTTGCTGTTGTTTTTGTTTGCTGATGACATATTAATTTTATCAAAGGGCAAATCTTAGGAAGATACGCAATCGAAAGCGCTGTATGATCTTATGTTGTTGAAAAAGTGGTTAAATCAGAATAATTATCTTTAAATATCACTAAAACTGAATGTATGCCTGTTTCTCTTTCGAATATTTCTGATTACCCTTTACAAGATTTAAAAATTCATACTTGCGGGAATCATTTAAACGAAGAAAGTTGAAGTTGTGATCCTATTGGTAAAGCCTCTTCCTACAATTACGAGGGCTATCCAGAAACTAACAGTCGTTTTTTAATTGTGCGGCAGTGGGCGGCGCTACAGCCGCCATCTTGATGTCAAAACACTCTGGCGTTCAGTACGCAACGAGCTGTAGTCGCGTGCGGTCTGTACCTCTTTTGCTTGTCTCACTTTGAATAATTAAAATGTGTGCTGCAATTGAAAATCCCGCCACTTGTGAAGTGCATTCAGTGATAAGGTTTTTGTTGGCAAAAAACCATAAACCAATTGAAATCTATCGCCAACTGTGTGAAGTTTATGGAAATGGAATAATGAGTGAAAACAGAGTAAGGCAGTGGTGTATTGACTTTAAAAATGGCCGCACCAATGTTCATGACGATAGTCGAAGCAGTCGGCCTAGCTTTGTGACTGAAGATTTGATGTTGTAACTCAATTACAAAGTTCGTGTAGATTGCCGATTCACAATGACTGAACTCTTGGAACATTTCCCACAAATTTCACGAAGTTTACTTCATAAAATTGTTGTAGGGAAGTTTGGATACCACAAATTTTGTGCCAGGTGGGTTCCAAAAATCCTTACTTGGTGGGATCACAAAAAACAAAGACTTGCTGCATCGTTAACTTTCCTTGATGAATACGACAAACATGGTAACAAACTTCTCGATCGTATCGTTACTGGTGATGAAACATGGATGAAGCATGTCAATTGTGAAACAAAAATGCAGTCTATGGAATGAGGGCACACCCATTCTCAAAAAAAACCAAGAAAATGTCTCCAAACTCTGTCAGCGAGAAAGATTATGGCAACTGTTTTTTGGAATGCTAAGGGTGTGTTTCTGGTTGATTTCCTTGAACGAGGATCAACAATCAACGCAGAGAGGTATTGTGAAACATTGCAGAAGCTACGGTGAGCGATACAAAACAAGCATTGGAGAAAATTGAGCTCAAAGATTTTGTTTTTCCACGACAATGCACGTCCCCATACAGCCAATCGTACACGACAAGTCTTGGATGATTTTGATTGGGAAGTGTTTGATCATCCGCCTTATAGCCCAGATCTGGCACCAAGCGACTACCACCTCTTTCCAGCGATGAAGACCTGGCTTGCAACGCAGCAGTTCAATAGTGACGCTGAACTTCACGCTGGCGTTAATCAGTGGTTAAGATCTCAGACGGCAGATTTCTACAAAGCTGGAATCGAAAAACTTGTGTCACGTTATGATAAATGTCTCAATTTGAACGGAGATTACGTTGAAAAATAGTCTAAAAGTGTAGCTTTTAAATGTATATAATAAAATGTTCCTATTTCAGTTGGTTAATTTTTTATTTCAAAACGTATTCTGGATAGCCCTCGTACTTGGGCATTGTTTTTGATGAGGTTGAAGTGGTCAGAACACATAGATTATTAAAAGAAAAGGATTTGATAAAATGTATATTTAAACAAGTTAGTGATATTCTGGATGAGAAAGATATTAAGTTAGCACATCATGTATGTATCCAGTCTCTTTTATTGTTTTGGAATCACTGCTTGGGGTGGAGCTCTTCAATTAACGATTCACCCTCTAAATATCCTATAAAGTACTATTTTGAAAATTGGGTTTAAAAAGTGTAGGAGGTACCCTACCATTGCACTTTATCAAGAGACTGGTATATGAACAATTCAACAATTTGTATGTACAGTTTCTTTCACTCCACATATTTAAACATATAAACACAATTTTTTCGCCTGTTACACACCCATCCATATATTACATGATACTCAAAAGATATTGGTATCATACCAATGAAATCAATTAAATCAACTGAAATGACAAATTCATTTAATGTTGCACATGTTTTGTATAGCAATATTTTTTGAAACTTAGTTAATTCAATATTATTAGTTGCCAATCTACCACTGTTTAAAAAAAAGGATACATTCATTTCTATTAGAGATGGGAAATGAGGAGGCTGAGATCTTAATCAGAACCAACTACAGGTGGACCTGAACCCTGAACTTTGACTCAACGCCACACCCCCTTCTCGTCCCACTAAATAGTTAAATTGTGTTTTTTGGCTCCCATCTCGGTGATTGAGTAATTTTCTTGTTCTAGCTTTATGTTTCCTTTAGTCTTCTTCCTTGATAAATTAAGAATACCTCTCATCATGTTTTACAAGTATTAATAATGTTTCTCATCAAACATATTGATAGTTATATTTCATTTTTGAAGTTATACTTCTTTGCGCCCGTTAGACACTTTGGGATGGGATGTTGGTCGAGAAACCGCGTCACGCTGAAAATTAAGAACAAATTTTTAAGAACTATCGATTAATCGATTGTTTTATTTAACAGCTGTTAATCAAATAAATCAATCAATTAATATAGCTTCACAAGAAATCAAAACATAAAAATATAAACAGTATAATTTTGACATATTTAAAACCCACAGCTGATATTCTTTTTATATTTGACTTATTATACCTTTATGCATCCTGCTATTTGATTAACATTGAAACTTTAGAAGTCCAAGGGATGGAGCCCTGAGGGATTAAAGAAACGGGAATAGGACAGAAACCTTCCCTGGGGGATATAGAACAACTTCCCCAAGTTTCATGGTGATCGGCTGGACGGTTTGGTAGCGCATAAAGGATAGACAGACAAACAAACATACATTGGATTTTTTATATATATATATATATATAGATAATAGAAGGTCTACGGTATAACTTCCCCCGTCTGGTCCGACGCAGACAATGTTTTTTTTTATTTGTATATTAGTGAATTACTGTATCAGCATAAGCATTAAACTTCTATTATAAATGTTAATTGCCATCGTCAGTCATGTAGCAACTCAGGTCTGTGCACCCATGCAGGCCATTCCCCTATGGCATACACAATATTTTATTATTCTGTACAATGTCATGCTTAGTATTTTTGTAATATTATATAAAAATGTTCTACTGCATAATAGTTTTAGGAAATAAAGCTAGTATTTCATTT
The DNA here is from genome assembly GCA_035578905.1 of Stictocephala bisonia. Lineage (NCBI taxonomy): Eukaryota > Metazoa > Arthropoda > Insecta > Hemiptera > Membracidae > Stictocephala > Stictocephala bisonia. The sequence goes on along the minus strand of JAQJVL010000165.1, from coordinate 1,136,461 downwards.
CTTGAAAAGGTCACAATGTCTAAAGCCGGCCACACATTACCAAACCGTGCACTGATTGACAGTAGTTCATCTGCTCTGTTTGGAGTTATGGACAACTTTATTACCCTGAGTCGAGCATTGCCTCGTATCATTTTGGCCGAACCACGACTCTGGGAAAATACATTGATTGTAGTTCATGTGCTGTATTATAGTTTTGTGTTGTGTATAGTGATCTAGTTTCACAATTTCTACATGTTTGGTTCCACAGACAATAGCAGCAGATGCACACATTTATCTTAATTTAACAACAAATGAGAAAATGAAAAGAGACACTGTGGCAATAAAATTTACTGCAAAAAAGAAATGGTGGTGTTATGCTATTGACATACCTAAAGTTTCAGCATACAAACATTTTTCTGCTTTGTAAGCCACAATTCTTTTTATCTTCTTCACTCCACTGCATCGCTGAACTTTTTACATTTATGCTAAACTTATTGCATCTAATAAAAAATGGACTAACATACAACACAGACAGTAATATGTCATGAGATTTTCCAGAACTCCACTTGAGGCACTGATTCTACATAAAAAGGACACAGACCTATGAGCCCTTTTTCCGTCTACTGCCTCAATTGTTGTTTTATATTTGAATGTTTTTCTTACGCATACAAAATAGTTACATACAAGTGCTCATAAATCCTTAAGAGTAGGGTTTTAAATTTTCAACTAGTATTCTTATAACCGTTTTATACAGTTTGTTTAAAATAAAATGTCTGTAGACTATTTTCTTCACACAAAATTTTCAGTTTATGAGGTAAATACAGTATTTTTCCAAAACCTGTATATAAAATATACCTTTTCTAAAATTTCAGTAATTTCTTAGATTATCCTAGTTATATCTGTCACGACACTCAATCAGATATTGGCAACCAGCACGATGCTAGCTAGCCATCTTAGCACCAGCCGACAGCAGTTTGTACCTCTTTACTGTTTCCATCCACAGTGTGAATAGTATATTTCAAATAATTGATGATTAATAATAATGTCATGGCACTTTTTCTATTGTTACTATACCACTTCTTTGCAAGATTCAATACAACGGTATTGTATCAAAGTTGTGCTGGCTGGCTACTTGGAGCGCTAGCTCCACAGAGCTGCAATGGAAGTGTTGTGTTTGTATGTAACAAAACTGTGGTTATATAGAACCTTATAATTCATAAAAATAAAATTAGTTTTATTGGCAGTATTACCCCTGCACTTCTATATCACAATATATTTATGGCAATTTGTCTTATCATGTTAAGAGAAACATACATATATCTTAAATTGAATTATTTGTCCAAATTTAGATATATAATAAAATTACATAGTAGTGTTTAAGAGTACTTTAGTGAATTTCATTGTATTCATGGTAATGAACATTCAGCATAAAGAATGCAGTTTAAATTTAGTTGAATTTTTTAGTTATGTTGTAACTAGTTATGTTTTTTAGTTATAATGTGTCTTTGTTCATTGTGATCAAAACTGTACTAAACATAGATGAATTTCACAAGACAAATTAAAATAAATTTCTGCAAAAAGTCCTAGATTGGATATCATTTAGAAAAAGTATAGCTGCCACTTTGAAAATAAAAAATTGGCACGGAGCGATTTTTTTTAAAATTGTAACGGAATATATTAAAATTATGTATGAGAGTTGAATATATGTTATTTTACTTAATATATCACAGAAAAGGTTTATTTTAAACACAGACACATTACTGTCCACCTAACTGCTCAACTTTTTAGTGCTTCAGAAGATGCAATGGTGTTAAATACAATTTCTTGCGCAGCGTGTGCTTGGCCTCCGGAGTCATGTAGATACACAAGCAGTTTGCATGTTCTGCACAGTTGAACTGGCCTTTTGCTTCAGTTGCTACATGCATCGCTTTACTGTTCAGGTTATTGTGTACCCTTGTAATGATATCGAGCAAGTGATCACTTTTATAGTACTTCTTAAGACATTGGCATAGTTCCTGAATATATTTTGTTCCTGAAATACAATAATTGAAATACATTATTTGTAAATATATGCAAACTAAAAAAAAATTAGAGAAAGTTTTGTTGTATTCATCATATAACTGTATATTTATCTTCAATTAATTTTTGTTAATTATTACTAATAGTTAACCTAACCAATTAATTTATACTCAATCTCCCTTAGAGTATTTGGAACTATTTTTTCCAAACTCTAATAGTTTCAATATATCATGTGCAGAGGTTTTTAAAACAAATATTATACCATTTAACACAAGCTTCAACCATATTATGGATGCGTCACCTCAACCAACTCGAAACTTCAGTTTACATGATACTTCAGAAGAACTACAATCTTGGCTTTACATAAAACTACTTTAAGAGCCATAGGAGAACTTATTGATGAACCTCTACCTACAGAATCAATATCTGTTTCAAGAATGGTAAATTTCTAAAAAATACTAAAATTTTTCCTGAAAAAGGCAAATTAAAACCATGCAGTGGATTCCATACTAGGAAAAGTAATGAAATCCATTCTTCTCAACCAAGTAAATACTCACTTGAACAACCACAAACTATTGACTCAATGTCAATATGGTTTTAGGAAGGGTATGAGAATGTCCTCTGCAGCAACTGATCTGGTACAAGATATATTGAAGGGAATTTAAAGTCATCTAGGAGTGTCACTAAGTCTATTTGATCTCTCAAAGGCTTTTGATTTAGTTCCTCATAATGTGCTTCTCTCTAAACTGGAGTATTACTGGTTTGATAAAGTTTCCATTGCTTTTATTAAAGATTATCTAGAGGAATGACACAGGTTGTCGAATACAGTCCAGGGAAAATAACGAGGTGTAAAACAGCAATCTATTTTAGACCCTGTCCTATTTGTTATCATGTATTTATAAATGATCTCACATTTCCGCTGGCCCATTTATCCATATCTTCATTACTGTTTTCTGATAATATGACCATTCATACTAAAACATCATGTTCATCTGATCAACAAGAGCTCATAGAATCAGCTAAAGGCATAGAAACTAGCTGGTGCTTCTAAAATACAGTCAACTCCCGTTTATCTGTGAGGTTGAGTGGCGCAGCTGCCGCGAATAACGAGAATTGTGGATAAGCCGCTAACTAGTTAAAGGAAGGCTAATAAAAGGAAGAATAAATATTACTTTACAGTACTGTATTAAGTTTCACATTAGGATTTATGTACTGTGTGTGGATTTATGTACAATATTTACACTTTCTTAAAATAATCTGTAACTTGCTTTTGTTTCTTTGTTTTGAAAACATGTTCCTTAATTTGAAACTGAATTTTACGCAACATCAACTTTTCAGTTAGTAGTGCGTCATCCTGGTCCTCTAGGTATTCTAAAAGTTCATTGATTTGATTTAAGGCTGCTGCGTCAGTCACTCGTCCCCCAGCTACAAGTTCTGCTTCTTCTTCAAGATCATTTTCATCTCCGTTTTCTTCCCGGCATTTTCGTAGGATGTCTTCATCCGTTAAATGCTCAAATCCCGAGTCAGTAATGTCACAGTCTAACCACTCTTCCAAGTTTCCTTGATCCACATTTTCTCCCCAAGAACAAAGTTAACTAAATTTGCAAGTTCCATCAGCTCATTTTCATTTTCAGCTGCTTCCTCTTCACATTCTTCAATCTTTGGTAAGTTTTCTCCATGACTTTAAAATTGTTGAAGACCTAACAGGCAGACACGATTTCATAAATGCAGTAAATAATGGCTTCCAACATTCTTGTAAGTTACAACTTTCTTCAATTTTCAAACAAAGTAACTTTGTGCGGTAGTTCCTCTTCATGGTTGCTATTACGCCTTGATCCATAGGCTGAACTAATGCAGTCATGTTTGGGGGCATAAATTTAGCAGAGATGTTTCCGTCAGTGGACTTGAGAACATGTGTTTCAGGGTGTGAAAGGGCATTCTCAATCAACAAAACCGCTTTTTGAGGGAAATTATTTGTTTTAAATGTTTTCTTACTTTGGGTACAAATTTAGCTTGAAACCTCTCTTGAAATATTTGTTTATCTATCCTTTTCTTTGGTTGAAGTAATCAACAGTTAGTTGTTCTGATCTTGTTCTCTTAAAAGACATAGGTTTTTTTGCCTTACCAATCACTCAACTTTAGCTTCTGACATCCTGTAGCATTGCTGCATGTCATAATACTAATTCGTTCCTTGTTGGATTTATGCCTCCCTGCCTTACTTTTACTTTCAAATGCTAGTGTTCGAGTTGGAAGACATTTTCAGAAGAGCTCCGATTCATCTGTGTTGTAAATTTGTTCGTAACAGATCATTTTCAGACAGGAACTCTTCTAACTCACTTTTAAAATCATCGGCTCCCTTTTGGTCACCACTGAGCTTCTCTCAATGAAGTCCAATCTCCTTCATTCCATGGTGTTGCAATTACTTGTGAATGCAATGAAAAATACATAGGGGAAACAAAAAGACCACTGGAAGTTAAGCTAAAATAACACAAAAATAACATTAAAAAAGGAGATACTACACATTCTAAATTAGCTGAACATGCCTGGAACAATGAACACAGATTTAACTGGGATAGCACTAAAATACTTCACAGGGAACCACATTTTTTAAACATAAATTCATCGAAGGTGCCTTTATGAAACTAAATAATGAACAAGTAATCAGTCAAAGTAGCATAGAAGTTAGACCCATGTGGGTTCCTTTACTTAAAAACACACTCAATAAAAAGTTCAGTACACTCATGACATCATCTAACCAGAATCCTACACCACCTGCACCTACAAAAATTAAACACCCCATGAGTCTACGTCCCCGTCACCGCATGCCTGGCGATCTCGGAGCGTACGTCCTCGACCACGTCAGTCTTTGGATGGTTCTTGTGAAGTGTAGTGTGTATGTTTGTCTTGTCCCCGTGTTTTATCATCTTGGAGGGAACTTCGTAGACACTGCGTTTGGATTATATCATCCTCACTTCGTGCCTGGTACGTCTAGACGCCATCGTCACTGCTGGTCGTTAGACTTCATCATCTTTGTAATATTTGTTTATTGTATTGTTTTATTCCTAATAATTGTTGTCTTTTAATGGTAATAGTTAATTAGATTGGATAGTAGTCTCAGTCCTTGCAAGTCACATATATCATTTTTTGTGCATGTTTAATGTTATTTTAAATTAACATTTTTTTTCAGGTACCATATATTTATTTTATTTATGATTAGTTGATGTAATCTTATTTCAGTCTGATTTGAATATTAATTTAATTGTGTTTTAACATTTTTTTCCTTGATATTGTGACCTGGCAGCACCTAATGGTCATATTAATTTAACCTTGTTAACATTTTTATATTTAGTAGTTCATTTTGTTGTACCCAATTCTACGATCTAGGTTAAAATGTAGATAATTATTAAAGTAGATTAGTTTAAGAACGTAGTTTTATAACATGTTTGTGTAGATGTAATTTAGTTTTTAGCACTTGAAAAAGGTTTGGATTTTACCAAATCGAAACGTCGTGATTGGTAATTTTCACGTAATGATGGCAAATGTCCAACTACCTTTGTCTCCCTCATCTGATTGATACTCCATCATTAATAAATTTCAAAAACAAAGTCTAAATTTAGTTCAAAATTTGGTGGGAGGTTATTGGGCGTGGTTCAAATTATTTAAATTTATTAAAACATATGTTTTGGTCAGAGAAAATAATGTATTGTTGACAATGTTTTTATTCTTGAGTAATGTCTAGTATGTGAAACATTGTAAGTGTGGCTAATTATTTTGTATTCATATTTTTCTGGTCGAACTTTCCTCATAAATTAAAAAAAAAAAACTAGAAGGTTAAAAGATTTTAAACCACCACTATTTTTTCAGCTAACTGACAAGCCTGTCACTCAGTTCTCTTCCCTACACAACATATAAACCTTGACTACTATTCAACATGGACACCCCAGACTTCTCTACTAGTGTCCACGTCAATGGCAACCATTGAGCGGACGCCATATCGGTATTGAGAGGACCGAGCATAGAACCTATCGCCTACAATCTCCTCAACACTTTGTTCCCAAGTAGCTAGGTTACAGCACTGTGCCATCAGTGCCGACACCACCACTATGAGCAGATGGTCTAAGAGGTGTGTGGATAAAATCCATGCTAAGAACCAGCATGGATTTTGGTGGTAAGAAAGGTCTCTGATAGCAATCAATCAATCAATCAATCAAAACACTTTATTCATAACAGTACAACTTGTACATTTGAATGGCGTCACAGTTGTATTACATAAATAGTCTTAACTAAAATATTCACTTATGCTATACAAAGATTTATTTATTAAGTATTTTTTTGCAGCATTCTTAAATTTTAAATAGTTTTTAATACATTTAATTTCTGTGGGTAAATGATTAAAAAATTTTACTCCACAATACGAAGGTTTATTTTCAAAAAGAGAGAGTCTGTGACGAGGATAAGAAAAAATGTCACTTGAACGGGTTTTATAATTATGGTAATTGCCTAATTTTGGCAATGAATCTGCATTTTTATGTACATATAAAATTAATTGGAAAATATATAGACTATAGACTGTCATAATGCTCATGTCTTTAAAATGGTTTTTAACAGAAACATCCCAATTTAATTTACACATTACTCTTATTGACTCTTTTTGTAACAGTAAAATAGCATTAAGGTTTTTAACAGAAGTTCCACCATAAAGTATTAATCCAAATGATAAATGAGAATGTATAAAAGAGTAGTAGATTAATTTTAATGTTTTTTCTGAACAAAAATTTAACATTCTTCTTAGTGCAAAAATACCGGATGACATTTTTTTACAAACCGCTTTAACATGGGCATCCCAGGAAAGTGATTTGTCAACTTGTAATCCCAAAAATTTTGAACAGTCAACACTTTCCAACATATTATCGTCAATTAAAACTTGCAATTCATGTGCTTTATTATTACAAATTGGAGAAAATACCATGTATTTAGTTTTCTCATAGTTGATTAACATATTAAAGTTATTTAGATATTCCTTAATATTAGTCATACCGGCATAAGATGATACTTCTATTGAATTTAGTGTCTTACCATGAATTTTAATATTTATGTCATCAGCATATGCACATTTTTGTATATTCATCTCATAATAATGGCAACCCATTTAGATATATAATAAATAGGAGTGGTCCTAACACAGAACCTTGTGGAACTCCATATTTTACTTCACTTAGCTTTGAATGCACATTTACCATTTTATTACAAAGATCAACATGCTTAATTTCTACAAACTGCTTTCTTCCATTTAAGTATGAGTTTAGCCATGATAAACTAGTTCCAGAAATACCAAGGCTAGATAGTACTTCTAACAACAACGGATGTGATACACTGTCAAAATCCTTCGTCATATCCATAAAAACACCTGCCACCAGATCACCTTTATCTAATGCGTCAATTATTGCTTCAATATAGTCTATTCCAGCTGTAATAACAGATTTTTCTGATCTAAATCCATGCTGTTCTTTAGCTAATAGTTGATTTGACTCGAGAAAACTAATAATTTGTTGACTCATTACTTTTTCAAAAATTTTTGAGAAACATGTCAGTAGAGAAATGGGTCTATAATTTTCTACTTCACCTGGATAATTTTTTTTAAACAGAGGCTTTATTTTCGCAATTTTTAATTTGTTTGGAAAAATTCCTGATATGAAAGAAGAATTAATCACATGTGCCAAAGGCTTATTTAAAAATTGCCTAGCATGCTTAATTACAGGCATTGGTACGTCATCATATCCTGTCGAAAACTTATTTTTAAAAGATATTATTATATTTTCAATGTCAGTTTCACTTACACTCTTTGGAACAAACTGTGCAGTTTTATCAAAAACAGGTTTAGGTAATGTATTAACTGGTGAAAGTTTAGGCAACACTTGTTCTGCAACTACATTAGTAAAAAAATTATTAAAAGTTTCACTAATGAGAAAAGGATTGTTATTTTTAACATTGTTGAGGTTGATATTGACACTGTGAGTTTGCTTTACTTTATTTCCCACTTCCTTATTTATTATATTCCAAGTTGTTTTGGAAACATTTGAAGCTTGCATAATCTGATTGTCATAATAATGTTTTTTTGCAGTAATGACTTTATTTCTTAAAATCTTTTTTTGTTTTCTATATCATATAAGACCTCATTAGTATTAATAGTATACTGTCTAGCTGTTTTACTTAACTCCATTAATGCATTTTTATATTCAGTAATATCATTGGTAATCCACTTATTAGTACTTTCATAAACTCTTTTTTTGACCTTAGGAAAACACAAGTTAAAATAGTACATAAAAATATCAAAAAACACATCAAATTTAGACTCTACATTACCATAATAAACATTAAGCCAATCCTCCATAGAAATCATATTAACAAATGTTTCTATATTGTTATTAGAGAAATTTCTGCTCATCATTGTTATATAATTGTTGTTACTTTTCATTCCCCTCTTTGGTAAACTCCAGGATGTCAATTTTAATAATTGTGCATCATGGTCTGATACTTCTGTAATCAAGCCAGTCACATTTAAGTTTTCCACGGGGAGGTTTGTCAAAATGTTATCTATTGCACTATTTTTAGTTTTGGAGTACCTAGTTGGAAATTTCACTGCAAATGTCATAGAATAAGATCTTAAGATGTTCTGTAATCTAGTATTAGCACTTGATTCAGTTAAAACATCAATATTAAAATCACCAACCACCACTACATAATCATATTTAGAGCTTACAAATTTTAAAAGAATATTCAATTTATCTAAAAATATATTTACCATGCCTATATTAGGCGATCTGTATAGCCCAACGAGTACAACTTTCTTCTTATTAAACTTAAATTCTGAGAAGCAGCATTCTAAAATTTTGTCCTCTAATAAGTTATTAACAGAGGGAAAATTAACTTTTTTAATAGCTATTTCAGGTTTTGCAATAATCATGACACCTCCACCAGTAGTTGTTATTCTTTCATAATAAGAATTAATAATGAAATTATGAAAATTTAATCTTTCAATTTCTGGTTTTAGCATTTTGTGTTCTGTAATAATAACTATGTCTGGGCTTACCTCATCCAAAATTACTTGAAATACATCAATACGAGAAGGTAAATGTTGAATATTTTGATGCATAATATGAATAGTATTGTTTGGATTGTTTAAGTTTGTTATTTTATTATTTGTCAATTTGACAAATTTTCTACTTGGATCTTGTAGTTTAAAGAGTGGTTTGGTCTTTTATCAATACTATTCATTAGGTTTTCAGTATTACTTAGACTAGTATGTAATTTATTTGTAAATACCTGACTCTGTATCTGTAGGTTTTCAATACTGCTAACATTATTATACTTAAAACTATTATTGTTATTGTTACAATGTACATCAGCCGTTGTGATGGCAGAAGGTAAAGGTGGAAACTCTTCAAGTGACTCCAACGAATATGATTTCTGAGGAATGTTCTGCAATGTTGGAGGCACTTGCAGTAGTCGAGGTTCATTGTAGTATAACATTTCCTGTTGTCCATTTAGTTGTGTTAAGGGGGTTCGGTACTCCCTATCCCGCCCATGTTAAATTTAACAACTTTGTTGTTCCTTTTCTAGAAATCTACTTAAGATATTGGAGTTAAATTTTTCAGGCTTGTTTTTACACCCTTTCTACACACTTTAACGACGAGAATTGTAAAAAAAAAACACACAGAAAAAAATGAAAATCTTTTTAGAAAATCTTTAAAAAAATTCTTTTTTTATGGTCATAATATATTTTTTTTTATTATTCAAAGAAAGTCATTGGAAAAAGCTCTTCGTCAAAGTGTGTACATGCATGTAATAAATAAGAGACAAAAATTTGGTTGGCCTATGTCAAATAGTTCCTGAGAAAAGGTACATTTTATAATAAAAAATATAGTTTTCGGAAAAACGGCTTTAAAAGTTTTATTTACCTTCTAATACATGCCAGCAGCATAAGAGGGACCTGCTACACAATCATCCTCCTCCATATCATCCTCCAGCTTCCTTTTCAAGAGTCTCTTGCTTTGTCTAGCTTTCTTCTGGATTTCAGCAGCTTCTCGATCACCTTTTTGAATGCGAGCGATGTCCAGATCTTTCATCACCGACGCACAGTTTAGTCCTGGTTCAATTCCCAAACTCTTCAACACTTGACACTTGGCAATATTACCTTCATTGAAGGATGCTACAGCATCATATACACCTAAACAAAGGGTATTGAGGCCAACAAAATTTATTTTTGGCAGACGACCCCAGATTACGCTGTTTAGCGACTCGTTCGGGTTCTGCGTTTTACCGTGCAAACATTTTCTCAACAAGTCAGGGTTGGCTAGGTCCCTAAAAGTAGGCTTAATTTGTTTCATTATAATTTCTGGCAAATGAAAATGCTTGGTGTGGTCATAAGTAAGGTTTTCAGCCATTGCCCTTTGGTACTTACACCAACTTGTCTCACCCTTAGGGCAGAGACCGTGCTGCGGGTTTTCATTGCTCGAGCAAATGTGAAAATATTCAGCCCAAACTTCTTTTTTCATAGACTCTAAGTTAGAGGTATTGCGCCTAATTGCTACACCATAATAGTTTTGAATTTTTTGTATGGCTGCATCACTTAGCCTACCTTTTCCGAACATAGACTTTTCATCTGCTAACTTCTTTCCCTTGCTTTTCTGCTTCAATGCCCTCAACCGTGATCCCATTCTTTTTTGAATATGGCCGATACATTCTAACTTTTTAATTACAAAGTCTTCACCATATATTTTCCTGTCTTCTACATTCTTGAATGCTTTGGAGTCACCATCCCCCAAGTAGTAAGCATACCGAACATTTTTTTCAAGTGATCGTTGAAAGATTTCCATCACACCTTCTATTTCCATTCCACCACTCACTCCCTGATAATTGGCAATACAAGTAGGCAAATGAATGCCCTCATCTTTTTGTTCACATCTACAAAATTTAGATTTGATGGACACATCTACGACCTTGCCTGTGTCGAAACTTGTAGCTGAGACCACGCCATTCAGCGAGGTGTGGCCTCGCTTTTGCCAAGTACCATCCAGGGCAATACTTATGTCTCTGGAGTCCTCATTTATTTTCACAGCTTCTTCTAGAGCTGATGACATTGACTGTGAACATACATCTTTTACATATTTTCCAATAATTTTGTTGTATTTTATAAACCGTGTAGGGGGTGAAGGTAAGTTCATTACTGCAGCCAGAATCTTGCCACCAGTTTGTCCTTTCCCGATACAACGCATGCCGTACACATACCTTACATTTACATCATAGACTTCACATTTTTTCCCATCTTCTTTCACTAGGCTTACTTTAGATGAAGTAAAATACTTATTTCTTCTATCACAACCCTCACATTCAAACATTATTTCTGCTGCTAGGCCTACATGTTTACCTACGCGGAGGGAAAGATCGGAACCGCAGTCCCGACACACGGCAACTTCAGATAGTATTTTTTTAAGTACATTACTGCTTATAATAAGATTTGTACAATCAGACCTTGAAAAGGAATCATATTTGTCTAAATTTGGTATGAGCTTTATATGTGATGAGCTTTTGATGTCAATAGTGGACCCAGGCAAAAGGGGTTGATCTTGGTCTGGTGTCAGCATAGGCCTATGAGTAGGTTCACTTGCAATAGGACTATTTGTTCCTTCTGATTTAGGTTTACCAATGTTTTTGCGTTTTTTAAAAACTCTAGGAATACTTGATCTAGGCATTTTTGAAAATAACTAATATTAGCACTGTTTACACTCAAATGTTCTTCAAAACACAATGAACTAACACTTTTCACAGAAACTGTAAGTAAGTAAACAAACAATATAAAAGGCATAACCTCAACTGAGAATGACAGCTGTCAACAACACAGAGAACAGTAGAAATATAAACAGTGTTACCAAGGCAACAAAATGTAAAAACATTAGTTTATGAGTCTTATATGCTATACGATGATCTATTCTAGCAGGTAGCTAGAAAAGTATGGTTTTTAGTGGGTGCCAAAGGACGTTTCAACATTTTTTTAAATATGTTCCCAATACCGTACATACATTTTTTATATACCAAAATGTTCAGAAAGAAACAGAGAGTTAAAAACAGTTAAAAACCAAAAATGCATTTTTTTAAAGTTTTTCTGTACCGAACCCCCTTAAAGATCTTCTATTATGTGTAATTGTTTTTTTATTACCATAAAATTCTTCCTTGTGAAATATTTTTTTGTAGGTTGAAAAAGTGTTTGCCATGGCTTTACCAAGCACAAAACTTCCGAGTTTATTAGGGTGCAGTCCATCTCTGGCAAGGCAGCTAGTGGTAAAATGCTTGTTTGTGTCTAAGAATATTGCCTGATGCTGATAACATAACCACCTAATATTGTCATTAGTTTTTTTTATCAGTCCGGGATGAATATCTCGTCTCTTCACAACACTATTTACTATAATTAAAGATTGAGGGAAACATTTTTTTGCAATAACCAGCACATTACATATTTCACCCATCACATCATCAGCATCTCTGTGCCTACTAAGATCGTTTGTTCCTACATTTAAAAATACTACTTTTGGTGCATTGTATCTCTCTTCACTCTTCTCTAAAACCTTACAAAGTTTAGCTGAGTCCATTCCGCCAATGGATATAATTTTTGCATCACTTATTTGAACATATTTCACCATAGAATCACCATAAATTAGTATTGGTTCTTTCATATGTCCAGTATTTTTAGTGTGAATTTTTTTTTTTGTTTACTTGCTTTAGATCCTCCTGCTGTAAATTCCAATTTCCATTCGCTTTGACTGAATTTATTTTTTTTATCTTTGCTGTTTTTCTTTGTTTCAATGGTCGATGACTAACTTCTGTTGACAACTCTCTGCCATTATTTTCTCCAGGTGTAATTAAAAGCTTATAACGATTGTTGTGTAAAATAGACTCCTTGATATCATTTGTTTTAACATGGTTTAGTATGTTTTGGCTAGGCTTCCTTTTAAATGAACATGTCACATCAGTAAAATTGGATTGCACACTATTTTTTTCAATAGCTGTACACAGACTTTCATTTTTTGTCCTCAAGATGTTATTTTCGAAATGTAAGTTCTCCAGATCAGTTGATAACATCTCAATTATTGCTTCCAAATCTTTAACTGTACTTTGGTGTGTCAGTTCTAAATGTATAATCTTTTTCTCCAGTAAATCAATTTCACTAAGAAGCTCATCATTTGGAATAGGATAGTAATCAATTCTATCCATTAGTGTGTTATTCATTTTTTCAAGTTCATTAATTTTTTCTTGCAAGAGAAAACATTTGTTCTTTTTATTATATTGTATATAATCAATGATATTAGCATTACTGACTGATTCTTTCAGTTCACATTGTGTTGCCACATTAAAAGTTTCAGTACCCGTCTTTAAATTGGAAATTTCAATGTCTTTTTTTATTACAGTACTTTTTAGTGATGAGTTTTCTTCCTTTAAAACAGTAATATTAGCTTGTAACGTATTTAAAGAATCCTCTGCTTCTTCTTGCAATATTTTAAAAGAAGTCTCTATATTTTGTTTTTCAAACTGTATTTGTGTTAGTGATTCAGAGAGTGTTTCAATAACATGCTGACCAAGTTGTAATACTTCAGAATCGTCATTTTGATTACCATAAGTATAAGTTTGCTCTCTTTCAGAATCCAGTATTAACCTGTTAACGAGTGAAGCAAAATGATCCCTAACGAGTCCGGACGTCTTTGGACGTCTGTGCCCAAATGAGTATGGTCGTCTTTAGACGTCCCTAATATTTATTTTAAATTTCAGCTATAATTAAATGTCGATGTAAGTGTATGAACTTCCATATGATACCCGCATCCTATTGGCCACCAATGGGACTACAGCTGTACTTTAGTCAGCTGTTAGATGACGCTTCAATGCCAGCTGTAGTGTTTCCCTGGCATTTTCGTTGCGCGCCAAATCTGTTTCTCCTCGTGTCTAACCTTATTGCGTTCTGCTATATTTACGTTTCGTTCATCTATAGTAGGCCTAATTACATTTGGTATTTTGCCAGTGTGATATTTTGTTTATTGTATTTTGTTACAAAGTAGTTGTATTTAGTTATTTTCAGCGTTGTACAGTAAAATAGGCCTGTATATTTTCTTTTCCGTGTTGTATTGTAAATATGTTAAAAAGTTTGTCAGTGTTGTACAGTAATTAGTTAATTTTATTCATCAGTGACTTATTTATTACAATGGACTCTAACAAGTGATATTTAGATCGAAGTGATGATGTTGCACGCCCGGTGAGTGGTGACAAACAGGCGCTCCGTCTGTCTGGCCGCCATTTCATGTGACCACTCCCAATGAGAGAGGGTGGAGCCAAAAGAAAACAACGGAAGTGTTTTGTATGCACTCATACTACACGGAGGGCTTCACAGCGCAAAGACACGGCCTATGAGTGCTCCAAATATGAAGTTGCACTTTGCATTTACCCATGTTTCGAACAATTTCACACAGTGGAAAAATTTTAATTTTGCTAATTATAATCACAGTTTCCACCATTTTGATTTGTAAATATTACCATATTGTATCTTAAATTACTATTTTTAATAAAGTATAACAGTTTATTAATAATTTTAGAATTTTTTTTTCGTACTCCCTGGGGTCACTCTAATGGTAAATGCTGCACTCACTAACAGTATGGAAATATGGACGTCTTAAGACGTCCGCACTCCTCAACAGGTTAATTCAGAACATTTTAAAAACCTTTCTGTTTCAGCCAAGGCAGTGTTAAATTTTATGTTTTTAAAATTTTCTGTTTTTGGTTTACCATAAACTTCTTTATTTCCTAAGTAATCAATAATATTATTTTCCTTTACTGCTGCAGTTTCATTTGTTCCAAAAAATAATACGTTAAACTTCAAAATTTTATCAGTTTTATCAATGCTTATAATTCTTGCCGGCCAATATGGATAACCTTTAATTTTTACAAAAACTATATCATCCTTACAAAACATTTTAATAACTCTTTGACAATTAACAGGTTTTCTCGACTGTTAAAAGAAGTAGGGCAGTTTTTTTTCTTGCAGTGTTTGGCTGTTTCACTGGGTCTATTAGATGTTGTCAAAAAAATTAAAAGTTAAAAGAAGTAGGACAGTTTTTTTCTTGCAGTGTTTGGCTGTTTCACTGGGTCTATTATATGTTGTCAAAAAATTAAAAGAAGTAGGACAGTTTTTTGTCTTGCAGTGTTTGGCTGGTTCATTGGGTCTATTAGATGTTGTTAAAAAATTGAAAGAAGTAGGACAGTTTTTTGTCTTGCAGTGTTTGGCTGTTTCACTGGGTCTATTATATAATGCTGTCAGATATTAAAAGAAGAGAGTGTTTTGTCTTGCAGTGTAATGTAATAATACACAGTGTGTATTACTACCATGTATTGTTGGATGTAGTACTGCACTGCAGTCTGAATGACAGTTGTTGTGATGAGTCCACAAATGCTGACACTAGATCTAGGTCAGGTCAGAGGCCTTGTTTCATATGGTGAAGCACCTGTGAGTGTCTTGGCTGTAATAAATACCAACTGCTGATGTGAAATGACGTTGACAGCCAATTGTGAATTGTTGGCAGTTATGTTGACATCACTGGCATTTTATTTATTGTATATTATTGAATTGGAGTTTTGAATATAAATCTTGAATAAATTATCTTGAGTGTCCAGCATTAATGTATTTTAATTCTGTATTATTATTATTATGTAGAGTTGTCATTTAAAACTTCATAGTTTATGTGTCCTCAATCACAGTTTCTTAGTGCTATTGAGTCAGTTTTGTTTTTAGTGCTTTTTAGTTTAAAATTGTGTAGTTCAAAATATTTTGTAGTTGGAGCGGACTTACAGTTTCTCCTTGAGGTATTGGTGAGTAGTTAGATGGTTTTTTGTTGGGATAACCACTAAAAACTTCACTTTATATGGGAGCACTTTCACAGTTATAGTTAAGTGTCGGCCATCTTGGTTATAGTTGATAAAGGGATATATCTGGACATCTTAATCTAGGGAGAAGCAAGGATATGTAGATGCAAAATAAATTCTAGTGAGATTAGAAATGACATTGTCAGGTGGCACACACTGTTACGTTCTACTGATGGAGTTACTTGAGATTTTACCATGTCAACCTGTGTAACATGGAAAAGTGGAATGAGGGATGGACCTCCTCTGTATTTACATAGATAAAAAACTTCACTGGGAACAATAACAGATTCTTTCGTACCAATATTAAGAGTCTAGAATGCCTAATGCTTTACTAATTATAAATCAAAGAAAGGGAAAAAGTTATCAAATAACATTTTTAATATAAACTTGAGACCTTTTGAAAGCAAGGGTTTCATAGTTAAAAGTAACAGGTAACTGAAACATTTTTATTTATTTTGACAAATCATTTCAAAAGGTCTCAATTATACACTTTAAATTTTATTGGACAATTTGTGTTTTTCATTTCTTCATATTGTAAAATATCCAATAAGTGAGTTTCTTCATCATGACATTTTACTAATTACTTATGAATAGAATAGAATAAATAGAAGCCTTTAGTCACTATTTATTTATTTATTCATAAGATCGTCAAGATATGGGCGAATATGTATTTCGAATGAGTGTAGATGAGTGAATGTGTTTGTTACAATAGATTGCGAATAGATTGTTATAAACTAAGGCCGACTATTCCTTAGAAAGTGTCATTAATTAATAGCCCAATGACAAATGAACACTAAGCCACCACGCTGCTACTAATGAAAAATCGAACACAATAGCAGAATTCCATAGCTTAGAGCTTGTTTGGAACTACCACATTGCCTAAAAACCTGATTTTTAATTAATTTAAACAATTATAACCTTATATCATACTTTTTCAGATTAAAAATAAATAAAAACGTTTTAATTCACATTATTTTGGACTAATTCACTATCTGTAGCTGTAACAAAACTGTTAAACTGTACAGGAGGCGTGAGGTTATATTAATTAACTATAGTGAGTATTAAAATAAAATTGAAAACAAATCTGTCAAGACTATACTCAATTCAATTCTTACATTCTTACATATGAGACGCTGACACAAACTTGTTGGTATTATAAGGCGAATATCAATGGTAATATGAGTGTAGGATGAGTGTAGTCTGGTTACTATCTGAGTTCAACTGTTCCTCAGAAAGGGCAATTTATTAATAGCCCAACAGCCCGGGCAACTAAAGGACTTACAGCTTTACGTGGAATCCGAACCACGTAGTGCTGGTCTGATTTTCAGCTAATTGACAAGCCTGATACTCATTTATCTCCCCCACACAACATCCGCACAATGATTACCACCCAACATGGACACCCCAGACTTCTCTAGTAGTGTCCACGCCGATAACAACAATGAATCTCCTGACTTGACATGAGCACACTTTAAAGCACTTGAGTGAAGCTCTGACTCACAGTGTTGCCAAGAGCACTTACGTTTGGCAATCTACAACAATACACTACAAATATGTATGGGACAATAAGAAAATCTACGATCATAAAATGTTCAAATTCACGTATTCAAACAAGTAGGTTAATAAATAAGTGCAAATAAAGAACTGTAATGTGACAGCTATGCAAGGTGTTGAGGCGTTGATATGGTTACGGTTGGTTAATATTGTCACGTCATTGGCCATAGCAGTCAAAACAAGTAGGTTAATAAATAAGTGCAAATAAAGAACTGTGATGTGACAGCTATGCAAGGTGTTGAGGCGTTGATATGGTTACGGTTGGTTAATATTGTCACGTCATTGGCCATAGCAGTCAAAACAAGTAGGTTAATAAATAAGTGCAAATAAAGAACTGTAATGTGACAGCTATGCAAGGTGTTGAGGCGTTGATATGGTTACGGTTGGTTAATATTGTCACGTCATTGGCCATAGCAGTCAAAACAAGTAGGTTAATAAATAAGTGCAAATAAAGAACTGTGATGTGACAGCTATGCAAGGTGTTAAGGCGTTGATATGGTTACAATTGGTTAATATTGTCACGTCATTGGCCATAGCAGTCAAAACAAGTAGGTTAATAAATAAGTGCAAATAAAGAACTGTGATGTGACAGCTATGCAAGGTGTTGAGGCGTTGATATGGTTACGATTGGTTAATATTGTCACGTCATTGGCCATAGCAGTCAAAACAAGTAGGTTAATAAATAAGTGCAAATAAAGAACTGTGATGTGACAGCTATGCAAGGTGTTGAAGCGTTGATATGGTTACGATTGGTTAATATTGTCACGTCATTGGCCATAGCAGTCAAAACAAGTAGGTTAATAAATAAGTGCAAATAAAGAACTGTGATGTGACAGCTATGCAAGGTGTTGAGGCGTTGATATGGTTACGATTGGTTAATATTGTCACGTCATTGGCCATAGCAGTCAAAACAAGTAGGTTAATAAATAAGTGCAAATAAAGAACTGTGATGTGACAGCTATTCAAGGTGTTGAGGCGTTGATATGGTTACGGTTGGTTAATATTGTCACGTCATTGGCCATAGAAGTCAAAACCTCCTCACAGTTGCAGCACTTGCTGAGGGAGCACTCTGAAGTCAAGTTGGGAAATTCAATGAATTGACTTTGGTCTTAAATTACTTACCTTCTTTGACTGATCGCACTGCGACAAAGCCTTCAATAATTGCTAGACATGTCAAAACATCTGCATATTTTGGACAAAATTGTTGTGGACTATCAAAAACCAATCCACTGCCATCCAAATATAATGACTGATTGCCATCAAAATTCAACTGATTTGTTTTATGTAAACATTCTTTTCCCTCTTGAACACTTGAATTTAGTTCAACTGAAATAACAAGACAAAAATACAATATTAACAACATAACCAAGATATTGTGAATTCTAGTTTCAGATAGACATATTACTAAATGAATCTAGCAAAATATTTGCTAGGCCTATCTACGATCAAGTAGTTGACCAATTTTAAAGATATTATAAGTGCCAATTATACCTCAATTTTTATAAGGAGTGTGTAAACTAAGGGCAAACAAGTATAATGTAAACTGAACAAGGTTAATATGATTTGCATGAATTGTCCTGAATATGCTCAATAATGTTTTTATGAAATAAGTAGTTCAGGGTGAAGACAGTATGTCAAATGAGATAGGTGGATTCAGCCAGTAAATAAGTGAAATAACACAGTTAAAGTAAAACATATAAGCAAACTGAACTGTCCCAATCATGGCTAAGGAATATAAGTTATGTGCCTGAATACGACAAAACAGTGGAAATGTACACTGCACTGATAAAATATTTAAAAGTGTAAAGGTAAGATTTATTGTTTTTATTTTATTTCACACTTTGAAGGCTATAATTTTACTAAAAAATTAGTATCCCCATTTTTTATTTTGTTTTAATTTCTTTTATTGACAGCAGTTTCTTAATTTGCTTAGCATATTTCATTGCTTTTAGATTTTTATCATTTTAATGCTGTTAAGAGCCTTATTGTCCCCCATCAAAATGACTTGACGTTTGTGTGTTTGAATACTTTCCAAGACATTGTGCACTACTTCTAGACCAATCTCGAGATTTTTTTTGTCCTGTAAACACCTATAATTGTTGTAATACTCTTATCCATTTTGAGATTTATAGCAGCGACTTCACATATGAGTTCAATAGAGAAGTGCTGGATCATAAGAGCTTCACTGATATTTTTAAGGTCATCCCTAACGTATATTGCTACACCTCCCTTTAAGTGATTTTCTCTGCTACAGTGTGTCACCAAAAAGTAGCTAATTATTCTTGTATTAAGCATTGTTTCTTTCTTTTGGCCATGTTCAGTAAGAATTAGTACATAAGGATTAAGGGTTTGCAGGAGAGTGTTTATTCTGTCAATTTTATTAGCAACTCGGTCTGTGTTTTGATGTAGTATAGAGAGAGATTTTTTATTTATGTTGTGTTTTTGAGAGTGTGACTGATCCCTAAAAAAGAGTCTTGACTAGTTTTCAGTTCTGGCTGGATCGGTTTGTATTTATTGTTGGTTGTGTTTGCTTGTTCTACTGGTAGATTTTATTTATAGTGCTTATGTTGTTCATAACAGTAGAGAGGTCATTATTTTTACCCAGGATTTGGCAGTAAAAATTTATATTCCTTGAAAAAGATTCCTCTATACTTTGATTTTCAGGTTTCACTTTTGCATGTAAAGGTGTTTTACCTAGATTAAGTTTAGAATTTTCTTGTGGATTCGGGCTTAATTTTTTGGCCAGGCCGTGCTGGTTCAAGCTAGTTGTAGCTGCACTTTTTGCAACTTGCAGGGAGACACTGAAAAAATTTTATCACTTATTTTAGACATCTGTTTTGTTCTATTAAGTGACAGTTTGTGTGTTCTTTTTGTCAAAAGATTATTCAGTTTGGGTGTAGGAGTTTGACTGGCTCTCTCGGTCTCGTAGTAGTTCAGTTTTTGTGTGAGAGTTTGTCTGGCTCTCTCAGTCTGGTGATGGTTCAGTTTTTGTGTCAGAGTTTGTCTGGCTCTCTCGGCCTGTTCATGGTTCAGGTTTTGTGTCAGAGTTTGTCTGGCTCTCTCGGTCTGTTCATAGTTCAGTTTTTCTGTCGGAGTTTGACTGATTCTCCCCATTATATTATGTGTCAAGTTGTGAGAAGGTAAGGTTTTATTTTGAATGTCATTGCTAGTTCTAAGAGTAGGAAAGCTAAGACTTAAGGCTTACTTTGAAGCCTTTAGAAAAGACTTTAGATGTTCTTGAGCCATTTTAGCCTGCTCAAAAAGTTTATCAGACAGTTTTTCACAGCTTGCCAATATATTGTTTAGCATATTGGTTTTAGTCTCTAGATCGATTTTTAGTAGTTTTATGTTGTTTGTTAGGTCATCAATTTGTTTTGCAAAATTTGATTTTTCTAGTTTTACTTGTTCTTTAAGTTTTTCCTTTTTTTTTAATAATTGTGTGTTAATTATTGTGTGATAACGCCTCAGATGTGACTTCACATAATGAAACAAGGCGAAGAAGAAGGGTGGGGCAGGAGGGGAAGGACCGTGATAATGCTGTGAGATTATGAACAAAAACAATTGCAATGACACCACATTCCTTCTGAATTCCGGGCTCAGATTCGATAACTGTAACAGTGGCCATGATACGTTATTTCTTACGCTAATAATGACAGGTAAAAGGAACAAAACATATTTTATTTTCTCCAGTCACAGTTAAAATAAATCAGCTTTGAAGGTTACAAAAAATCGGGCCAACTCATGATAAAATCTGTGCTTTTCTGTGACAGCAATGCTGTATCAGGAAAATCGTGCCGTTTTCGGGGTTTTCCATGACATTGGAACCCGGTAGACACCTCGTAATAAAAACATTAATGTGTTAACGTTTTAAATGTAATTGGACTACCCAGATCGTGCCCCAACTTGACAATATCAAAACGATTCCCAAAATCTAAGTAAAACCACAGTCTAGCAATATATAGTCATGACACTGATAGATTTTGGTGACAATCACGACACCAGCAATTTCAGCAGCCAATCAGCAGCGATGCGTATTTCTGCAGTTTAAATCTACAGTCGGGATTAATAAATATCAAATGACTGATGACTAATAATCTGTCAAGGCACTTTTTCTATTATTATTATGTCACTTCTTTTCAAGATATAATGCAATACAAGGGTAATGCAGCACAGGTGCACTGGCTTACCTACTTGGAGCGCTACTGAAGACATTCTCGTTAAAAGTCAACTCTTTGCTTAGACCTAGTCCTCCTTAGTCCAAAGCCTTAGCCACTGAGCAAGCACACTGGCATTGATAAAATTCATACAACTACTGTCCCATGTTTTTTTTGTCAATTGTTCAAGAGATGGTTACACACAAGCACGAATATACTTTCAGACAGCACCATAATTCCCCGCCCCCCCGCAACCCATACTTGTATGGTGGCCATATAGTATTGGCTCACCCACCAACTCATACACATATGTTAGCATTGAACCACCCACCCATAATACATGTACGGTGGTACTGACTCAACCGCCCACCCACACATTGATATTGCCTCACGTACCCACCCATATATGTACAGTGGTTGCAAAAATTATAATGTTGTGTTCAATACAGGATGTTTTCTTGAAAACCATCATCTTCTGTATGGTGGTGATTATGTATCCTCTTATAGGTAAGCTGTAGAAAATTAAAAGAAATCTGATATTTATTCATGGTTTTTATTCGCAGGATTTTGTAGTTATTTTTTAAATACAGTAGACTCTCTTTATAACGATATGTAAGGGACCAAGCGATTTCATCGTTATAGAGAGAGATCATTATAAAGACAGAAACATTTTTCTTACCAAACCTATGGGAAATATTCTGTACAGCAGAGTAATGAAGGTTTAATAATAAGAGACGATAGAATACTGTAATAAAATTTATATACAAATATCTTAACAAACAGTAATTATCAATACAATGTAAAATTATACTGTATACGTAACATTGAACTAAACCGTACGCATTACTGTACATACGTACCAACATTATAATGAAAGAAGTCTTTCAACGTGGTTTGCCGTTTTTTTGTCTTCCATAGCAATGATCTAACTTTATCTTGCAAGCGTGAAACATCCTCTATAGCCGCTCGATCGTCTTCGTGGTGAGTGAAGAACTTGTGCAGGATTTTAGCTGCTTTCAATGCCTGTTCAGGAGTTGGGACTGGTTCTGGTTCTGGATCGAATTCCTCTTGATCACTGTCTTCATCTTATTCACTAGTACTGCATTGAGGATATCTTCATCTGAAGCTCTAGCCGTTGTAGCCACTGCTTCGTCAACGGTTTCATAATTTTGCAGATCTTCTGGCTCATAAACTGTGGGAAGCTGTAACTGTTGAGCCCAAACCGCTAAAGGCAAGTCATCATCGCCATCGCCATCACAGTCATCTTCTCTCGCAGCATGCTCCACCCATCCTGCATGCTTAAAGGAGTGCTTAATCGTCTTGTCTGACACGTCTTCCCATGCTCTGGTGATCATCTGCACTACATCTAAGATAGTGGCCTTAAAATTTCCTTCTGACCCTACCAATTCCATTAAAAGCCTTCTTCTGTAGTGACTTTTAAGGCTTTTTATAACACTTTGGTCCATTTGTTGAAGGACACTTGTGGTGTTGGCTGGTAAGAAATGAAGTTCTATGTTTTGAAGAGCGTCTATTGCAGGATGTGCAGGGCAGTTATCTACAAGAAGCCAAATTTTGTTCCTTCTTTTTTTAACTCATAATCCCATTTTCTTATTTCTTTTTAAAAAATTTGAGAAGTCATTCATGCACTCTTGTTGGCTTTGTAAGTCACAGGCAGATGCTTAATGTTTTTAAAAGAACGTGGATTTAGTGATTTTTCTATCACTAAAAGTTTTCTTTTCACTGTACCAGTCATGTTAGCTGCCACTAAAACTGTGATTCTTGCCTTTGATAATTTCCTTCCAATACACTTTTCTGACTTGAATTTCAAAGTTTTGTTTGGTGTCAGTTTATAAAACAACCCAGTTTCGTCAGCATTGAAAATGTCTTCTGCTACATACCTACTCTTCAGATCAGGCCACACTTTCTCTAACCAGCCGTGAGTGATGTTCCTATCAACTAGTATGTATTTCTACTGCATATTCTACTGAAAACATCGTTATAGAGAGTGAGTGATATCATTATATAAAGAGAATAAATACATTGGCCTTATGGCAGACCAAACAAACTTTTACAAATCCATCATTATAGAGGAGTTATCGTTATAGGGAGAATCGTTATAAAGAGAGATTACTGTAGTTACAGAAAGGATATAATGCATGGGTAATGAACATGTGCTATTTGTAGGTGTCATAACCTTCTACGTCTTCCATACACCAGCCCTCCATGTGACTTGAGATATCAGACTGCTACCACATAACAGCCAATAAGAGATGAACGATGTGTGCTATATGTGGTTGTAATAACCCTCACGTCTTCCATACACCATCCCTCCACGTGACGAGATAGCAGACTGATATCACATGACAGCCAATCTTATTATCTAAAACAAGCTACATACGGACAAAATTTTTTTTGCCTCCAAGTATTTTTAATTTTTAATGTTTTTGGGAATTTTCGACCACCAGAAATCGATTGGCACCTGTCTCAACCCTGGGAAAATTCTAATTTTTTCCCTAAAGGCTCTATGACGTCTCGTGTGAGAATTATTTAACAATTTATTGTTTAGAAGATCATGTGTGTTTTGTTTAGTTACTTGTCCATATGTGCTGGAATTATTTAATATATTTTTTTAACATGTGTTTATTGGGTAATGTTAAACTAATGCACCAAAGTGGGATATCAAATTAAAGGTATTCCTCTCTTAATTAGTAATATACCATCAGATTTTAGAAAAGACAATGTTTATGGGCTCCTCTGCCACAAAAACCAAAATTCATGGTCATACTGCTTAAAAATTCTGGCGAGGCCATACGCCAATCTTCCTCACAAGGTGACACACAAAGATCCACAAATGGGACTGTAGCAGAGTGAACCTTCCACGTCTTCCATACACCATCCCTCCATGTGACTTGAGATAGCAGACTGCTATCGCATGACAGCCAATTAAAGATGAACGATGTATGCTATATGTGGTTGAAATAACCTTCCACGTCTTCCATACACCATCCCTCCATGTGACTTGAGATAGCAGACTGCTACCACTTAACAGCCAATAAGAGATGAACGGTGTGTGCTATATATGTGGTTGTAATAACCCTCACGTCTTCCATACAACAGCCCTCCATATGACTTGAGATATCAGACTGCTACCACTTAACAGCCAATAAGAGATGAACGGTGTGTGCTATATATGTGGTTGTAATAACCCTCACGTCTTCCATACAACAGCCCTCCATATGACTTGAGATATCAGACTGCTACCACTTAACAGCCAATAAGAGATGAACGGTGTGTGCTATATATGTGGTTGTAATGACCCTCACGTCTTCCATACAACAGCCCTCCATATGACTTGAGATATCAGACTGCTACCACATAACAGCCAATAAGAGATGAACGGTGTGTGCTATATATGTGGTTGTAATAACCCTCACGTCTTCCATACAACAGCCCTCCATATGACTTGAGATATCAGACTGCTACCACTTAACAGCCAATAAGAGATGAACGGTGTGTGCTATATATGTGGTTGTAATAACCCTCACGTCTTCCATACAACAGCCCTCCATATGACTTGAGATATCAGACTGCTACCACTTAACAGCCAATAAGAGATGAACGGTGTGTGCTATATATGTGGTTGTAATAACCTTCCACGTCTTCCATACAACAGCCCTCCATATGACTTGAGATATCAGACTGCTACCACTTAACAGCCAATAAGAGATGAACGGTGTGTGCTATATATGTGGTTGTAATAACCCTCACGTCTTCCATACAACAGCCCTCCATATGACTTGAGATATCAGACTGCTACCACTTAACAGCCAATAAGAGATGAACGGTGTGTGCTATATATGTGGTTGTAATAACCCTCACGTCTTCCATACACCAGCCCTCTATATGACTTGAGATATCAGACTGCTACCACTTAACAGCCAATAAGAGATGAACGGTGTGTGCTATATATGTGGTTGTAATAACCCTCACGTCTTCCATACACCAGCCCTCTATATGACTTGAGATATCAGACTGCTACCACTTAACAGCCAATAAGAGATGAACGGTGTGTGCTATATATGTGGTTGTAATAACCCTCACATCTTCCATACACCAGCCCTCTATATGACTTGAGATATCAGACTGCTACCACTTAACAGCCAATAAGAGATGAACGGTGTGTGCTATATATGTGGTTGTAATAACCTTCCACGTCTTCCATACAACAGCCCTCCATATGACTTGAGATATCAGACTGCTACCACTTAACAGCCAATTAGAGATGAACGGTGTGTGCTATATGTGGTTGTAATAACCTTCTACGTCTTCCATACAACAACCCTCCATGTGACTTGAGATATCAGACTGCTACCACATGGCTGCCAATAAATGATGAACGATAAGCTCACTTGAGAGATCAAAGCGAGGGATTAAGCATTCAAATTATGGCCATCTTATCACGAATACACCTTACTCTCAACTCCAGCTCTAATTAAGCTTATGGCTGCTATATCACAGTAAAAACATTACACAGGTTTGTCAAAATGAAGGATTTCTACCCTACAATTCTCAGTTAAATGGAGATTTTATCTTATGAGAGGATGGGAGCATATATCTTATATGAGAACTAGCTGTACCCGCCCGCTTCGCCGGTCATAATATTAAGTTTGATTATATAATCGAAATGTGCAGCAAACTTTCAGTTTAAAGACTTGCAATAAAAATATAAGTAATAATTCCAACAAATTCAAGAACATTAAAAAATTACTTCAAACTAAATACTTAGTTTTTGAAAAACAATTATTTAATCTAATATCAAATTTAGATAGATATATAAACTAATGTAAACAATTTTATAAATATTTTATTCAATTTGTTTTTATTTAACAGCTGTTAATAAAATAAATCAATCAATTAATATAGCTCCATAAGAATACCATTAGAATTTTGGACTCTAGTGGGATGGAGTCCTGAGGTCGGAGAGGAAAATCCTTTCTTAGATAGCCTCTAGGAGCCAAGATAAACATATGCACAAAATTTCAAATGAATTGGACATATAGTTTTGGAGAAATAGTGATGAGTGGTAAATGGCTTATATGTATATAGATATTAAATTTAAAATTTTCCGATTGAAATCAGTTTGTTCTCTTAGATAAAAAAGTTTCAAAGTCTAGACAAATCTGTAAGTCTACTTTTAGAGGGCACAAATTACTGTAGTTGACTCTGAATCAGTGATATATCGGGTTTCTCATCATATTTAGCCATGTCCTGTGAACTGGCTATGTATTTGGTCCAATTAAATTGTACATTTCCGATTAAAATCAGTTTGTTCTCTTAGGTACAAAAGTTTCTAAGTCTAGAGAAATCTGTAAGTCTACTTTTAGAGAGCACAAAGTACTATATTTGACTCTGAATCAATAAAATATTGTGTTTCTCGCCATGTTTAGCCATGTCCTATGACCTGGCTGTCCTATGACCTGGCTAAACATGTGATCAGATTAAATTGTATATTTTCCCATTGAATACAGTATGTTCTCCTAGATAACAAAGTTTCACAGTCTAGAAAAATCTGTAATTCTACTCTTGGAGACCGTAAATTAACCGATTTGATTTACACACACAAATTGAAAATCTAGCTCTACCTAAGGACAAAGAAGGTGAGATAGAGCAAAAAGTCATAGATCCAAAATTGTAGATTGTCTCAAATCAGACACAGAAGAAAATAATGTTAGTTTTGCTGTAGAACAGTTCATACAGTCCAATTAGAGAAACGCTGTTTTTGGCATTTAAAAGTTTTGGCACTAAAAAGGCTGCCATCTTCAATTTACTGAAAATTTTTCAAAATCTCTTCTTATTGCACATCTACAACATAAGACCTTTGAATCTAAAAAATTTCAGCCTCATATGCTTAGTACATTTTTAGTTACAGCAATGAGTGAGTGAGTTAGTGGTATTTGCCTTTTATAGGTATAGATAGATTATTTCATGAATGTGCTTGCTTGTGTGATATATATTTGCATTTACATAAGTGCCAGAAAGAGTGTTCGTATTTCTGTGGCTAGGAAAGGAAATCTTGTATTATTATAAACATTGGTTTTAGGCATCAAAATCACTTTCTTATGCTGCATTAATGGCACTTGCTAATATTACGTTTTAGACTTTATTACCTCATTTTTTATTTCTTTCACAACTTATAAACATGTTCCAGGCTTACAAGTGTTGGTCTATAACTTCATGTTGTACACTAAAACACAACAGTTGTGTGCTTGTTGTTAGATTACTTTTTACGTGTGATTTTGTATGGTTTAAAAAATATATATTCTTATTGCGCTATGTTCTACTGCTCAAGTCTCAGTTAAAAAGTAAAACATGAAAATTTTAAAAACTTATGGATAATATCCAAACAAAATTAACAAGCCACTAAATTAATTTCAGTAGAACCTTAATAGCCAAAACTCAATAGCCCAAAATAATATACACCATAACATTTTTTATATCTCCTTGATTCTCTAACAACAATTCGTTTTAAAAAACCGCTCTATAACTTGAATGTTTAGACCCTACTACCAAAATAACACGAATTTTATTAGTTTTTGAGACAACTAGAAACACTACTACTACGAACAGCATGTACAACACCTCTATAAGATGAATTTACCTATGCAAGATGAACTTCCAAGCCAATATGTTAATAAGATTAATTTTTAAGTTCAATATGTTTATGTCAAAATATGAAACTTCAAGTCCATTTATAATGGTGACAAGTGTTTTAGACTGTATAAGCTTACCTCAGTTTTGTTTGATTCTCTGCTTGTAATGTGCCGTTCAGAGTGCCTAGCCTAGTGAAAATATGTTTCTCCCTTTGCAGCATCATACTTGTACACTATCAAAAGTTTGTGCAGCAATAGACTACATTTTTAGTACTGTTAAATAATTTTTAATCAAGTAACAGTATAGGATAACTTTTGTTATATTATAGCATTAATTTTCTAAAGCTTTGCAATGATTAGAAACTTGTAGGTTGAGATGTAGGCTACTCAATTCACTTGTGCTATAGTGAACTTATTAATGGACTATGAAATGGTTCTATGATCTTGTATTTTATTTGTACTTATCACATTTTCATACTATTCTTGAACCAAACACGGAGTACATTACAGAACAATAAAATTGTTTTTACAACTGAAAATAAAAGTTTTAATCAGCTCAATTTAATTATTAGTCCTAGAAACAATTTGTTCCCTGTGAAAACCTAGCCCTATCCTAGGAATTTTGTCAGTTTTAATCTCACTACTATGAGTCTCGCTATTGCATATCTTGATAGTACAATGTCTTTTCAATACCTTTTAGATTTTAGGTGTCAAGGTTACAGTTATAAATTTCATTATGATTCCAAAATAAGAAAGTCATTCAAACCACTGTACTAAGGATCTTATAATTTTACCTATATTAAAAATATTATTTTGTTTTTTTATTGACGCAGGTTCAAACTGTGCAAAACAAAACATAGCCACTTTTGTAAGTGAATAACTGGTGACTTGGACTAGCCAATTGCTATTAGATTGTAAAAATAATTAGAAAGGCATTACAAATGTTATATGATTGATCCATAGTGTCCTTACCAAACAAAGGGTTCCGCCCCTGGCATGCTTGAATGATGATCACTTTTGGTATGTTTGCCAATAAATCTTCAACTGGGGTTGGCCCTGAAATTATGTTTTGGATATTTTGTAGTTTTACAGGAATGCTGTTGGCAGCATACACAACACCTGAAACAATGAATAATAATGATAAAACAAGCAGTTTTATATTACTCACTCTACTGTAAAGCCTCTAATTCACCCTCTTTTACTAGGTCTCAGGTGAGCATCGCTGGTGTTTATAATATTGTACATAGGCTAAGAAATTCTAAATCAGAATATGTTTTTGGTCTCTCTAACTATGTGCTTAAAAAGATAATTGAAGACATATCCTGGTTTTTAACGTGCCTAATAAATCATATTCTTAGTGTAAGTACTTATCCTCAGTGCCTAAAAGTTACTGTCACTGTCGCTATCTATAATAAAGGGGATAAGAAGGGAAGCGTGCGAAGGGTTAAGAAGTTCTGTACACAACCACAATACAAGATTTCCTGACCTAATTGATGTACAATATGCTAGATTAAGCAAATTACAACATAGTTATACTTTCATTGGTACAACAATTTTTAATAATGTCAAAACAGTATGTACTAAGAAATTTAAGAATGTATTAGTTAAGTGGATGAAAATGAAAGCCTTCTATTCAGTTGAAGAGGTACTGTTAGTGATTGTAATTACATTGAATTTTAAACTAATCTTAAGAGAATTTTAGACTTGTGTGGAAATTTTAAAATAGTTTTAAGGAAATTTTAAATAGTTTAAAGTAATGTTTTATCTAATTTTAAGACTTATCATATATGGTGTAGCCCAACTCAAAGAGTTAAACCAATTGTTTAAAGTATACCTGTAACCTATATCTTTGACATTGTTAATACTTTAAAGTGGGACAACAATAAAGATTCTTGAAACTGTGATCATAATGTTAAGACTAATTTTAAAGACTAATTAAGACTAATTAAAAAACTAAGACTAACACACAGTTCTCGACATCCAGTGTCTCTGAAGGTATTTCTCAAAGGTGTTCCATGGCTTCTCAATTTACTGGTTTCTCCGATGAGTCTATCACAGAATCGCAGAATGTGGTAGAGCAACAGCAAGCTGCCGTTGCTTCTTTTAAAGACACTACTTCATTAATTTCTAATGAAACTCATAATTTTTTAGAGGATCCCATGGTTTAAAATGTACATTAGGATCTGAAAGTATGCACCCATTTAACAGACATAAAACTAATTTATTCTCTATCATGCACTATAACATACAAGGTTTAAGTAGAGTTGATAAAGCAATGGAGTTTAACATACTGTTGGAATCTTTTGATAAAAAACCAAATATTCTTTATATATCTGAACACTGGTTGAATTCTAATAATATTTTCATTTTAAATCAAATTGGGGGTTATAAAATTGTGAATAGTTTTTCTAGATCAAAAATGCAAAGAGGTGGTGTGTGCATACTTGCTTTGAATGAGTTAACTGTTGATCCTTTAGTTGATTTAGATAAGTTTTGTAAAGAATATTTTTTTGAGTGTTGTGGGGTTAAATTGAATCTGCATAAGCCAGCTATTGTTATCTGTATATATAGAGCAACGTACTATGATAAGTTGGGCCTTGATTCATTTTTTCAATTGTTTGACTCACTATTACAATATGTTAATAAGCGATACTCTAACTATCAATTGTTTTTTGCAGGAGATTTTAACATTAACTTACTTGATAAGAAGGACCATGTAAATAATTTTATAGATATGTTACATTCTTACATTTTAAAAATACCTAATAATTCAGTACCTACTAGGATTACGTCATTCTCAAAATCTTGTGTAGACAATATTTATACAAATCTATTGCTTGAAAGCTGTGAAATTAGCGTATTTGATAACGATCTCTCTGACCATACTTTTCAAATCTTAACATTTAAAAATAGTTTTCAGAGAGGCTCTAGTAAGAAACTCTCAAAAAGAGATTTTTCAAGGGGTAATATTTCAAATTTTGTCCAATTATTGGAGTATGAAAGCTGGGATTCGTTTTGGTCCGAGAACAGTTCTGATGTTAATGTATTATATAGTTTGTTCCTAAAAATTGTCAAATTGCATTTTAATTCATGCTTCCCAGTAAAAACAGTTACAGTTAAATCTAATTTAAAACCTTTACAAAAGTGGGTAACTCCTGAAATTATTATTTCCAGTCAAAGAAAAAGAGAATTGCATATGTTAAGCAAAAATAGTGACGACAAAATGTTTGTAGACTATGTTAAAAAATACAAAAAAGAGTTTAAGCAATGTGTGAAAAGAGCTAAAATAGAATAAAATTCAAATTTAATTAAAAACGCTTCCAATAAAACAAAGATGGCATAGAATGTTGTAAAATCAGAAACTTCTTTACAGCAAAAACACTCTCAAATTGAATTTCTCACTGACAGTAGGAATCGTTTCACAGATCCTTTAGACATTGCAGAAATTCTTAACACACACTTCCTTAACACTACAAGGCACTTCAATCTCACTGCAAACCTCATCAGTTCACAGTCGTTTCTTGAGAAAATTGGTAAGCCTGCCACAACACTTCCAATATTTCCCCCAGTAACAGTTGATGAAATTGAAACCCTGACAAAGGAGCTTAAGTCAACAAGTTCTTCTGGTTGGGATGACATCCCTCCCTATATAGTTAAGATCTGCATCAAACACCTAAGCTTGCCCCTGACACATATTATCAATACTTCATTTAAATCGGGTGTTTTCCCTCATCTTTTTAAATTTTCGCCTCTGTATAAAAAGAAAGGTGATTCATCGTCTGCCGACAATTACAGACCTATTGCAATTCTTCCTGCCTTTTCCAAGCTTTTTGAGCGAGCTATATACAATAGACTTCAGTATTATCTATTAAACTCCAATATAATACACTGCAATCAGTTTGGCTTTCAACAAAATAAATCTACAACAGATGCTATTTTTCAGTTAACTAAACAAATTTTTGAAGCTTTCGATGAGAAATTATTTTCAGCTGGAGTATTCTGCGATCTCACAAAAGCATTTGATTCTGTTAATCACAATCTGTTACTAAAAAAATTAGAGTATTATGGATTACAGGAAAAGACCCACCAGTTACTTCATTCTTATATTGTCAATAGATTTCACTGCACATATATTTCTAATCATCAATCATCTTATCAGCAAGTTGTGGCCGGAGTTCCTCAGGGTTCCATTCTTGGGCCTTTGTTGTTCCTCTTGTATATTAATGATCTGACTGTCAATGTAAGGCATTCTAGTGTAATTCTATTTGCTGATGACACCACAGCATTTTTGAGAAGTAGCGATGGAATCAATCTTGGACATATGCTGGATGACGCCCTGGAGGACATGGGACACATGGTTTGGTTCGAATGGTTTGGTGCTGAATAGGGGGAAAACTTTTACTATAAATTTTCATCCAAATTATAGCAACAGTATCAGGGCTCAGGCTAAATATATTAATTCTTCAATGAATCTATCCACATCTGTAAATTTTCTTGGTATCACAGTTGACAAATCACTTACCTGGTCCGAACACATAACCAAGCTTCATTCTAAACTCAACAAAGCTTTTTATGTTTTACTAACACTTTCAAGTTCAATTGATTTATCTTCTCTTAAAGCTGTATATTACGCTTATGTATATTCCCATTTGTCATATGGAATTGTTTTCTGGGGTTGTTCCTCTGAAAGTTTAAAAATATTCCGCATTCAGAAAAGAATTCTTAGAGCAATGGCTGGTGCTCCGACCACATGTTCATGTCGTAACATATTCAGTAGATTTGAAATACTGCCTTTACCTTGTATCTTCATCCTAAATATTGTGATTTTTGTGATATTGAATGCTTCACACTTTAGTTCCAAATTAGACGGCCACAGTTACAATACGAGACACAAACATTTACTACAAATACCAGCACACAAGACATCATCTTTTGAAAAATCTGTGTTATACACAGGAAGTAAATTTTACAATAAACTCCCCCAGAACATAAAAGCCATTACTTCGGACACAAAGTTCAAAGCTGAAGTAACTAAATATTTGAAAACAAAGTTATTTTATAGCACCAATGAATACTTAACATGATTTTGGAGACATAACTTTGCTTTAACCGGTAGCCTTCTTAATTTTTTTTAATTTTTCATGTTGTCATATTTATTTTTAAACTTTGACTATAATATGGATTTTGGATGTAATGTGATTAGCATAAGAATAATGTGACAATTCGCCTGTCTAAGGGAAATTCCCTATAAGAGATGCATGCGATGTAATAAATATAAAAAAAATGGTCTTACAAAAGTGAAACTTGCTTATTAGTCTGAAAGAAGAGAAAATCATATTTAAATACAGTAAAACCCCATTCTTGATACAGCATTAGCACAAAATGTGATAAAAATATCCGTAATATATGTCCACAACTGTATTGCAACATATATTTAATTATGCTTTATTTTTAAGGTATATCTAAATATAATATGAAAAATTCATTTTTAACACTCAAATATTTTAGCAAGAAATATTCTGAATACAAAAATAACAAAACACATTTCATATCACCTAAAGTTTTGATTTCACTAGGTCGTCAAAACAGCTAACTCTTGTTTTTCTTTCATTAGCAATACTATAAATATTCATTAAACATTGAATTATAAAACGGATAAAAATAATCATTTACACTATTAAATTATTTTTAATAGGTACCATAAATTTAAATTGAAGAGTATAAATTAGGTACATGCTCTGAAGCGTTGACCTAAGATTATATTTGAACTTTTCTTTTATTTTAAACAATACAACACTGACAAAACCAATTAAAATGCATTACATGTATAGACCGCGCGGCCTCGAGCCCGCCGAGCGGTGATAGGGAGGAGACGGGTGGAGGGCCCAATATGCCTGCAGTCCTGGAAACATTCGCTACTGTCAGACTTTCCCACGCTTGCTTCTAAAATAAGTTACGTTAATTGTTATCTACGGATGCACGTTCAGTACGTTTCCAGACTGCGTGCGATATATTTGCTTGTGGTTTAACGTGTTAGGAATGTTTACTCAAGTGTACGATAAATAATTATGTAGTTGGTTATATGTTTGTTTTTATCAAACTACTGTAGCCAGTTTTGCCTTTTTTTTGCCAGTTGTTTTTCCTTTTTTTTCTGTCCCTTAAGTGTGTTAAGAGTCTGCAGAGCCATACTGGTTTAATTCTCATAAAAACAACGTTATTTTGAATCCATATTTTTATCGTTATTTATTTACCAAACGTTGTGTATGAGGTGTCATTTAAAATGCTATCATATTGCGAATTGGGTTTGCTTTTGATATTATGAATACATACGCCTAGTTTTCAAAAATAGGTGAAAATAAAAACTTCAAAGTAAAGAATTTTTATATTTATTCTATTAAGGGGGTAGGTGCTCCCTATCTTCCGTAATGTTAACATATGTACCTTTTTCT
Source organism: Stictocephala bisonia (assembly GCA_035578905.1). Lineage (NCBI taxonomy): Eukaryota > Metazoa > Arthropoda > Insecta > Hemiptera > Membracidae > Stictocephala > Stictocephala bisonia. The sequence goes on along the minus strand of JAQJVL010000165.1, from coordinate 1,101,697 downwards.
CAGAAAGTAGAAAAGATATTTCATTTCTGTTTTTTTTACCTGATACATTGGCCTTTGGTACATAAACTACGGGTGTAAAATCTAACTTTGGAATGATTATACATTTTTCACAACATTTTAAAAAAGTCTATAAAATCTTTTCAAATTCTTTTCATTTATAATTTTTTTTAAATTTTATTCTTTGTTAATTTTGACTATTTTTTTATTCTGCTTATGTAACTAAGTTACATATATAACCACAAAAAGTTTCATCTTGTTACCATTAGTAGTTTTTGAGAAAAAGGAACATATGTGTCAAAAAACACAACTTTCGGAAAATCACAATAAACCAATGATGATTTCAATAGAAAATCGAGTAGGACACTTTTAGAAAACTAATTTTTAAGCACATTTAGAAAATAATAAATAATTAGTGTTATTTACCGTTGGAAAGAGGACATTTTAAGCTATAAAATGATGAAAAAAACATTTTTCGATGAAAATAAAAATTTTCCGTGCAACTACCCCCTTAAACTAATTATGAATCCACAAAGTAGTTCAACGAGTAATTTCACTCTTGATCAAATGCAATTTGTTTGGAAAAGACCGTTTGAAAATAACTGTTAAATTTTGACACGCGTGATCATTTGTCCGGTCCGAAAAAAACATCGTTCTAATGAGATTTAAACCAACATGGACGACAGCCTCTGCAGACTCTTAAGGTTGTAAAATTAGTGAACGTAAATCCTAAATAGTTTATTCCTTTAGTGGTTCCTGCCTCAACTATGGCTCGCTTTATTCCTAAAGTAGCCCAAGGAAAAATTACTAGAAGTCAGACTAGGGAAATTATTAGGAGAGTAAGTGAGTTCATGGCGAATGAGGCCAAATTAACAGATGAACAACGAATCCCCGTAAAAAAATCGTTAGAATGAACTGCAGTTGCATGTAGCATTTCAAAAACTCTTATAAAGGAAATTCGGCGTGAATAGTGTTTATTGGACAATTAAGGGAAGGAGTGTTCGTTCACAACTCCCAAAAAATACAAGATAAAAACAAGAGCGACAGAACTAAACGATGTGTCGACAAATGTGTCGTTAGAAAAACAGTCCATGAGTTTTATAAAACTGACGAGTCACTCCCAACTCCTCATTTTTATTTTAAACCAATTTAAATAAAAATTATATGTATTTTAACGATACGGGAAATCACAGAAATATTTTTCTTAGTGACAGTAAGAAGTATAGATTTCTTAGTTATTTGATTTCAATTTAAGTTATTAACTGATTTATAATTTTTTATGATATATTTAATAGTTGTTATTGATATACGTTTTAATTTGTTAACTTTCAAACTCTTAACCTATTTGATGTTTTTATTTTAAATACTGGTCTAATTATAAGAGATACCAAAATACAAATTCTCCGTAAACGCGTAAACAATCACCCTTTACGATCTGTCTCTGACCGCCTCGCTCAGAGTCGATGTTTTTATATGACTAGTAGGCCAGCCAGGAGGCCGGACCTTCAGCGCGCGTACTATACAAAGGTGTAAATACATGTACAGTGAAACAGTACAGTAAAACCCCATTCAGTGCTATGTGGCCGTAAAGTCTGCCGCACCTTCTGATCGCTAGTAGCTGCATGGCTGTCTAGTCGACCAAATGCTTGTCACCAGTGGTGGCTGATGGCCGTCTAGTCGTCCATACTGCCTCACTCACATTATTAAATCAGTCTTCGCCCAGCCTTTGCTGGGTTCACTTGCTACTAAGTCCCGCACTTCTGCAGTATCCTACAAGTAGGACGTGGTTTTTAGTTTACAGTTTACGGCTATTTTTGGAGTTTCTATTACTGTTTTTAATATATTTTTTCGAGATGGATTTTTTAATGTACTTCAGATGGAAAAATTAAAAATACTGTATTTATGTTCTACAAACGCCCTGACCAACTTGAAGTGTTCTGTAGCATGTTTTGAAACATTTATCTCAGATTAGATTAATTGTGAAAAAATGTTAGAAATGGACGTTACAATTGTAGTTTTTAATCTTTTTCATTTGGTTTACTTAATTTCTTATATTACTGACTAGTTTATTACAAAATTAAGTAGTGTACAAAATCTTGAACATTAATTTTTTGGCAAAGTCGTTCACCAGGGGCTGATGACTGACTAGACGGCCATACATAAAAAATAATTTTTTGAGCCTTCTACTATTGATTTTATACACAAATAGATTTCCCATCCAATGTTAAATTTTGAGTCTCAAAATATCAGCTGTTTTTGTGGTCCATTGTGGAGCGCTAGTGTAGTCCCACGTAAATGTAATGCAGTTTAAAACAGCTGTGGTTGCGGGCCACACTAACTAACAAAATTACTACCACAGATATTCCTATTAGATGGTTTATCTATTGTAGGTGTATATAATCAAGGCTTCTACATATACAGAGTACTTCTGATAGTCATAAATTGACACTAGACAATCAAAAGATGAGTTTTGAAAAAAAATTCAGCCATTGGGGTAAGTTTTTAATTTACATGGTGAAACGAAAATACAGCCTTATCACTGAATGTGTTAATAGAACTTGGGCCAAACGAAGCACCCTAATAAATAATATTATGTAATAATCTAGCAAAATATTATGAATAGCGATAATCTATCTCCGAGCAGAAGGATAAGTGTGTGATGCATCGCTGTGGTGTTTAATGAGATGAATGATCTGACCTTGAGACAACCAGCATCTGGTCCAAGGGATAATAGAGATATTTAAATGGCACTACCGAGGCCTATTATTGCGAAATATTTTGCAGAACAGCGAGACTGAAAATAAAGAAATGAATGAATTGTTGAAGTTAGTTATCATGAAGCACATTATTTATTGGTGTGCACAGGCTTGGGAAACAGTTTAGAATGAAATGCTGGAGAAAACTTTATCATAGACTAGAGGTAGAAGGAACAGAGAGTTTTGAAAACTTGACAGAAATGGTTAATAGAATTCCTGCATGGGAGATGTGAATGAAAGTGAGGTGGATGAATGGATCGCCCGATTCAGAAAAAACTTACGAACAAAGATACCGTAGAGACAGTGTTACAGCCAGCTGATAATGCAACAGAATGTTCCGAAGCAGACAAAGTGGATGACGGAATTGGCAAAGTGACAGCTAACGATGGATTTAATGCTCTTTAGGTAAGTCAAGACATTTATGCCATCAGTCAGCATTACCAATGAATATAGATCTATAAGAAGCAAAAAGAGATAGGGAAATAGTCAAAATCCCTTTAGCAGACAAAAAGAGCTTAGGGTAGCTGCCGACACTGTTAAGGGCTTTTTGAGATATTATTAAATTTAATGCCTTTTCGGAGGACCAACTAACGTCCACATTAGTAAAAGAAATAGTACAAAAGACGCTACCATGAACAATCACAGGGATATTCCTTTTATATGTAGAAATAAAAAAATAGAACCAACTGTACCTTTAGAGGAGATAGTGCATATCTTGGAGCAAAGGGCCGAGAGGATGAGAGATGACCATAGAGATGGATCCACCAGGCCTGGTATATCAATGGTGTCTAGCAGTCAGTTCGGAGCACAACACTATTTAGAGTTCACACACTTTAGAATTGAATAAGATACTGAGTAGATCGAGAGAGGAGAGAGTGAGAAAAAACACAATCACTGGTTAATGAAATAAGAATTATACAGTGTAAGAGAGGGTCGCGGGAATCGCAATGCGAGAACCGAGAGAACCGTTCCATGTAACATCATAAGTTCAACTGGTGTTTTAATTTTAGGTAGAGGGGAGAGCGTGTTGACGGGGTTCACACCACCGGTTACAAAGGTTAGCAATATCACCTGATATTTTACTTTTGGCAAGTGCATGTGCATAGTGGCCAGTATTATTATTTAAATTTAGTAACAGGTGAACATGTTATGAGTAACAATTTATGCTTAAGAGTTTATAAAAAAGAGATAAGAGGACCAAACTATTAAATTACTTAATTATGAATTATAATTAACTATATGTACAATATTTAATCTAAGTACGGAACAGACACGCAGCACTGGTTTTCTTTCTCTCTCATTTTCATGGCAATTAACAATCTTCCTTCTCTTTCTAGGCTGCTGCGCAACAATCTCAATCTAGCGGCTGCCGCACCAAGTTAGCAAAATTAGATAAAAAGTAGTCTGACTTTTTAATGGTGGCTTTTTGCTTCTTATAGGTGTGTATTCATTGGTATTATATTTTGTGCCTTGATAACTTCACTTGAAGTTCTGTTTATGATTAACTTTTTTAACAAGTCAGAAATTGTATAACGAACATACTACAGTATTATGTTAGCAAGTTTTGCTTTTGTAAAAAATTATTAGTGTTGGTCTATAAATAGCATACGCTCACCCTCGCTAGACGTGTATGTGTGTGTGTGTGTGTGAGACGCCGATTCTCCGTTTTTAGTCCTTTAAAGCAACTGAAAGCAAGCTTCGAATGGTAGACCATATTATTCAAAAATTCAATCATCCAAAATTATCGCTCCCGGGTGAACTTGAATGTATTTTATATCACTTAACAAATTCATACACAAGATGGATTCAAAAACTTCGACTTACCTTTATCTCCGTGTGAAAGAATGCACAAAACTAAGATAGAATGGACATTTTTTTTAAACTTCTCTTTTATAATGTTCTGAATACTGGACTCTAGATGGTGATGAAAAACATTGTGTATTTCTACTACCAAAAATTTAAGATAAGTAAAAGTTTCTTTAAGATTTTTTACATCCATAATTGAACCTTCTCTGTCATCAAGTGGTTCGGGTGGTAGTAGATGCTAAAACAGGAAGAGTAGTGATGACTATATTACAAGTTCATAGCATTTTTTATAAATTACTGAAAAGAACAGACGTACACGATTAATTACTAGCATCTTTACTAGGATCTAGGGGAATCGTAAATTCATTTAATATGGGTAAATTTAAATAATTTTAATCAGTATCTAGAGCATTTTAAATTAATATAACGACTCATTTAATGAACAATTCTTGCAAGTAGGAAATAATTTACCTCTCATGTTGACAACAAAAACTTTTGTCCTCTATGAACAAGATAAAATATATAGAAATGAATAATATTAACAAACAGTTACACTGTTCACAGTCCCATCTTTTTTTAAGAAATGAAACAAATTTTAAACAAACAAAAATTGTAAAACTCTACATATTAAAGAAAGTGATTCTGAGTTAACTGCACTTTTTATATTAATTTCTAATATATAGTTTTAAAGATATCCTTCTTATATAGGAAAATCAAAGGTTTCAACAGCAAAATTCTATCAAGAATTATATTTCAGATTGCTTTTACTATAATTAGGCCAGGTAGAAAACAACATGCGTGTTGTATTAAGCACATACAGGGGTTACAGTAGTAGAGGATAACGTTCCACCATTCCGTCCCTCGTTGGAATGAGGGTACATGTTTGGAGTGGGGACAGTGGAATTTATTTTTTAATTGCATATGCAGTAATATGTAAATTAAACTTTGATGTAAGTAGAGATAAATATTATTTCAATTTGAAGGTACTTCACTCAACATTTTAATTACATTACAAGTATTTAAAAACAAATCAAGTACGTTTTAAGTATAACAAAGGCAAAATAATATAACAAATGCAATTATAATATATCCTCAACACAACTTGGTAATGACAACAAACCACCTTACATTAGCTGATTGATCATTCCTATCACAGCTCCTTTTTTCCGTATGCCATGTTCCAGCTGTGCTAGATTCAATCCCACCTTGTGCCTCGCGTAACAAGAGTCACCTAGCATTATGATGTCATCGGTGGGGCTTGATGACATTCCGGAATTGTAATCTTACAAATTATATTTATTTTAACACTAAGCACTATATTTAATTATTATTTTCAGTATAAATGAAATATAAACACTACTTAATAGTGCAAGTAATAAATGACAAATTATCAAAATCTTACGTAAGCCATGGAATAAGCTGTTGTGTTTATTGCTGTTTGGTCAGCCTTGTGCACCAGCTGTTCCGTACTTTGCAGATGACTCAGTCGCACACTCTACGGTACTGTTTCTTGAGTAAAAAATTCCTGCCCTATATTCTTAGTTGTTTATTCTGCTAAAGTCTTTCAGTTACTTTGTGTTGTATTGTTTTCTGCTTATTAATTCTTGTTTTTTAGTTACTTAGTTATTTTGTTAGTCCCAATTTTTATTGGTATCAGTCCTTCTTTTTATTACTTGGTTTTTTTAGTCTAATTATTATAATGTTTTATGAATAACAGTTTTTCATCGCATTTTGAAATGGATACGATCTTACGTAGTAATGAAGTAAGGAAGTGTATTTATGGGTGCAGTGAAGGGGACCAATTTACAAATTACCAAGATAAAATAATGGTCTTGTACGACAAGTGTGTTCGGCCTTTCTGACGATGAAGTCGACAACTCTATGAGTTCTCCCATAGAGGATGCATGGATGCATCTTTGGAGAATATCCTCTCCACCCCAAATTACAATCAACCTTCCACAGAAGTTGAAGAACCCATTTTGCCAGTAAGTAACTCAAATTTTCCCTGTATACACTTGGAAACATGATATGAACTCTTTTGAACCAAAGGACTTTATTTTTTATCAATGTTATTTTGGAATCTAAATTAATACAAATACAACTATTAAAAAGAAAGTGATTTTTTCCTTAAAAATTTTGATTACAATTTAGTCCCACATATTCAGTGGCATAGTCACATTTGGATTACTTAGTCCGACCCCCCCTTAAAGTCAGAGGATATCCCCTCCTCAGCCATAAAAAAATAACCATAAGTAGAAGTATAATGTCATTAATGATGTTATTGACGTATTTTTATTTTACTTACATCAGTGATTATACTTAAAGATGTTTAATTTTTCTAAATATATTAGTTAGATTACAATTTCTGAATCTAAATATCAAATGTTACACATGGACTCTTCCAGATCCAAATGTAGCCAACCCAAGCCCAACTTTGATAAGCAGACAAGAGTGCTGGCCACACAACCTTTACCGTACTTATGAGGTAGATAATTGGTTCGTTCCTGTGATATTTGTTGTCATTGTTGAACAATTAATCTGAATTTCATCTTGATTGCCTTAACAAGACTTAAAATTAACTATGCAAATAAAAATTGGATTCATCCACTTATGTCCTGAAAATAAAAATCTCATATCTAAAATAATTAGATGTATATAATCTAGATTTAAATATCTCGTAAATATATTGAATAAATTTATTTCAGTAAATATTAAAAAGCACTTAGATAAAAATGTAGTCATTTTTAAGTCCTAAATATGTCAAGCAAAATGGAAGAATTCAAATTAATTAAGGTATTAATGACTTATCTTGATAAAAAGTACTTGGATTATAGTTTAACGCCCCTAAAAATTCCTAAATAAGTACAAAATTTGACACTTAAAAATGGCTTGAAAACAATTCTGGGACATTTCTACCCCCCCCCCTCTGCTGGTATGTTAAAACCTCCCCTTAGGTACTTCCTGTTTACGCCACTGCACCTTTCCGCCTGAGACAAATAACTATGCTTTGGAACTAATGTAAGACACAAATTAGGTAAAAAAATGTTACAAACTTAGGCGCTGGTCAGATACAAATCTAGATGAGCTGTATTGCTTTAATACTATTACCTGCCTCACTGTAAGAAGAATTTCTTGAAATGTCACTGAAGTACCAACATCTTACTAAGCACTCCTATTTTTTGTAAGGTATTCACACAAGATCGGTTTCTACTGTACCGTTGTAGAAACTTTACAATGGAAATTTTAAACAATGTATGACACTAATCAATAACTGGTTATAGACCAAAGTCACATGTTATAGAAGGGAAAATTAATTTTCAAACAGAACATTCCTTCCAAACGCAATAGTTACAGCATAAAATTTACGTATTATGTGACTGTAGTTCTGGAATTGTTCTTGATTTTATTAAAATACAGGTAAGACAACTAACTATGAATCACAAGATGGAAATATTGGGGGATGAGCAAAGGTTGTAAAATTAGTGATGTAGCCATAATTGATCATTGATGAGGACGTAATCATGTACTTTAAGTTAACAACTGGTACAGTAGCCCTGCATTATTTGAGTAGCTTCTTGATAACAATACAGCAGCTTTTGGAACCATGAGACAAAATCGTATAGGGCTACCATGCCTACCAACAAAAATGAAAAAAGGTGAATGAATAACAAGAAGCAAAACACACATGCTTTGTATGAAATGGTGTGACCGCCGAAATGTAATGTACAATAAGGACATGGGAGCCACTGACAAAGGTCAAAGGATATGATTATTTTCCTAAATGATACAACAAAATCGAAAAGAAAAAAATGGTACAGGAAGCTATTCTTCCATCTGATTTTCATTGCTGCGCTAAATTGATATAATATGTGTGTAATCAAAACTAATTAGGATGGGCCTTACTGACTACAGAATTAACCTTATCCCTCAAATCATGGAAGTTGACTTAACACCAAAAGAAAGGCACCAAGAACTGCGCCACCGCTATTAGAGTCAAACATTCGCTACGACTGGCTAGCCAGCACTTTCCTCAACCACTCCCAACACCTGAAAGACGAACGAGGAAGTCTCAGTAGAGATGCTATCTATGTTCCCATACAACATACTGAGACAAGAAAAGGAAGGATACAACCTAAGAATGCAAGGCTTTGATGTACCACTATATATTTATCCTTGTTTTCAGGAATTTCATAGGAAAACAAAATTTTATTTTTTAAACATAAAATTTATTATTGTTAACTATACATGGCCCACATAACATTTTCAATGACTTTTGTTTATGAATTGAAAAAAGATTTCAGCTCTTTTAACATGTGTTTTTAGTATTACCCCATACTATTATGATAAGGAATGTTCCAGAATGTCATTCCTCCTTACAGCATTAGGTTGCAATCTAAGTGACTGAAATGTAGTAATGTTTTTTACAAACAGGACCTTAAGAAAATAAAATAAGCTGAAATTTACAGGAATGTATAAAATAACTCATTGTGTGTTTTAATACATTTTTTACCAATTTCAAAGATATTTTCCTGTAAGGGAAAGATGCATTTCTATTAAATATCATCTCCTCTTCATAAATTAGGAGTGTGGTCCTATATCAATATGTGTTTTTTTTTTCAATCAATCCAACTAAGTTTTCAATCAATAATTTTTCTTTGGACATACAAGTGGAATTAACCGTAAATGTAAAGAGAATACTGATTTTGTGATACCGTTTCCAGCTACTCATTGAAAATTGAATCTCAATATCTCTCTAACTGGAGAAGAAGGTGCCAGTGGCACTGAAAATTTATCTTTCCTTTCAGCTTAAAAATTTTCATAGCTGTCTCACTCCACATACTAATACATGCTGATAATAACTCAAAAGAAATAAAAGTATTCGCCAGCATAAGGCAAGAAATATACATGCTCTAGAACAGGGTTCCTCACTAGGATTTCATCACGAACCTCATTACTTTCCTCAAAATAATCCAAGGGCCGCAAGTACATATATATACAGTTTTTTTTTTTATGTTTTCTAGTTTGCATTTTGTCTGTCTCTCTCCTGTTATTTTAGTATTTAATTCATTAAAACAAAGATGAAGCATTCTGATCATTTTTGTGGCTTATAAAAATACCAAAGCGTTTGTCACTTTGATAAATTATTGCAATTTTAAGTCTAAAAGTTCAAGGGCCACAAAAATTGTGTTGCCCAAGGGTTGTGTAGTGAGTATCCCTGCTCTAAAACCTCACAACTCACCACCTGATTAGTTATACTAAACAAACACTAAAGATAGAACTGAACGATTAGCCCTTAAGCTATTGTTATTTACTCACTGAACAGATGCTTGCACATATAGTTAAAATATTAACTCAATAAAATGAACATTAATTAAATAAATGTAAACTTAAAAATGTTATATTTTAATCAGATGTAAAAATTTGTTAAATACACAATTCTTATAATGGATTATAATTGAAGTCCAAGTAACTTAACTGAATCAATGAGCCTCCTGCAGTTTTGTATTAATTTGGCTTACTCTCGCACCTCTACTTGTATGGCATAAACTTTGAGACAAGCATATGCTAAGTGGCAGCAAGATTACATTAGATTACGTCACTAGTCAGTGAAGCTGAGTTCGTCTTTCGCGCCAATGTGGTGTTATCGTTATTATGTTTGTTTGTGTTTTGTTTATCTAGTTATTGAACAATAATTATTTTTAAGTACGGTACTTAGAAGTTTATTACAATAAGTGACGATACACTTATTCCAGCAGAAGACAAAAGACTTTTGCAAACGCTATTAGAAAACGTAAATGATCCTGATACTCGTACATCAGTTGCTAGTACTAGTAGGTTAGGCCAAAACAATGGTGATGTAGATGACAGATTAATTACTGATATAACTTCATCTAACAAAAACTCATATTTATCCGACAGAGAGCTATATACAGTATTTATATTTTGTAACTATTACAACATTACAGAGGCAAATCAACAATCCCAGTTTTATTTCAGAAAAATTGCTTTACAGATTCCAATAATTAGTTTGCATGTTGCTAGGTAACCAAAATGCAGCACTTTAGTTATATTTTTATAAAATGAAAATTTTTAAGTATGGTTAATGAAATTATTTATTTGCCTTTGTTCAGTTTAAAATTCTCTATAAAATGGTAATGAAAGATAAATTCTAAACAATTTTATAAATATGTTAGGCCCCTTCAAATTAGAAAAAAACTAAAACAACATTTTTGGTACCAAATATTTAGTTTTAATGAAAACATTTTTTTTATTATGAGGGAAAACTATATTTCATTAGAAAGAGCACTTCTTTTCCTTCAGTTAAAAAAATATTTATAAAAATATGACAAAAAACATAGATGCTGCGTAAGTTTGTTTGAAACCGTGCAATTCCACAAAAAATTGCCTGGCATTTTTCACATAGGAAATGTGAAATTGAGCTGGCACCAAAAGGATTAAGGTTGTTATTGACTAGCACCCCTCCATATTTTTGAAACATTTTCATTTCAAAAATTGGATTGTACAAAAATTGTACACACAATGTTATTATACAACCCTAATCATTCTTTTTTTAATAGTTAACATTTCCATCACAAAAAGAGCAAAAAATGTAGTGGGTAACACTTACCTGATTTTTAAATTGGCACACAGATTTTGTCTGTTTGCAGTTCAGTTGGCACCACATAACTGATTATACATGCCTTGTTGAATTGACTACTGTGCATATTTGTGTAGTTATATGCCAAGTTTAAACAAATAAACTAATTTAAGTTAACTAAGTTAAATGTATTTATATTTTTAATTTTATGTACTTTTCAAAGTAATCTGGCTATTGTATGCTGAGCGTAAAAAAACATTTCTATGTACGTTTTTTGCCATAGACCCTAAACACATTGCCTGATAAAACGGATTGGGACCAGTAGGCTTGATTTAATTTTACACTTCCTCCTTTGAATTCAGGAGAGAGGGGAGGCAGGTTAAAAAAATGTTCATGTCACTGTTATAAATCGGGTTTCTACAATTATTGAAGTGAACCTTGAGCCTGCCCATGCCAAATTTGAAGTAAATTTGTACAGATTACATTTTTTTAAGACTGCCCTTAAAACCAAAAGCAAGCAATTGATAAAAAACACTGTATTGGAAAACTGGCGGTTTAAGCCCTTTTCATTTAAGGACTAAATTTTAAGTCTCTAACTAGATTGGCAGTTACCTTAGAAATTGTGTTAGTCAGTGACTATTTCAAGCTTTACTAAAGTAGATTTGTTAAATGATAACATAAAAATTGTTTATCTTACTAAAACAGTGTCAATTAACTTACCTTCAATTCTTTACATTTCTCAACATTTTTTCTAAAAAGCGCCATGTTAACAATAACACAAACCCCAACATTTACAGGATCTTTAATGAGATACACATCACTTTCATCAAAATGTGGATAACAAAACATTGATTTTTTTTCATTATTAATAATATTTACTACATTTTCAATTTCTTCAACTTTTTCTAACAAACCCATACATTTCAAATGTTTTGTGAGATTTGTTAAAGAAACGTCTTGCTGTATATTTAAATATCCACGTGAAATCCAAAATAACAAATTGAATTCCAAACAAACTGACTGTTTTGTAGTAATATCATTGTCAAAGGTTACATCTTGGCAAACCCGTTCAGTAAGTTCCTTCTCCTGGTCCTTGCTTAAAAACTCACAAAGTTGGTAAAGTACCTTTTTTATTTTGTCAACATAAAGGACATTCTTTGAAGTATTAAACTTTTCTTCAAGTTTTGTTTTTCTGTACCCTAAATTGTTTAGGATTTTGTAGTTTTGAATTAGTGATAAAGCTTCTATTAAAACCATACTCCAATTAGGAGGGTTTGAACGAGCCCATTTGGAGAGCAAGTCTCGTGAAAAATTATAAGGACCTGCTGAGAGGATAGTTAATATAACATTTAGGGCCACTTGACTCTCATAAAGCAAAAATACCAATGATATTGTATCCTGCATATCTAACTCATTATCAATTATATGCACAATTTCAAGAGACAATGTTTTATTTGAAGACAATTTTTCTCTGCCAAGTTTTGATTCATTTTGATGATAGCTGGCATTGAAGTTACTATCTACATAACCTTCTGCTAAATTCTCATCTTCGTTATCAGATGATGATGATGATGATGATGATGTATAACCATCTCTATTGTTGGTATTACCGTCTGTATTTGTTTTAAACAAATTTAATGGCATGCCATAATAATTTCCCTTGTTCATTTTCTGAAACAACAAAAAATGAAAACATACTCAGAAATGTATTTAAAAATTAATATTTTTTTTCTTTTGCTCTACTGCTACAATGTAGTAGATTGTATATTCATATAAAAATATAATGTGAGCAATCACTCGATGAATGGCCCTCTTTTATTTCTATTTAAATGTACTTTATCTGTTAAATAAAAAAAGCTTTTTGGTGAAGGGGGAGGGTAGGCCAAACTTAATTGAATTAATGAATTGGTCTGACAAAAAGGCTGAAAACCATAACAAAACATGAATATTATTAATCTTGTCGAATAACATTGATATTTAAGAGGAAGCACAAAAAATGTTCTAATATGATACAATTTTACTCACAGCTGATTATTTTTAATATACTCATAGCTCTAATTCTCAACTACAATTTAAATTTCAGCAAAACCTTGAACTAGAAACCATAATTCCGTTTTATGTAATTTACCTTTCTGTCCCTTATTATTGTGACAGGTCAGGACATTTTATGTATTCTTGTGACCATTATATATATCAGGATATATCAGCCCATTTATTGCCCATCCTTAAAACAAAAAAGAAGAAACTATGATAAACACAAAAGAAGCAAAGACTAAGGGAGGATGAAGAGTATAGCATGCGAAAAAGAGGTTTGGTAGAGGTTTGCAGCAGGATTTACCTGAAGGCAGAACATCAATGATGATGATGTATCCGTTATTTTTGGCACATACCTGTCCACTTTATGTGCTCCTGTTCATTATTTTTGGGATAATTCTATTCTTTTTAAGTGTCCATATGTTCTTTATTTTTGAAATAGGGCTTTCTATTTTATGTACTTTTATGTCCGTAATTGTTACTTGTTATATTTTAAGATGTTTACATAAATCTGTTTGATATTTACCTTATTTTTGTGGTATTGTTTATTGCACATTTTGTTTATCGCACTATCACACAATAGCGCAATTAACATTTTGAAAAGTATTTTATTGGGCTCGTAATTCATTGTGCACATCCTAAGCAAGATTTTTTTAACAAATCAAAGATTATCAATCCTCAGCATCGTTATTGTTCAAAGATTGACATAATCAGTAGTTCGATAAACAGAAGGTAGCGAGATTCAGATGAATTGATCAGTCAGAATACGTTAATCAATCTGTAAAATATAAACTTACTTGCATTTTGAACATCACTTTTACTAATGGACACACTAAGGATTGATTTTAAATGAACTAATAACAAAACGGAAAATAAAACTACAGAAGTTTTTTATCGAAACATGAAAATTTCCACTAGAGCCGAAGTGTGGAATGAAGCAGTGGTGTAGTACCATCATCCGCACAAAAATGATCTAAACTTAACATGGAAAATAAAAACCTAATAACTTAAATAGATATTTTACAAACTGACTAATTGAGATTAGAAGAGGAGCTTGAACAGATAAAGAGAATAGGACAAGACTGTATTCAATGTTTCCCACCACAGTTCAACAAACTCATGGCAAATAGTAGGCCTCATTGTGGCCCTGTCTCTACTAAAAACTAAATTGTGAAATTTGAATGTAAAAATACTTTTTCTATACTGGAACAAATTAGTAATAAAAATAATGAAAAAACATGACAACCCAACATAGCTTTCCTCATAATCCAATGGAGAACAAGTCTTCAAATAATAAAAATTTAAAAAAATCAGGAAAGTAACATACAAACAAATAAATTTTATCTCATCATTTTAGCCGATAGCCATGGCAGGGATTTGAGTTGTTTATTTAAACAAAGAACCAACATTAATGCCTGCTTATTTGTGAAACCTAATGCTAAATTCTGTGATGTTATTACTATAACATTATAATGCTTATAATTATAACACTAATGCTAAAGCTTTATATTATTAAAGGTGCTAAAAAGCTCTGGACAGACTTTTAAGTAAAGAGGATTATCTCTTAGTAATAGGTAGTACAAATAACTTGGAGTTCCTCAATTCTAGGGACTTGTTAGATGAGGTGCACAGTGTGATATCTGCCTTCATCCATACTAATCTTGTTATTGCAACTGTACCATGGGTGACTTGACTGGAGCTGGACTTGACCTTGAGATTGCTAAAGTCAACAGAGACTTAGAAAGAATTGCTGACTAATACCAAAATGTATCTCTGCTCCCTCTTCATCACCTCCCTCACTACCTGTACACTGCACGTAAGATCATTTCAATAAGAGAGGCAAGATTAAGATTGTGAATTTGTTTACCAGAAATTTATCACGCACCCATTGTAGCAACGACTTTTAGTCTGGTTACAAAATCCAACTATTGGAATAAACCCACAGAATCTGATTATGATGAAGATTTCAGGCAGCTGATGGAAGGATTTATATCTAACGGGCTTAAAACTTTGATGTGCTCACTGATGGGACTTGGTAAACACTTAACATTTTGTGAGGAACCTTGCTGAATTCCAGAGACAGACTGGTGCTTCTGTATACATAGTTTACATTAGGCAGCATCAGGAGTCCTTTGTAATGGCCTTACTCACAAGGTGTTACTAAAAAGATTGCAGAGTCTGATTGATGATTGGTCTAAGACCTCCCAGACTTGCCTCCACCAGCAGCCCTCCTCTCCTGAGCAGCCACCAATTTCATCATTGACAACCCTTCTTTCTCCGCAGATTTCACCATCCCTTTCAGTAATAGAATAAAGTGTGATTCTGAAGGGAAGTAAATTTTATTTTATCAAATAAAAATTGATAACATGCTCATAAACAAGGAACATATCGACCATAAACTATACAAGAATTACAATTGTTAGTGTCATATCTTGTAATTATTAATTTAACAATAATAACTCTGTTATTCAAAAAACCTTTTTCATCACAATAATGTAAAAAATACTTAGTGAAATGTAATTTTATTTCCTATGCAACAATTACCATGGTTATAAACATTCAACATCTCCCACAGTTCCACCAATTTGTTCAGAGGTTACATTTCATAAAGTGTTTTGCTGTATCTAAATATACAGGGAGGTCTATTATATAAAATAAATGATCTTGAAATAATTTTACAACAATCAAATATTGCAATAGTTTGAAAACTGGCTTAGTGAGAATAGTATTTTTATATTAAATAAAATTCCAAATTACACTTTAGCTCATCACTACTGCAGAAAGAAGGGTTTATGGTTTTTCATGGTGGTTCTTACTGGAAAGAAGCTTAGAATATAAAGTTAGAGAGGGTTTATGCCGTTAAAATGAAAACCAGGTTTTTGAAGTTTCCTGTGTTGAGATTATTAGTTTAAATATAATTGTGATTTCTATTTATAGAATTCCAGATACTGCTAAATTTAAAGTATTTATGTATAAATTAGCCACATTTGAATCACTTAATAATAATAATCACTTTAAAAATATATATGTTACCCCATTTAATGCTGATTTAATAGAAAATAATTCACATCATCAAGAAAATTTTGAGTTTCTCATGTTAATAGAATCGTACAGATTTAAAACCAACTTTTGTCTCCCTACACGAATAACACAAAATAAACATTCATGCATTGATAGTATTTTATCATTGAAATTTAAATCAAGTGCCTTAAGTACAATAATGAATCTTGAGTTTGGTATTTCAGACCATAATGCATAATTTTTTGTAATTTTTTGACATCTCATAACAACTCTGATGTGTTGGATAATGTTAAAGCAAAATAAAAGAGACATATTTTTCCAAGCTGATGCATTTATTCCAGTATAAGAAACACAAACTGGTTAGAGTCACATAAAGACTCTTTTTAATGTAATTCCTCCCGTTATTTTTTATTTTTGTAGGCTTCGATCTATTTTTGAAGAATCATTTCCATATAAATTTTTAATAGCAATAGCTCTAGCAATGAAAATAAATCCTGGATTACTGAGGGAATTAAAATATCAAGTAAAACAAAAAGGGAACTTGGAAGACCTACTAAGCCATCTAGTAACATGTATTTTTATAAGATATGTTAAAGAATATAAAAGAATTTTCAGGTTAGTTTGCGTTAGAGCTAAGCTAATGAGTGATTCAAATTTTACTAAGGAATCGGAAAATAAAAGTAAGGCTGCTTGCTCGATTGTTAAGTTAGAACTAGGCTGCAAACCCCCCATCTATGACTTTCCAGATATTAAGTTAGGTGATAAAGTTCTTGATAACTCTTTAGATATGATATAGCAGAGTTTTTCAATACCGTACAAAATTTACTAACGTTTCGCAAGATATCGTAGTAATACCATAAGACTGGCTTCAAATAGGCTTAATTGTAATCTACTGAATTTCAATTTTGGTACTGTTCCGTTAGATGAAGTTATCAAATTGAAGTAATTCTTAGATTTAGTACAGAAAGTATCTATACATGTGGCTGAACCTTTGGCAATCTTAGTAAATCAATCATTTCAATTCCTAAAAACTTAAAACATGCTGAATTGAAACCACTGTTCAAAAAAGGAGACATGCATAATCCAGATAATTATTAACCAGTCTCTGTGCTTCTTTTATTTTTAAAGAATTTTTTTTTAATTGGGGTTTAATCACTTATCAAACTTTTTGGAGTCAAATAGTCTGTTCACTAATGAACAGTATCAGTTCAGAAAGGGACGAAGTACGATTCCCGCTATTTCTGATTCTGAGGGTAAAGTTTTGTGGGTGTTGGACGAGTCGCACAGCCCATTGGGTGTGTTCTGTGACTTGTCTAAGATCTTTGATTGTGTCAACCATGACATTTTTTTAAGAAAAATGGAATTATTTAATTTGTTAGAGGAATCCATCAAATGGATGAGCTCCTATTTGAAAGGGCTCCATGTTTGTGTAAGTTAAATTTAAGGATCTAATTAAATTTAAAAACGGCTTTGTCAATCTGTCATTTTGATTTAAAAAGTCAACATTAAAGTCACCACAAATAATTAGTTTCTCTGCCTTTTTTAATAACTTTCTTGTAACTAGCTCAAAAAATTGAAATACAATCTTATGTCACCTATGGGTTATCTATAAAAATGTTAACAATATTTAAATTCCCACAAGGTTTAATTAACTGTATAGCACAAACTTCAAAATGTATTTCTGTATAGAAGCTTTTTAGGTCTATTATTGAATACTGTAATTTAGTATTAATATAAATACCAACACCACCATTCTTTTTATTTTGCCTACAAATTACACTTGCAGGTTCAAAATAAAGGGGTATGAAACAGTTAACTTGGTCTTCTTCTAACCAGTGCTCTGATATACAAATAATATATATTTTTTCTGTTTCACAAAATTGTTCAATTTCTAATATTTTGTTCCTGATGCATTGTATATTTATTTGCAAAATATTTATTGATCTTTGAAAATTATTCAGTGGTGTATGGACAGCTTTGTTGTCTCTGTTATAAGATTTTATACTGCTCTTGTTTGAAACATGTTTATTTGACGAAAAAGATTTCGTGGGGGAGTTATTTTTACTATATATATACATAAATTTATATAACTGTCTAATTCCTGATTAGGTCTACTTATTCTAAAAAAGAATGTCTGTTACTGTGACATGTACCAGATGCAGCATCCTCGTTTGCAATTTGGCCTTGGAGAAGACTGGGCTGCGACGGCCTCCGCGTAGCTCTCGTATGAAAGGGTGATGGGCCTTGTTGTAGTTGATGGTGGGGTCATCGGGTTGGGATGTTTGGCTCTTCCTTCAGTGTCTGGTACAGGTGTCAGTTTTGATAAGCAGTCCACAATGATGTCAGATAGAAGTCGTTTCCCTTTGGCTCTGAGATGGAGGCCGTGGGTTGTGAAATGGTCTCTATTGATGCCTCTGATATTCAGTAGTACTGTCCTTTTATCCCGAGTGCAAATATTAAATATGTGATGGTTGATTTGGGAAATTATCTTATGAATGGGGCTGTTGAAGGGCAAGTCATATCTTGGAAACAAGGGACAAATTACAACTATTGACTTTTTACAACACTTTTTCAGTATTTGATCGAAGTGGTCATAAATAACATCTTGTCTACCTGCACCAAAATCATTAGTCCCACCTATGAGAACATAGTAGTGTCCTGGAGGAGGGTCAGAGGTAGGAGTAATCTGCAGCAAACCTGCATTGAGTTTACATATCCCCATCACTCTGGTAGCAGGGGAGATGGCCCCTCTTACATTTTTAGATAAGTTGCGAGTTTGACTATCGCCGATGATAGACACACTACTGTATGTTTGATGTGTTAGGATACACCCTTGATTGTTTAACTGTTTTCTAGATTGACCCTAGTTATTATTAGATAAAATAGCTTTATTTGATTTTTTTGTTCAAAACAGTTTTAAATGGTTCATCCTCTGGTAAAGATTGGAATCTATTTTGTAAAGCTACTGAAGGGGAGTTTATATCTATGTAGATAGGTGGTTCTAAGTCACTACCGTTGAGTTTTAAATTGAAGTTTTCAGTCTCCAATATTCTAATAGCATCAATCATATTTTTTGTTTCTTCTTCTAATATAGCACATTTCTCACAAGAGATGTTCACAAGGTGAATTTCTTCTTCGAAGTTTTTATTTTTGACGTTGCTTTTTGAAGCTGATCTCTTAGTGAATGTAGTTCAAGCTGGTTTTTACAACATCTGTGTTATCTTTCTTTGTTCACATCATCAATTGCTTCAGTCTGACATGCTATATTCTTACTTGTCGATGTCTTATCAACCGAAAACACTTCATTTGTGTAATTTAATAGTCTCGTGTCAGACTCAATGGAATGTTCCAAAATAAGCCTCTTCTCTTCTTTTAACTTAGCAACTTTAACTTTGAGTGAGATGTTTTCCCCTACAAGTTCCTCAATAGTCTGTGCCTGTGATTCATTGGTAGGTGACAAGATGACAACGGGGGAGTGTGAGCTGACGGATGTGGAAGGTGACGGCTGCGGCGGACTCGTGCTCCCCGGGCGTGTTCATGGAGTGCTGGAGTTGATGAACGCACTAGGATGGTGCACTTTGTATTTAGCGGCTATTACGCGATCTTTATATACAACAACTATTACTCACAAAAACCGAATTCCCCTATATTCCCGCAGGAGTGACTGCCGGCAGGCCATCACAGAGGCCAAACCTGAATTTAACGACGGAAATTACGAATTTTTGTTGAGTAACTAGACAATTAGGATAATTTAGGTCGTTTGCTTAGGTCAGTAAAAAATGTATTTTCCCGGATGAATAAATAATTTTACTTCAAAACCAATTATATATTCGTGTTCAGCATAAAAATACATGTGAAATGAAAGAGAAATTTGAGGAGAAATAAAAATTTTTTAAAAATTAGTTTTTTTCACTATCAGATAAAAAAACTAGGTTTTTGATTTTTGGGTAAAAAACAAGTTTTCCGCAGATGAAATCAAGCTCCTCAAGAGATATAAACTCATATTTCACCACTTTTTCTACAAAAAATTGTATTTTCAGAGGTGGCAAGAAGTGCATAATTACCAAAAGTTGTGATATGGGTTTTTTCGTAATTTTCGGTAAAATATGTGATTTCCAGGAATAAAAAGCATGTCTCGTGAAAATACAGCTAATTCTAGACCCATTTCAAACAAAAATATCCAATTTTGTTTGGTGGCAAGAAACTACATAAATACACTTACATTTGTTGGAAAAGTTAGATTTTATTAGGGTAGGCTTTGTTTCATTGGGTTTTAATACATTAGGGAAATAATAACTAATCTAAGCCTAAACTTACAAAACCTAACCTAACAAAATGTAAACTACCTTC
>JAQJVL010000165.1:951135-1076135 GCA_035578905.1 Stictocephala bisonia | reverse complement strand
TAACTTGGCGAGAAGTGTTTGTTGTTGTAAAAGGTAAAATGTTCCCTATTTCGGGCTTAAATACTTGTTTTAGATTAAGTCTTATTAAGCGTTCAAGTGACCAACAACTGTCTAATCATCACTTTATAAACAGTCTTAATATTTCACAAAGCAGTTCTAATATTATAGTAGATTTATGTTCGGAGTATAATACTCTTTTTATGGAAATATTGGATGTATTCCAACTATAACATGGAGGGAGTTTGGGAAGCTGCAGGAAAGTCTATGACATATTACCATAGACCTTCTATTATACCTATTATACCTATATTATATATAGGTATAATAGAAGGTCTATGATATTACCTACTGAGAATTCTCGAAACATCAAATCTCACTTTTAAAGAACTCACAACAGTGTCGTAAAAAATCGAAGCTATACTGAATTCACGTCCAATTTCTCCTATGTACAAAGATCCCTCAGACCTTTCTGCCATTACACCCGGCCACTTCCTTGTGGGTGGTCCTCTATTAACAATTCCTGAACCATCTCTGCGTAATTTTCCTAAACATCGTTTATCAAGGTTGCAAAGAATGCAACAATTGCTACAACATTTCTGGAAAAGATGGTCCACTGAATATTTGAGTAACCTGAAACAAAGAGACAAGTTGAAAACAACTTCTCCTCAAATAGAATCAGGTAGTCTTGTTTTAATCAAAGACGACCATACACCACCTCTATGCCAATGGGCCAATTTTCTAGGCTAATGGGCAGAGTTACGGACCTCATTCCAGGAAAGGATAATATTTTGAGAGTTGTTAAAATTCAAACAGTGACAGGTGAACTGGCCAGACATTTACATAAATTATGTCCATTACCTTTTCAAGAGAAACAATGAAACTTTGTAAGATGAACAAGATTTATATTGAAAAGAATTTCAAGGTGGGCGGAATGTTTAAGCCAAAGCCGACAATAGAGTAAGATTGTCAATTTTCCATTGTCGATTTATTCCCGAGCGCGAGCATCATACCATTGATTTTACTATACATAGATTATATATAGTATATATACTATACTATACATTTTATATAGTAAAATCAATGATCATACCTAGGAATAAAACATCTCGCTTAGGATTGTGAAATTTATAATCGAGATGTCTCGAGATGTTGTAATAATCGAAATGTCTCGAGATGTTGTAATAATCGAGATGTCTCGTTATCGACATGTCGTAATACTCATACTCGTAATCGGGCGCCGTAATACTTTGACTTCGTTTCGTCGTTTCGTGTTCGTGTATGTATCGTTTCGTCAGGATTTGGTTAGGAAACAGGGGTGGTCTTTACTAACAATGTACTATGTCAATAGGATTTATTGAACGTGATTTTATTTTTTAGACCTAATAGAATTAAATCTTTTATATTCCAGAGAGAATTTTACAATGGTAAGTAGTGGAGAATACGCCTGTTATGTGTACATGTTAAAGAAAGTTAACCTAACCTTAGATCTACAATAACACGTGATTTTCAGGAATTTGAAATAAGCTACAGGTTGATGTGTCAAGATCCTAGAATCTAGCTTGAAAATGTAAGAACTGCTTAAATACCTGGTTGTATCCTAAATCCTGAAGTTTGTATGTGGCAGAGTCTGAGAGGCCTATTTCTGTTATACAATCTATTTTGTTTATTATCACAGTAGTGGAACCTTTGTCAACTGTAAGAATCATAATATCAGGATTGAACTTTAGGGACTAACTTGTTATTTGATTATCTCCCACTGTTAGCTTGACGAGCTGTGGTCGTCATGATTCCGTTTTTTGCCTACTGATTTATGTACTGCTCCAATGAGTACAATAGCCTCTTCAATAGATATTCCTTTAATCTAATACTTGTTGGTACATATACAGTACAAGTAAACGTCACACAACACAAATTTATTACAATATATGCACAAATATATTACAATACAAGTACAAAATGCACAAATATTTCTTTTGTGAATCCCTCTGGTCTGAGGAAGGTGAGCGTGGTTCACCGAAATCGATCACCGTAATATTTGTGCATTGTGTACTTGTATTGTAATATTTTTGTGCTTATATTGTAATAAATTTGTGTTGTGTGACGTTTACTTGTACTGTGCTATACTTTTTAACCCTCCAGGTGCTGGGTTGAACTTTCTTGAGTGCTAGGCGTTTTTCATCATGTTTGCAACTGTATATAAAATATTTTTTTAAATACTGTAAACCTAATGAAAATGGTACATATTACATATCATTATTTTCAGAAAAAACCATAGAATAAGAAAATATACTTATACAGGACTTATATTTTCATGGTAAACTATTGTTGGATGTTATTCTTTACAAAGAAATTTTTTTCAATTTTTTAAATTTGAGTTCATGTATCAGTTCACAAAAGACATAAAATGAAAATCCAAGATAGACATATTGTAGAAAACTTAATAAAAAACACAAAAATATATATACATGTTATAGGTTATCTTCAGTTCAGTTAGACACATTCAGTTAGAGTAAAAAATGGAAAATTGTCCCATGTAAAAAATCACTAATACATGACAAGTTACACATTTCATTGTAACATGTAGTGTTATTTCACTTTTACAACTCAAAATGTTTTCAGCTCACAAAATATAACAATGACAATCAATAAAAAACTAAAATAATTAATTAAAAAATATATCTTATGTACAAAAATTTACATTCTGGAGCAATGACAAGATGATTTACTCAGAGTCAACTTCACTCTCAATGTCTGATTGTTCATTTAGTTCGTCTAACACATTTATTATTGCACTAGACCTACTTATTTCACTCATTTTTAAGATAAAATACAATAAAACACAAAATAAAACAATAATAATAGATTACAATAACAAACTTACATTGTAAACAAACACCAAGCGGCAATACACTGAGCATCTGATTGTGTGTGTTGAAAACAAAACATACGCTTCTAAACAATTGTTGTATATCGGCTGTTTTGATGCAGACGTATTCCATAGAGTATAATATGTTCCGCGTTTCTTCTACTTCAATACTATATAACATACTTTGTAATATTCAGTCGTTTAAAGCCGCTAGTGCGTTTTAAATAGATCGCGTACCTAACATCGCGCTACGCGAAGTCAGCACTACAACGGCGAGCGCTGACATCGCGCTACGCGATGTCAGCACCTGGAGGGTTAATTACAGTAGACATTTTATTATATACTTTACAAATATGCCTCTAGGACTGTTTTTCACTAAGTTAGAAGTTGCATGACGTGGATCAGTCCTCTGCCTAGTTGCAAAGTTATGGACCTCTTTGTTTTTTATAAAAATCTCATGCTCTTTATCATCCATGCTGACTTCCGCGAAGCAATTTTTTGAACTTGGCATGTTGTACCTTTGGGCCCCTTTCTACATATAGTACACTGGGTAGGCCTTATTTCCTAGGTTAAGAGATATTTACTGGAAAACTTAGCACAAATAACGGCTAGTTGCCAAAATCGCTTATTTCAAAGTGCTCCAAGTTGTAAAAGCTTCCGCGAAGCAATTTTTGTATCATAGCATGTTGTACCCTCGGGTAGTGCCTTTCTTAATATAATGCACTGGGTAGGCCCCATTTCCTACATTAAGAGATATTTACTGATAAACAGTGCAAATAATAGCCAGTCGCTAAAATCGCATATTTCAAAGTGCTCTAAGTTCTAAAAACTTCCGTGAAGCAATTTTTAGAACTTGCACGTTGTACCCTTGGGTAGTACCTTAATATAGTACACTAGGTAGGCCCCATTTCCTATGTTAAGAGATACTGGTAAATAGCGCAAATAATGGCCAGTCCCCAAAATCGCCTATTTCAAAGTGCTCCAAGTTCTAAAAACTTCCACGAAGCAACAATTTTTAGAACTTGCACGTTGCACCCTCGGGTAGTACCTTTCTTAATATAGTACACTGGGTAGGCCCCATTTCCTAGGTTAAGAGATATTTACTGGTAAACTTGGTGCAAATAACGGCCAGAAGCGTTAAGTTTAGCGCAAAGGCAACCATTACAATACAATACAAGTTGTGGTACTGTAATAAAGCATTCTATCGTAACAAATCTGTGTTTTTTTAGTAGAAAATATTATTCCCAACATTACTATATCATTAATATAAATATTTCAAGTTATTAAGTATTTTTAAAAATTATTTCTGAACGTCCGGAAAAACCGGATGCTGGGATTTTTGGAACGTTTTTCGAACGTCCGGAAAACCTTCTAGTTCAGTTCAGCATCAAAGCATATGTAAGAAAATATAAGTTTTTAAAAATGTGTAAGATTGGCATTGAAATACAATAGCAATTACATTTTTAAATCTAAAAATAGTCAAAGCTACTTGGGAGGTTGTGAGGAGAGAGGCAGGGCAATTGAAAACAACCCACAATTGATAACATAACTATAAACAATAATATTCTTATAAATAAAAAAAGAATTAGCTCGCACATTGAACTGTGGTTTTATAACTGTTTGCCAAAAATTGAACAATCACGCTAACACAGCTACCGCAATAGCCCTGATTCCAAAAATTCTCCAACCGTATCAATATCTCCTTCACTTTTCATTAACAAATGAGGATGAAGTCTTGCAAATACTCAAAGCTTTTGAACCAAAAAGATCATGTGGATGGGACAAACTCTCTCCTATGTTGATAAAACTATGTGCTCATGCTTTTGTAAAGTCTCTCACTCCCATCGTAAATCAGTCATTTGTTGAAGGCTTATTTCCAAACGCTTAAAAATATTCATTATTAAAACCCATATCTAAGAAAAAAATGACTTCACTGGACAATTTCAGATCAATCTCTCTCCTCTGTATTATCTCAAAAGTACTAAAGACAATTGTTTGAAATAGGCTCAATGTTTTCTTGTTGTTAAATGGATTGCAGTTTGGTTTCCAGAAAGGGAGAGGAATATGTGATGCAGTTTTGGAGTTTATTGACTGCGTTTCGAGGGCTGTTGATGGATTGCAATACACAATTGGTGCTTTGTGCGATCTATCTAAGGCCTTCGATTGTGTTTACCTTTCCGTCATGTTAGCTAAGTTTCAATTCTATGGGACGAGGTACTGGCTTTGTCATAGTTGTCATCATGGTTGACAAACCGCAAACAAAAATTTGTCATTAACGGTGATGCTGAGTGTGAATACAGGAATGTTACTTCTGGTGTGCCTCAGGGTTCTGTCCTAGGGCCGTTACTAGTTTTTATATACTCTAATGATCTTTCTGAAGTTATTAATAATGCTCACATTGTACAGTATGCGGATGACACTTCCATTGTTATAAATCATAAAAATAAAAAAAAAACCTCTCAAATATCTGGAAAGAAGCTGTTGAAGTTAAATAAGTGGTTCTCCGTTAATGGACTTTAACTGAATTCTGACAAAACACAACTAATAAATTTCTATTTGAATAATGTAAGGTCCCATCAAATGATTCATCCTACCTTCCATCTGACTGTAACATGGTATCGTCAGCTAAATTCCTTTGCATTGTAGTAGCTGATGCCAGCCTATATGGCATGAGCATATTAACCAATTGTTACCTAAAATCAACAAAGCCTTCTTTTCAATAATTTCACTGTTTCAAGTAGTTGAATCACACACCATAGAGCAAGTTTACTATTCATATTTTCATTCAACGTTATCATATAGTGTGATGTTTTGGGGAAATTCAAGTGAGTCATAGAAAATTTTCATAATGCAAAAGAGTTTTACGAGTCATAATACTGTCTTCAATTAACGATTCATGTAGGAGGCATTTTAAGAATTTGAATATTCTTCTCTTATCTTTTCTCTACATATTTCATTGTATAATGTTTGTGTTCTCTAATTTGGAAATGTTTTACAGTAAAAATAGTTATCCCTTGCATTTTACCAGAAACAAATCTATATTGCAATATTCAGTCTACAAAACTTGTATTCAATACAAAATTACTGTTCATTATACCTGTGACTCCAGTAACATTATTTATGAACTCCAGTGTAATTTCTGCCCATCTTAATATATAGGCCTAACCATAGAAACTCTGAAAACGTATGAAGGAACACAAATATGACTGCAAGATAAAAAACCCTGAAAAATCTGTTTCATCCCATAGCATGAGCACAGTCAGAATTTTGACAAATCTTTCACTGTCCAAGTCATCAGATCACTACCTGCAACTGCAGTAGCTTTCAACTTAGAACAATGGAAGTGTCACATCAATGGATCACAAAATCTAGAGACGCGCCTAATTTTAATATAAGATAGATCTTGTTTCTTTTTTTTCCCACCTAAGTAGCAGAATAAAAACATATACATTATTACGTCATTTTATCATAAAAAAGCAGAAGTGACATTTCACAGTTTAAGTGCTCTACAGTTGGCAACACAATACCACCTACCTCATATGTGACTGTGTATCAAGTGAGTGAAGAAGGGCCCACTTCTAGTTTTTCCAACTAGTTTTCCCCAACTAGTTGGAAAAAAATATTTCCCAAAAATATTTCCCCAACTAGTTTTTTCTTTGTGGTATGAATGTGTTTCTATCTACAGTTTACCAGGTTGCTGCTTTCCTTTCATTCCTACTGAAATCCTAGGCCTAGTACCTCAAATTTAACCTTTTATGTCTATAATTTGTCATGGCACTTTTTCTGGTGGTATTATTCCACTTTGAAAGACAATGCAATACAACAGTAATGTGAAGTTGTTATATACCTCAGAATTGATCATTATCGTTACCAGATCTATTCTTTTCTTACATATGAGACGCCGACACAACGTTGTTGGTATTTTAAGGCGAATATGAATGATTATATGAGTGTAGTCTGGTTACTTACTAACTGAGTTTAACTGTTCCTCAGAAAGGGCAATTTATTAATAGCCCAACAGCCAGGGCAACTAAGGGACCTACAGCTTTACGTGGAATCCAAACCACGTAGTGCTGCTCTGATTTTCAGCTAATTGACAAGCCTGATACTCAGTTATCTCCCCCACACAACATCCGCACAATGATTACCACCCAACATGGACACCCCAGACTTCTCTAGTAGTGTCCACGCCGATAGCAACCATTGAGCGGACGCCATGTCAGTATTAAGAAGACCAAGCATCCAACCTATCGCCTACAATCTCCCAAACACTTTGTCCCCAAGTAGCTGGGTTACACTTACCAGTGTGCCCACCCATACACGCACAGTGGTACTGACCCACCCATACACGTACAGTGGTATTGACGCACCCGCCCACCCATACACGTACAGTAGTGTTGACCCACCCGCCCACCCATACACGCACAGTAGTACTCGTGGAAGAGATACTTTACACGATGTGCCAGTTGGCTCCAACCACCAGCTCATCTAGTCGTAGTGATGTCTCATTTACTCGTTCTAACTTGCATTAGATTTTTCATTGTAACAACCAAATCATTACAACTTCTCATAGTATGTAAAGGGGGCTTTCATCAAAAGTGTTATAATTACCGATGGCTCAAACGTAAATCCCAGCAACATGTCACGGTTTGATGAGAAAATGGTGAATTAAGATATTTTCAAATTTTCATTTGATTCATGTATGGATTTAATCACTCACTTGGATTTAATCTCTAAAATAACTCTCAAACTATTTCTAATTAGTTTCTTTGACTTTTAAGTATTTTTTTAATCAATAAAAATACACCAGCCATTTCAAAGCAAGTAAAACCACTGAGCATAATTCTTGTATGTAAAGAAATAATTATAAATGATAAAATGAAAAAAGTTACATTTTACTATATTACATGGTAAGTACTTTTGTTCCAGACCAATCACATAATCAGCAAAAATGTGAATTTTATTTGAAACTAACTTGCCTAACATGCCTAACTTGAATTTTAAATTATTGTTGTGTTTATGTTTTAGACAGAGAGTCTGTTTGTTCTTTTTGAACATGCAGCAGGATTTGCCCTGTTCAAGGTAAATGAATTTGAAGAAATCGGTTCTCTGCTACCTCAAGTAGAAGCTTCTACTTCTGATCCTGGTCGATTTTCTCAGATTGTGAAATTGGTGTCATTTGCACCTTTTAAAACTGCTGTAGTTGCACTAGAAAGCATTAACAGCATCTCTGAAGGTAATATTAATTAAGAGGAACTCTCATTAAGGTTTGATACAAATCTGTTTCAACAATATATTATGATGGAAGGATTGTTGGCAGGGTAATAAAAGCTAAGAAACTATTTATAGTTGGCACCAATATATATGATTAGTAGTGGTTGTTGTAGGGATTTCAGTATTTTTACCCATTGGATTTGCAAGTGCAGGGAGAGGACCCAATTGATTCACTGTCTTAGATTAGATACAAAATATACATTTTTATAAAATATCGAACATAATATAACTGTAATGGTAAACAATCTTTTCAATGCCATATTTTGAATTTTTTAAAGTTCTCTTTTAAATAGTTGTAATGAATAAGAATAAATTAAAACTAGCTTACAAAATATTGCAAACTACAATATTATAAAATCTCAACTGTGCAAGCAGGTCAACATTTTATATCCACATTTATTAACTTTTTATGGACAATGAGAGGTGAAAAGTAAAATGTTGAAGCAGTTTTGTTAAAAGAGTTGTTAAAGTAAATAGTGAGCTAAATTTAAAGTCCCCAGATTATTTTGATCATGCTTAAAAAGACAACAACTTTAAAAAAGTCACATGTTTTTGACAAAAAACATAATTTGACTGAATTGTTGTGTGGAAAATATAGTTCATATAGGAAAAAGTATATAACCATTATTATAGAAAACTTTATAGTATATTTAGAAACATAGTTCGATGTGTTCTAAACCAAGTATAGCAACTACTGTGCAAACAAGCAAGCATTTTCATACTGATATTTTGAAATTTTTGTTGGTTGTGAGGGATGATATATAAAATATTAGGGTAATTTTGTTAAAAGTGGTTAAAGTAAATAGTGTGTGGTTTAAAGTTTCCAACTTTATTTAATCACAGTAATTGCAGTTGTAGTACATACTTGCTTTGAAATAGGTATAAGGTTGTTTTGATCAGGTTGAAATTCTTCTGTTTCTTCTCTTCCTTTAATTGCTGCATTTGTTATAACATTTGATTGCCTGCTAGGCCAAAGTACTTCTTCACTAGCAACCTCTTTTATGTCCCTCTAAACACACAAAGAAAATTGACTTGAACTCTTAAACTGATACCAATGAATGCCCTGTCATTCACTGAGGAAACACCGGTCATTAACTGGTAGATAGGTGGTCATTCACTGGTGCAATGATTTATGTACGATAACTTGTATTTTTCAATACTCAGTTTAAACATAATACAATAAGTTTTTATGTTCAGGAAGTACAGGAGAATACGGGCAAGGCGTTTACACTAATACCTATGCTGTAGCGTAATAGCCTTTTTTCCCATGTAAGATTCAAGTGGAAACTCAAGTTTAAACGGTCATTCACTGGTGCACTCACCTATAGAGTACCTAAAATAATTAATGTGTGATATTTGAATCATTATTATTTATATCTGAAATAGATATTGTTCAGTATTTTGTTGGAAACTAAAATATTCAGTCAGACAGATTTTAAAACATTTAGTTTAATTAACTTACATCAATTTATTTTATAGATTTTTAGTCTTCATATTTTCATCTAATTCTATTTAATCTGAAGAATTGTTATAAAATGAAGCTGAGTAAGTTTAGTGTTCTCTTTCTTTATGCTCACTTACTGTGGCCGTCTCCCAACCTGCTAAATGACGGCTGGAGAGTCGGCAACCCCAAACAGCCCTTCCATCAGTGGGCCAAAACATACTTTTTTTTTCAACTCTACGGTTTGTGTGTATTATTATGAGTTAAAGTGAACACTGTATCATTATTAAGGTTCATTTTAGTGGATAATCAGTTGATACTATGAGATTTTTAATTAAATATCTTCTAGAATGGTGTTTAAAGTTTGACATATTTAGCTGTGTAAAAAGTATAAAGTTAGACAATTTTTTACACAAAGTAACTTAGAGTCCACTAGAATAGGTCTTCGCCTATCAAATGACACTTCTAGTGTTACAATTATTATTGCAGGCCAAATTGTTGAAATAGAAACCTTTGTTTTTGGTGTTTTTCATGGGGAACTTAAATTATTTTCAATTTTCAGTTGGTTTTTTTTTAATTTTAACATCATCACAAAATATATGTTCACAGGTATACTCCCTGAAACACTACAAATATTTCTCGACAAAAATGTTCCAAAATCTACAAAAAAAGAGAAAGTGGTCTTGGGAGTGTCTGACAGTAAACTTGGAGCCAGTGTAAATGAGGCTTTGGGAATTACATGCCAGCATACAGGAGCTGTTCCGGAAATCATTAGAGGTCTGACATGAGTATACATTTGTTATATAAACAGTGTAGTTCATGATTATAGTAAAAAGCATGTGCTGAACCTTGCTAGTGTAATCCATTATCTAGTGTTGATAGTATCCACTTAACTAAATTTATTTATGTCACTCTACGTTTTAGTATGACATAAACACTTTGTTCTGTATTTTTACCTTTTTTATTTCTTTACCATATTTAAAAATTGTCCAGTCATCAAATAATTTGACCCATATATTAACACATAGAAGTCTAAGCACGGGCGCCGTCAACT
This sequence comes from Stictocephala bisonia, assembly GCA_035578905.1. Classification (NCBI taxonomy): domain Eukaryota; kingdom Metazoa; phylum Arthropoda; class Insecta; order Hemiptera; family Membracidae; genus Stictocephala; species Stictocephala bisonia. Next base: position 1,065,500 of record JAQJVL010000165.1, on the reverse strand, counting down.
ATCCGACTTGCCTATGCCTGTGTATATGACCATATTTAATATAATACTTTCATAATATCGGCGTATTAACGGGATCAGGCTATATCAATATATTTGTTGATTGTTGATCTGTCTATGTTTTGTAGTGTCTGGTTTGTTTTCAAACCATCTGATGAAAAATTAAAATTATAAACAGATGTATATGTATACCGAAAGTCGCAGTCGGAAACCTTGAATGTCAGTTGTCACCTGACAGCTGTTTTGATACGCTGTGATCGTTGTGCCTATTATTGTTTAGAGCTGTTTATTGTTTACAATTCTATAAAGTAATCTGTATTATATGTGCTTGATATGAATATTATATTTTATTTCTGTTTGTACTGTTGTAATCTTGTACAGTTTCGTTTCACATTTCTTTATCGATAAAAAATAATAACATAAAAATAGTCTGTTTTTGGTTTTAGTTATTTCAAATTTTTATAAAAGTTCTGTTGTATTTATGATTTAGTATGTATTTAGTATATTAGTATGTACAGTATATAATCATGAGTGATCTTAGAAGTGATTCAATTTGTGACATTCTGTGCGATGATTCAGACGTAGACGATGATTTAGACAGTGAAGTAAATCTTAAATTTATTGATGTATGAACGAAAACATTCAAGATCCGGTTCTTGACTCGGGCTCAGAGGGGAATTTGATGATGAGGATAAAGTTCCTGCCATTACGCATGCCACATTGCTTCAAATTATATCACACCAAGGCAAATTATTTAAATTGAACTGAATGGAGCTATTTTTGTTTTTTTACATATTTTACACTGTTTTTTCACTACTTTCACACTTTTGCAGTATTTTTGAATGTATTATATCTATATATTTCTGAAAAGGTGTTTTTCCCTTTAAAATGATATATAAAACTTAGTTATCAAACATTTATAGTAGATTGCAGAATTTTTCAATTTTAGTACAGAAATGCCTAGGTAACCATAGAAACCGGTGTATAAATGGCCTAGGCCTCAAAGTGTTAATATAAACGCTGTTATTTTATAGCCTGTTTCAAACATTTTAATTTATTTATAATTAACAGCTGATGGTTATTTGAATAAATCAATTAACTCCATTAGAGATTACCATTACAACTTTAACCCTACTTTCGGTGGCTTGTAGATTTCTGTCGGTTAAGTTGGTGCTCTACACGGCACCTTGCATATTTCTGTTAGGTAACGCCGCTTGCGATAATCATACAATTAAACATCTATTGACAGAATCGATATGATTTATTCACCTCTGCAATTACAGAAAAAATGCACGATTAGGTGGTATATTTTGGCTGTTGCTACAATGTGTTATCATCGATTAAGAAGAAGACAAAAATAAACGAGATTTGGAACTGAATAAGCAAACCTAGCCCAACCACTTGTTTGTTTGTAAATTCAATATTTCTTTCTATATTTACGTTTTAGTGGTCCTTTTAGTTTCTTACATATTTGTTTATATGTTTTGAATATTATTAGTGTTTTGTGTAGTATATTGTAGTGTTTATACGTGTATAGTGAAATACAAATTTGTTCCTGCTTTGTTTATGTACATAGTCTTATATATTTTATATTCCATAAAGCTAGATAAAATTTGCTTATCTGGCTATCTTGGAATTTATGATTATTATATTTTTTCCCAGGCTGACCCCCTTCCTTTTAATGTTTTAAAAACGATTTATACATTTCAGTAGTAACAAAAGATATTCACAAGTTATATGTATGCACCACTTTAGGACTTATATGATTCTCTGGTTCATTGTACAGTAAGTGCATGACATAACTAGGTTTATGGATTTGTTTCAGGAATTGTTTGGTAACTGTTGGTATATACTTGTTGTCCAGTTGCCGGTGATGAGGGATCTTTCATTAACACGTATTGACAAAAAAACAATTTGGGTTGTCTTTAGCATCTTAGAGCCTGGCAAAAGTTCCTACTTGCCGAAATATGGTGTAAAATCATGTATGTGGCCACTGCTACAATCCGATAAGACAAACATTTTTAACCCAAACTTTTTTGGTTTTTTTAAGTTTGTAAATACAAAATCCCTTTACCTTAAAATGAAATTGTGCTTTCGTCAACTGCAAGTAATAAAGAGGTTACTTGCAGTATAAAATAATTTAGAGAGTGGTATTTTATGATTAATAATTGATTTTTAAGAACGTTTTTCCTATTACACCCCTTAGCCACAATCGTGGTTGAAATTTGGATTCCAAAAGATTTAGAAATTGATCTTTAGAAAATACATCCCTGTAAAATGAGAGGCGACTTTCCCTCTTAGATGATAAATATGACTCTATTCTGGGATGTGGCATAGTTTCCATGTTTGTAATCGTGCTCAAAGGCCTTCAATACGATTTCTGAGTGGTCATACCACTTGTTCAATCCTTAATGAGGTGAGAACATATTTAATGTCTCTTATTTTCAAAATGTTTTTTTTTCTCTACAAATAAGATTAATGGGTCATTATCGAAAATAATCAATAGGCATGGTGTCTGCATCAAATTTATTGGAATGGACATTGATGGGCCTAAATCATTTTTAGAAACAGTGCTCCATTGGTTAGGATTAGGCATACCTAGAATAATATACCAGGCTCCTGGCCAACTAAGTTTATTATCATTGCTTTTTTTTATCAATAATATTGTGTAAAATATTTTTTAAAAGTTAGATGAAACTTCACAATCAGCAACATCACTTGAAAATGAGTCATACATTAAACACAAAATCATGAAAGTCTGAATCGTCTCCATTGGCCTTAGTAAAATATTATAACAGTGTAATAGTATAAAAATAATAATGACTAACCAAAATAAATTATGATACACAACTATTTACCATTATTAAAAACATGCAATTATTAGATCTCACAGCTAACAAACATACATGTCTTGCCATTCCGGCTCGAGGCCTATCAATATTGTTGGTCTAGCTCAGTGAAGAAGGACATTAGAATTGGTTAGACGTGCAAAACAAACCAAACTTCTAATGCGAAAATGACATAAAATAAACTTGTAATACACTTAACCCTTTGCACGCGGCAAATGAATATATACCCAGCCTCTACTTTGCTTCAAACGTGATTAATGAACATATCCAAAATGAAACATTTCTGTTGATAGTGTAAATGATAGTTTCTAAAATTTCCGCTAGAGTGCAGCATCAATTTAGACATGTCTGGCCAACTCCCTCAGCCTATCAAATACGTTAATCATCTATAAATTAATAGGGGCGGGGCAGCCAAACAAGACCGTGCATGGGCGCAGCTCCGTCTCCTGCCTTTGCTTGAAATGAAAATATCCTTGGTCTGTTGCTCCACCCAAGCACACTGTTTTCAACACTTATCGTTCTTTTTCTCTGTTTTATAGTTATTATTGTATCATAAATGATACTGTTAAAGGTTTCAGCTAAAATGTTGAAAATGGTTTATATTTATACCTTTCATTATAATTGTGCATCTACAATAAAATAGCGTTAAATATTAAAATTTTTTACTTTCAATATAAATTTATATACTTTTATGTTCCTAAAACTTAAAAGAAAATTAGCTTCACATTTAATTAAAATTATTATTTTTTTTTTTCATAATTGCGTGTTACTATTAAATGGAGTAAAATAACTTCCGCGTTCTAAGGGTTAAAGCTGCAAATAAAATTGAAGGCAGAAACAAGATCGAATAATCACTATTAAACTTCTATTTTTTTTTTTTCTAGCAGCTGAATCAAAAGTAAACAAATAAATACATTGCTCAGGTGAACAGAAAAGTACACATCAAAAATACCCCCTATCCGGCAGACAATTTCCCAAATTTTCTTCGATATCTGTTCCACTATGATTCACCCAACTTGGCTGAAAAATAGTTAGTAGAGTCAGATTGTTTAAAATTTCTTTTCAAGACGATATCACCCACTTTATAATTTACATGTCTCCTACGCAACGTTGTAGCGTTTAGAATTCTGTCCATGTGCTGCTATCAGTCTGTCTGAAACCTCTTGGTAAATGTCCTTGAGCTCTCGTAATTTTTCACTGAAGGTTCCACAATCCTTAGTAGAGGGTACACCCAAACCATCCTTAAGAACTTCAAATACTTCTTTGCAAGTAGTGAGCCTCATGCCCAGAGTTAAAAAATGCTGGTGAATGTCCTGTCACTTTATGATAAGCTGTGTGAAGTGCAAATCCTAACTTTTGTATAAACTTCGCTTTGGTCCCATTCCCTGTGGTTTTCTGTAACACATTCGCAACATGGTTATAATGTCACGAATAACCCTCTGCTGGGTTCGCCTGGGGATGTTGGCTTGTATTGAGTAAGATTTTGACATTGTACTGCGTGATGAGGTCTTTCACTGGTTTCCCGATAAACTAAGAGCCTTTATCGCGTATGAAGTATTTTGTTACTCCATAAACCGGAAATATGTTTTCTTACAAGTGTTGAGATACGAGTTTTTTTGTAGCAGCTCGAAGAGGCCATATGACTTGAGTATTTCGTAAACGTTTCAGTAACAACCAACAGGTATTGGAATCCTCTTACAGACCGTGGCAAAGGTTCGCTCAAATCCGCAGCAACCATTAGCCATGGAGAATCAACAGCATGTCTGCTGCCCATAAGACTAGCAGGAAGTTTTTGGTTGTTTTAGTCAATTGGCGTACGGTACATCTTGTGACATAGGTAGCTACATCCTTCCACATTTTTGGCCAGTAATACAGTCTTTGCATGCGTTTAAACGCCTTCAAATGACCTTGATGTTCAGCAAGTGGATTGTCATGGCACCCAACTAAGGCCTGAGACCTAATATACTTTGGTAGTACTAATCTCCTGCTATACAATGTGTCAAGATTCTTCCACAGCTTCTGATCCTGAGTTCACCACTGACAATATTTTAGAGGATCCTTCTTTACCCTTTCCAACATTCGGGTGTACTATTTGTCCTTTACAGTAGATGATATCATGATCATATCATAGTTAAGCTCATCTGAAGGTGAGGGTGCAGATTCTTTCAGTAGGTTGTTACAAGACAACAGATAAGGCATATTTTCTTACCCTTTGTGGTGCACCAGATGAAAGTCGTAGGGTTGCAATTACAGAGCCCAATGAGCTAGGCATCCATTTGGGTCTCTCAAATTCCTCAGCCAAAGCAAACTGTCACCACCGTAAATTTGGTTCCTTCTATGTAAGGCTGAAGTTTACTGCCATTCACTCCCCTTCTGTGGCCGAAAAGTTATGTTCTTGCCGGATTAACGTTCGGCTGGTAAAGGCAAGTACACTTTCTTCTTGCTGAGTTTCTTGGCTCAGCAATGCACCAATTCCGATGTCTAAGGCGTAACAAGAAATTGTGAAAGGCTTCAAGAAGTTAAGGCATGATAATATAGGAGCAGTGATCAGGCAGGATTCAATGTCCCGAAAGGCCATCTCTGCTTCTTTAGTCCACTCGAAGCTATTCCTCTTTTTTAGAATAGACGTCAGCAGTCATTTGTGACGTTAAGTTGGGGATAAACCATCGGTACCACAATAACATTTCTATAAATTTTCGTATTTCTTTCTGGTTCCATGGTATTTGAATATCCACAATGACTTTAATTTCATCAGGGTCAACATGTAAACAATCACCACTGACAAGATAGCCTTGATATTTTTGTTCCTTCCTGCAGAACTTGCACTTTTCTTGGTTAAGGGTGAGCTTGACTGCGTGAATTCTTCGTAATATCTGCCAGTAACTAAAATTTAAAAAAATGTTACCAATTATCTAGTTTTTGGAAATATCTCATTTTATAGATTTATAGGGTGTATTATGCTTCATATTGGGGAAATCACCAAAATACTATACACTGTTTTTACTGACTGAATCTACATTTCAGTTGATTCTCTGCGTAAAAATACTAGATAGTACTCAGAAATATTCAAAAGTACTCAGAACCGAGAACCAACTTTAGTAAAGAACTGAACCGAAAAAAAGGAAAAAATGGAACCGACCCATCACTAGTATATACAGTATAGTTTGAAATGTTGTGAGTTTAATCTAGTATTTAAAAGAAGAATATCAGCTGTGATCATTTTTGCCTCCAGCTGAGTGACAGCTAGATCGTTGATCACAACAAATTACACCTCTCTACCTGTAGTTGTTATTACAATTAGCAAATATTGAAGAATCATTAATTTGATAAAAACTCATTTTCTCAGTTCCTATTCATATTTCACTCAATACGATGAAATGAATGTTTTGTCTTATTTGGGAAAGCTCAAGAACAGAGTAGTCAAAAGTTTTTTTCTTAAACTTATAATATTTGTGTATATTCAATTAAAATATGAGCTATTATTTCCATTTGGATCAAACTTTTTTTAAAACTTTACGTGCCAATTCACAGGCCTGCACCCTGCATCCCTGTGAGTGAACTTTATTTAATGGTGAAGTACCGACCGTTGGCTCACAGGGATTCAAATTGACGATAGGGAGTTTGGTCCTTTTCGAAGGTCGGTATTCTATGTGCTGCTGCGATCTGCTGATTTTTCACAGTAAAACCGAAGGCTCTGCGACATATTTCACCACTTGAACAATGTCTTCTCAAGAAGTCACAAGTATCCCACTGATTTTAACTTTCTGTTGTCTGGTAATTTCTTAGTTGGTCCTGCAGTTGATCTTGTAGATTACTTACAGAAGTCCAAAGGGTTTTATTTTGTGATCGGAAATCAGCATCCTCCTTCTTTAAGGTTGAAATGTGATTTATTATTTGTGCCAATAAACCAGTTGTTTCATCCATTTTATTTTGGTTGCTGGTTATTTTTATTTAAGTTACTGGTTTACAACAGAATATCACCTACTATCAATTAAAGCATCCCTGTTGAACAAACTAGGTTCAGACCTGTCGAAATTCTTGTGTCCAGGTACATTTTCTTTGAAATGGGTTTGAAAAGAAAACATCAGCAGCATTTGTAGATCTTTCAGTAGACTACAACAGTGTCTGGAGAAAATGCCTGTTACTTAAATCTACACTTAATTCTGTGTTCTCGGTTGTTATGATTACTGAATTCCACCCTTAGCTACAGATTAGTTTAAGTTTTCCTGAGCTGCAGAGGAGGTTCTTTCGTGCGCCTAAACGATGGACTGTTACAAGGCTCTGTTCTTGCTCCTCTTTTATCCACTTTATACACTGCCAACATTCCCACCATACAGTCCAAAAAATACATCTATACAGATGATATTGCTCTCGCAACTCGAGGACATCAAAAACAGAAAGAATGCTTTTACATAATCTAGCCACCCTCAATTTTAGAAACTAGAACAGTGTTTCTATTGATTACAGAAGTCCCTGAAGTCACGTATTTCAAGAAAGGGTCACAGAAGTCACCACAAGTTACGTAATTTCGTTAGTAGCTTACTGAATTACATAGAAACCCCTATATATTTATTGTTTTTGTCTCTGTTGCCTAATGACGTTTTTATCGGTCACATCAAGCATGTTGTTTGTTCGTCAACAAGTGCTGCTTATTCAGTAGAACCATATAGAATCTAGAAAGGAACAAGGAAGGAATAGTAATGTTTTTAGATGGAATGGAGATTAGATAGCAGAGACACAGTTTGTTCTGTTATGCCACTTGGGCGCGCCGACGTGTCGTACTTAACCGCCTAACTGGATTCGTGAAATTTGTTAACCTTCTTTTCCTTGTTCCAAATTGGTTCCTTTCTTTAAGATGTTCAACCTTCAGACTATACCCAACTAATTATTCTACGTCCAGTTGTCTATTTTTTCCCACAGTTTGAATTAAGCAAGTTAGTCTTTGAAGTTGAAAGGTAATTTTTTGCAAGACTAGTTCATGACCGACTGGTTTATTGTAATGATTAACTGTGTAAATGAACTAACTCACTAGTTAAAAAAGAAATAAGTTACTAGACGTATGTGACTTTTACATGCTATTGTGGTTTTTAAATTTCAACCATCTTGATTTTTTCAAAACTAATTTTTTTTATTTTTGATATCACAGCAGTTGGTCAATATGCAAAGTTCCTAAGCCTGTGTGTCTAAAATTTAAGCCCTAATTTTTCACTCCTGTTGGGAGCTGGCAGTTGAAGAAATAGCTAGCATTTTAGACTCAAAACATCAGCAAATTTACCTGAGAGGACGAGTCCATTGATACAAAACACAAGGAAAACAAAGAAAGACATAACATATCATATAAAGCAGATATGTTTTCTTGTGTGTTGTATTAGTGACTTTGTCAGGAAAATTTGCAGATGTCTTGAGTCTAAAAATGATTCTTCACTAGTGATTTCAATAGCCAGCTCGCTGTAGGGGTGAAACATTTGGCTGCCAAGACTGTTTTATATATACCTTATCTGTAGTTAGACTTCTTCCCAGACTAATTATAATTAAATAGTTATTCAGTACAAAAATATGATATTAAAACTTGTATTATATTAACTGATATAATTGCAGGGATTCGAATGCATTTTCACAAACTGGTTAAAGGATTCACTTTGAAGGCATGTGGGACAGCTCAGCTAGGATTGGGTCACAGTTACTCCCGTGCCAAGGTTAAGTTCAATGTCCACCGTGTGGACAACATGATCATCCAAAGCATCGCTCTACTAGACCAACTGGACAAGGACATTAACACATTCTCAATGCGTATTAGGTTAGCAGTTTGAGTAATAAATGGATGTTTATATACTCCTTCAGGGCTAATGTAGGATAAAATTGATGGATTATGACAATCCGTATTGTGATCTGTCAAGACAAAATTCACTAAGGTTAACTCTTGGGGTGTTGAATGCAAACAATTTAAGTTGTGGTTCTGTAATTTGTCAAACTAATACAAAGATCATTATGTGTTTTATAAAATTGGGAATGTTCTTAAATGGACTCCCGAGTTCTCTGTCAAGCAGACAGTGATATGAATGGTCACAATAAAGAAGGGCTTTGCTCAGCAGTATCCGTAAATTATTGATGAAGATTGAATGTTGTACCGGGTCTTTTGACCGGTACATTTCGTTTTTTTTGTCGTTGGCTGCCGGGCTGCCTGAGATCGCTCATGCCCTGCGTTTCGCGTAGTTGGTGGCTGTTGGCCCGGATCCGTTCGTTCCGTGTTCCAGCCTTTGTCTGTCAGGTTGGCCATCTTCTAGATTGTTCTAGTAGTGCTAGTTGTGTCTCGGCGGCCGAACCTCCTCAATATGATCGGCTAGACACACTAAAACGTAAGTGTTCATTTTGTAAGTTTTAATATCTGATCACCCTTTTGGTGAAAATACTTTTGTTTTATTGAAAATATTAATCGGGCTTAGTTGTGTTTTCAGGGTTTTGTTAAATTTGTATTTTCTTTGTCTAGTTTTGTTAACCTAGGTTTGAGCCATGTGCTCCATGTTACTTTTTACCGTTAATTACCGTTAATGCTTTTTATATCTGCCTTTATTGTCAATAGTAGTTCTGTATAATGTTTTGTTGAGCCTTTTTACAGTTGTAGTTACCGATTTACCATATTTTTTGTTCTTTGCCAATAACCTAGCCTATCTGTGTAATTTGATTTTCATGTTATAACCTATTGCTCATGTATCCATAGCCTAGTTTCAGTTTGTCATTTTTAGTTCCATATACGTAATTACGTCTTTTATAATTTGTTAAATTTGTAAATTGGTTTAAATTATTCATAGCCTAAAGTTAATCTTTCATTGTCTTGTTTGCTCCACTCATGTTCTTGTTTGTCTCTTCATGTTCAGTTTGGCAAAATCATGCAACCTTATATTTAGTTGTTATGTGTAAAATTTTTGTTGTTGTGGCTGGACTGTTTTTAATGGCTGTGTTTGACCTTGCAGTCCAGGGTCCTCGAGTGGGACATTTTCCCTCAGCCTGTCGTCCGGGGAAAGTTCGACCATCCACACTGCCAGCCTGGCCTGAGGACCATGTATAGAGGCCATTGGCGACCCTGCTGCCCCACCTACATCTTTGGGTAGGAATCTTCTGTCCTCAGGTCAGTGCTTTCCATTTGTTTCCCGGCGGCTGAGCTGGGGGTTGATAATAAGAAAAAAAGAAAAAAATGTTTGTGGAACTTTATGTGGCCTAGGCCTAAAACTGGAACTTTTGCAGTGATTCATAAAACAGCCATGGGGACATTGTTATATATATATATATATATATATATATATATATATAAAATTTAAGAAAAAGAAAAGGAAAAAAAAACTTATGTTAATATTTATTGTTATTTATCTTTGTTAGTTTATTCTGTTGTTATATTTTTTTAGATTTTATATTTGTTAGGTCCCTATGGTTAAGTTATGTTATTATTTATTGTTATGTTTAGGCCTAGTGATCGTTATTTATTTTTTCGTTGTTAATTGTATTATAGATGTCTTGAAGTGACTTTTTACTACAACGGTACCGTGTTATATTTTTTTTTAAATTGTTTAATTTTTAAATTCTTCACCAAAAGGGGATTATTGTGCTTTGCTTAACTTCTAATTCGGAGCTGCCCAGGGATTCCGGCTTACTCCCTGGCCTCGGTGGAATCAAGGGATGTGGGCCAAATTGCCGGCTTAATTGGTGATACCAAAATTGTTATAAATTTTTCACTTTTATTTGGGTCTTTAATTTCTTGCGTTTTGGGTGTCTCCGGCTAGGCTGCAGATAGGCCATACACCATGTAGTTGTTAATTGGCAATTTTGGTATTTGTAGAGTTTGTGGTATTTATAGCGTTTGTTATTAATGTGTAGTATCTTGTTAATTTTAGGGTTTATTATTATTGATTTAAGTGCGAATTTGGTTGTGGCCTTCTGCCTATTTTATATTGTGGCCTTCTGCCGTTTTTGATTTATTATATACTTGCTTTCTTGGTAATAAATTAGTTTTGCTCAGCTGCCGAGTTTTATTTTGACCCTCCAACTGCCACCCGTGATCCCATCGCTTTACTCGTTTTGAGCCATCCCCCAGTTGGCACGCTTCCCAGCTTTGGTGGGGGGGATGGGTCTCAATATTATTGATGAAAATTCCCTTGATTATTGGTTTTCAATTTTTTTAACTTTTTTGTGCATAAAAACATTTTTATGATCCACCATTAAATATCTGATGCTATGCTTTACTTATGATACATCATGAAACAATTGTAAATTTATCACATATTTCTCTGGCGATTTCTTAAATTTAACATTATTGTGAATATTTCTCATATTTTAGGAAGCTTATTATAAAATTGTATATCAACGAAAGTTAGTCTTTTTTTCTAAAAACACAATATATGTTGATTGCAGGCACGGATTTAAGGGGGGGGCGATGGGGGCGATCGCCCCCCCCAAACGGGAAAAGCAAAAATGTACCTACACGCTTAGAATAAAATGTTAATAAAATATTTGATTTACCGTAATGAAAATAACATTAGTAATTGTTACCATCTTAATAATATTACAGTATATATAATATTCGGATGTGTAGTCTGAGTTTGTAGAAAGGAGAATTTCCGAGTCGTCGGTTGGTAATTGGTAGGCCTATATATTTTCGCCAGCAACACTGCGTGTCTAGCGCCGACGTAGTGGCGAGACGCCGAGACACTGATTGACAGACGACATTGATTTGATAGTTGTGTTATTTTATTAATGGTTGTGTAATGAATGTGTTAAATGTAACTCTACACAGTTAACTATGTTTAACTATGTCCAAACTATGTTTAAGTTGTTGCTCATTGAACTGTTTCCATAAAATTTTAACAATACAACATTCCAATGGAATCCATTTTATTATTTAATAGTTGTGATATTAAATGTATATACTTAAATGCTATATCGAAGTTGTACAATTTATTTGGAAATTACATCAGGAAACTACCCAGAGGTTCTAAGAAAAATCAATGGCAATACCTATGGCAATACCAATTTGACAATTAATTGTTTATACTAGTGTCATTAATCAGCTGTTGAAATAAATTTATGCCAAACTTATTTTCGATTACAGAACTTAGGTATTCTTCTATATTTAAACCCTAAAAACACCCCCCAAACTGCTAAAAACAATACTTCTAGGACGTTAAAATAGCAAAAATTTTCCGGGGGAGGACCCCCGGACCCCCCCTTAATGGGCGGTATCCCAGACCCCCCGGCAGGTTCGCCCCCCCCCAATTCACTGCTCTGGATCCGTGCCTGGTTGATTGAGAGTTGGTATATCCCTGTCGATTGTATTTTAAGTGTGAAAAACTCCAAAAGTAGTGATGTAATTAATTTGTGTACACTGAACATAAATATGTTTAATTAGTTTTGCAATAAAATATTTTTATTGCTCCAAAACACATGTTTAACTTACCCTTATAGACAGGGCAAATACTGATGGCCAGTAACTTTCCACCTACTTACCCTATCTGTAAAGATACTTCCATTTCTGGTGGCCAGTAAACTTGAACATGTTTGATTTGACTGTCCTGAGAGGTTTCCAGTAGTAGCTGTCAGTACATATCTTGTCTACAAGCACCTTAACCAAACCTTACCTAATATATCCCAACCATATATATATTGATGTATATTCAAACAAAATTTGTGGTTTACAATAAAATCGGGTGCCTGGCATCTGAGACAGTATAAATACCCACCTTCTGAGGAAAATAAATGCAAAATCCTATTTTGTAGTTAGTTGTTGCTTTTGTTATTGTTCCACATTTAGCACTATATATAATATGCCATGTAAGTTTTTTTATGATATCTGAAGAAATAATTGTCAAAGACCAATATCGTGTTCAGCACATAAAAACTAAATGAGATTTGCTTAAAATTGGGTTTTCTAATTTTTTATATTACAATCATTATTTTATGTAATTGTGAATTAACTAATACTATATATATTTTTCATAATCTTGTTTTTACTCTAATTTTTTTCACAGATTTAAGAATGTTAAGCTTCTGCTGAGTTGTGGGGGTAACATTCTTACAGTTTTTGTTCTACAAGTGCGGATAGTTTTGAAAGCTCAGTAGTGTTAAAATGCAAACTGAGAGTTGTGCCATAACACAGAGTTGGGTCGTCTCTGGGATAGCCTGAATTACTCTCTGTAGTTATAGTTTGTGTGTCTCTGTGTTTCATTTCGTTGTTCCGTGTTTCCTGTTCGTGTTTATCTGACTTGTCGCCTGTCGCCAGTTCATGTAGCCGACAACCTTTTTCTTCATGTCTGCCTAAGTGTCTTCTGGGTAAGTTTTTGTAGTTTTGTTTTGTATTCAAGGTTGCAGCCGAGAAATGTAGTTTATTTGTTGTCAATTAATGTTCTGTATACTTTATTTCATTTTAATTAGTGCTTTTGCCCATTTAATTTAATTCATTTTGTTCTATAGATAAGTTAGGAAGTCACATGGCTACCGATTATTTTAATTTATTTGTCTTGTTCTGTCGTAATATTTATTTATTTAGGTAGCTGAACATGTTTCTTTGGGTTTTTGTCAATTGTACTTGTTGCATAGGCTAGGCCTACAACTTTGCCTATGCAACAAGTACAATTGACAAACACCCAAAGAAACATGTTCAGTTACCTAAATAAATAAATATTATGACAGAACAAGACAAATAAATTACAATAATCGGTAGCCATGTGACTTCCTAACTTATCTATAGAACAAAATGAATTAAATAAATGGACAAAAGTACTACTGAAAATGAAATAGAACAATGTGTAAGTACAAGCTGTTGCTTGATATTTCATGTCTGCAAACCTTGTATAGTTAAATTTTGTTGTAATCTTTTTTTGCATACTGGTTTCTATAAAATAATTAAATTAATAATACCTGTAACCTTTTCTATTGTTAATTATAAGTAAAACATTCATTAGTTAAATTTTTATATCCTTTGTTAAATTTCCATTTTGTGAATTTTTAAAAATACTGTTTCTTTTTATTCAGGCAGCTTTTCCTTTTAATTATTTTATATATATTTTGTTTCTATAGATTATTAATTTTCTTTCCTCTCTTTATAATTTTTCAAATTTGGTGTTCTCTCCTGTGCAGTGCTGCTATTAATTTAGTGGGGTCGTTTCAGCTTTTGGCTCAAGGGGCCAGTAGGGGAGATGGATCGTCGCCTGCATTGCCTTCCTCCTTGATGTCGCCTGGGGACACAGCTGAGGACCTACGGGCTGGGCTGACCATGAGGTCTTCTTTTCAACCCAGAGGGAGCTACCACCTTCTTTCCTCTTTTCCTCGCTGCGATTTTTCACTGTTTCTCCAGGTAGTAGTCTCTAACATGCAGGTGACAACGTTTCATTATTTTTATTTACCCTCCCGGCCAGAAAAGAAAAACAAAAAAAGAAGAAGAAAAACTACTTTGTGTTGTGCTTCAGTGAGATTTTGTGGGTGGGGACTTTGTTTAAGAGTATTTGTTCTTTGTCAGTTTCCAGGTATGTGTTGTCAATATTTGTAGGCTGTTTAGATGGGTAATTTATTGTTTATTTTTGTTATTTATATATTTATTTTGTTAGTTTTATTTATTTGTGCTTGTTATTCTTGAAATATTGTTATATTCTGGAAATTCATAATTTTGTTGGCTAGGCCTAAAATAATTCTTTTTCACCCTAAAACTGGCAACAGCCAAACTTTTCACTTTCTATTTAATTTCTGTCAGTAATTCTTGAATTAAGAAGCATATTTTTTAATAAACTCCATTTTTGGTCGTAAACTGTGTTTTTTGTTCTGAGTCCTCCTGAGTCCGGTGCCTTCGCATACACCCTCGGTGGGCCCAGTAATGATTTTACGAGGGTGGATCGCTGAGTGTAATTCAATCTGTTTTGCATACCACACACATTACACAATAGAACGTGTCTGGCGAATGAATGATGCAGACCACCCAACTAGAACAAAATGGCATTTGTGTAGCAAGTTCTCAATATTTAATTAAGTGCTTTAGCTTAATATTTCTTGACTGAGCAGAATTCTTTTGAGCCCTTCTGAACTTTATTAAAACCAAACACAGTATATTGTGACTAAAGTTAACATTTAAAATGCACACTTTTCAAGATTTGTGTCAGAAAATTGCAAGTGCCAGACTATCAAATGCCAGATTAACGAGAGATTTCTGTAGTTGCCACTACAATAATCAGTTATAATACCAGAGTACAATAATTAAGTAAGTTTTCTACATTACTAAGACTGAATTATTTAGGTTTGATTCAAGAGGAAAGTTCAGTTCCTCATGTTTAATTGTGTGTTGATACTGGTGATCTTGTGAACAAGTTCTCTGTGCATCACCTGTTCAGTTAAGTTAAGCAGCAATCTGATACATGGATTTACATTATATTTTCGAAGTAAAGCAGCAGAACATTTTTTGTATGAATCAAAGAAAACAAGACAATGTTAATTTCTCTTTACATATTGTAATCCTATTTACTTTGTTTTATCATCAACATTCAGGGAGGGTTGTTATTTATACATATTTTAGAGTATATTGAGGCCCACACAAGTAAACTTTTGACATGCATTAAGTAATCATTGTCATGAGATGAAGAAAAGTGAAGACCTGGAAAATATAAACCAAGAATATTTTTAATCTGCTCATACAAACTTTTTAAATCTATTTTATTCATTCGCAATTTTTTCAAAAGTAAATAATATTTATTATTTTGTATCTCTAATGTTTATATAGCTAATGTTATCCTTGATAATAAAAGGCATATGTGCAAATAAATTAAAAGTTTAATTTGTTGTAAAACTCAGTTATTTCAAATCATATTGTTATATGTATACTATTATTTCAGGGAGTGGTATTCATACCATTTTCCAGAGCTGGTGAAAATTGTACCTGAGAATTACATGTATGCTAAAGTAACACAGTTCATTAAAAACCGTAAGGAGCTATCAGAGGACAGTTTAGAGGGGTTGGAAGAGATTATAATGGACAGTGCTAAGGCTCAGACAATCTTAGATGCAGCTAGATCCTCTATGGGTTAGTATTGTAAATCCATTCATCTTCATGTTGTTGAGTAGACCAAAATGATCCCAAATTTGACGTTTGTAATGGGATCATCTGAGGGTGGACATCTTTCACTTGATTCGTAAAATGCTGTTTATCAAGATGGACAAATATTAATCAGCGAGGGGACAGTTGAGGCCACACAAAGGATCCTTAACTCTCCACGGTCTGAATACCTGTTCAGGGCTGAATGCCAAAAAGAAATGAAATTCTATTAAAGAGCAGATATTTCATTTCAGAATGGGCCTCACCAAGTGAGAGATACCATCATTTTGCATTTTATAATCTAATTCTAGGAATAAAAAAACCTTGAAAATCCCAACAAGAACATCAATGTGTTAAGATTCGTAATGGTCACTTTAGACCCTACTTTAAAAATTATTTGACTCTTGAGCTTGAACTCAGGATCTTTAGCTTATAAAAGTGTGCTTCAACCATTACAACCGATCAATTAAAGTATTTGTTTGGGATTAAATATTTTGAATTGTTGATAATTTTTTTTAATGTAAATGTGTGGGGATTACTTTTATTTACTCTCATTAGGCCTAAATAAACATATTTAACTATACTATTGTGAATATTTATTATATTGATATTATTTTCACCAATAATTATGAACATTTTAACATACAAAATAGTACATGTTATGTTATCTTTATTGTTGATATCAGCATGGACTTACTGGAATAAACTTACTTTATCACTTGCTGCAAGGACTGAATTATTATTATGCATGTCGTTAACATTTTGTTTTTGTTTTTTCTTAGTGCCATAATATAATTGGCTATAAGCTGTTTAGGGCGTTTTTAAATTTAATAAATAAATTAATTACAAAAAAGAATTATTTTGTTAGTTTGCTGTGAACCGTAAATGCTTAGTGATTATTTATTTGATTACTTACTGTAGTGTTTTATTTGATTACTTTACTGTGTCGTTGTAATATCATTGAAAGTAAATAATTATAAATTTAATTCATATTAAGAGGCGTATAGTTGTGCTCTTGACCTTTGTTTATAATTTTTGGACCCAAAACCAAGACTGTTCCATTGAGTAAAAATAGAATATTGAATACTAATTTTTTGTAAATGAATTGCAGTTTTTATCTTGACTAAGAATAAAATGTGATAGGATAGTATTATTTCTTGAAATTGTGATCATGTTTTAGTTTTACTAAATCAACTTTATAATTATGAAAATTAGTTTTATTAAATCAACCTATTCAAAAAAAATAATATGGAAGATTGAATTGCATGTTATTTCTCTTCACTCAATTTAAATAAAAAAACAAAAAGATGTTATATGCTTTCAGTCAAATCAACTCAGTTTTACTCCTAATATTTTTAGAAATGTTTTGATTTAACCCTGCGTTCCCCATCATGCCATAACAAGGTATGTGCACAGCTATACATATCTGTCAACACTTTAAGAAGGGGTGTATGATGCAGCAAATTGTTTTTGATTTGATGCAGCGATGCAATTCAAAGAGTTTTGATTTGATGTACACAGAATTCATGGTTTTTATTAAGTTTTAGAAGGAGCAGAGTAACAATAGTATATTTTGCTACAGGTATTGTATCTTGCTAGTACAAAGAAAGATAATTTAAAACATAAATTTATTGATCATATAAATTTTAGCTAGTTAATATTATATATATGAAACAAAAATATAAAACTAAACTTTACATTCAAGTAAGAAGGTCAGTTTAAAAGAATATATGGAAGTAAGTTGAAAGGATTCTCAAAATGCAGTAGACCTAAAGCACAATAAATCACAATTATTTTGAAATTGAATTTCTGGGCTTCATAGATTTGTTTAACACTAAGATTGCTTATTTAATTAAGTCAAAAGAGGGACAAATATAGGAAAAGCTATTAATAAAGAAAGTTGATGGCTCTGCATCAAATTCGTTAAATTTAAATGCCAATAGTTGTACTTTTCTGTTGTTGTAGGAGAGTATCTGGTCAAAACTATATAAATATAATTTGTTACAGTTAAAATAATATATTTTACAGGCAAAAAGAAGAATGTATAAAATAATGGATAGCAACTTAATTATTGTTATTAACTATCATTGTTGGAAAGTGCTTACAGCCGTTATATAACTGTTTATTTTTTAACTGATGATGAGTTGACTGAAATAAAAATTAATTTAAAGTTACATAAGCATAGATAAATAAAATGTACTAAATCACAGATTTTTTTAGAAGAAGCTTCATTTTGATTTAAGTATAACAATCATTATTGTTTAGTCAATATATTAAAATTAGTAAAACATTATCAACATAAACAATAAAATGTAATCTACTGAGTACACTGAGAGTTTTTTATTCATTTTCAATTTAACTATTTTCCAATAAACAGGTTAAAAATAGATGTTAATTTTAGTTATTTTTAATAATTAATGTTTAGTTATACTTTTTTAATCCAAATAATCTTGAGTAATGTATTTTAGAACACAGTACCAACGGACTAACTGAATTGAAATGGATGAACGTGAATTTTAATACAACACGTTTCAATTTATAAAAGAATTGGGAAATGTTCTAAAAAGATGGACTGTGGAGGCTAGGTACCCTGTACTGTTATCAGCAAAAACTGATAACATATTTGACTTTTATCAGCAATATTCGGACTGTTATTATCAATATTCGAAAACACACTTGAAGACATAATTTAATTCACTATTACAATTATCTACGCAACAATTTGTATTATTTTCTATCAAATAACGAACCCAAAATAATTGCCGGCTAACTGAAATAGATGGACTGCCTTATGAGAATGTTCTACTGATTCGTTGTACGTTGCATGCACGTAAATTACGATACCCATACACATTACTTTATGGACTTTTATAATGTTCATATCAGTAAGCGTTATCTCCTGATCGAACTCAGTATTTTTTATCGCAATATAATCAGGTTTATGTTCTATTGCGCTCATCCCTGTCCTCTCAGAACGAAAACAAACTCATGTAATAATCATTTTATAATTAGTTTATTGTAAAATATTTTATTTAAAACATCAAAGTAGTAGTTATAAAAGACACATCAATCAATATTATAGATTAAAAAGGAATTTTTTCTTGATAATTTGTCATTTTGGCATCATGATTCTGAGACATCGATACTCCTTATGCATCGTGGCACTATCGATGCATCGACATTTTGACTAGTCCTGAATTGAATCGCATTGACTTTTCAATGCTTTGCACACACACCTAGTAATATCACTCTTAAAGGTCTCTAGTGTAAGTTGTAAAAGGAGTAATGTTGATTCGGAATGTTCCTTCAACAGCTTTGGATCAATCTAGTTTTTGAGTGCTTACAGAAAGGTTATTGAAGGAAGGTATGTGGTTAAAATATACTGGATAAATAAATATTAGTATGTTCATAGAAGATTAGTAAGTTGTCATAATGTTAGAGGTTACTTTAACAGCAAAAAGGCATTAACCGTCAACTGGTGTGCTTTCCGCCAATACATTAGTTGCAATGCTTTTTTTCTGCCAAATACATAAACTAGTCAACTTATTGTCTATACATTAACTTATCTGAACGTTGTTTATGTGGGAACATTTTAGATATTTGACTGACCTACAGTTTGTAGAGATTAAAAAAAAAAATTAATATATTACTGATTGACAATTTTTGTTGCTATTTTAATGCTTAATGGATATATAACATCAGTGTGAAATCAGTTACAAGTTTTTTTTTTCCTTTTAAGATAGAAAGTAATTATATTCTAAAAGGGTGATGTTCCTTGATTTTCAGTATTGTGGCTAAAGATATGTCATATTTTATAGTGTAATTATCTTGGGTAATTGTTAATTTTGTTTGTTGTATTTTGGTATTTTAATTTATTAATCTTTATTTTGCTCTCAGGAATGGATATATCTCCAATAGATTTGATGAATATTGAGACTTTTGCTCGCAGAGTGGTTAGTCTATCAGAATATCGAAAGCAGCTGACTGAGTATCTGCATAGCAAGATGGTGGGAGTAGCTCCTAACCTGGCTCAGCTTATTGGTGATCAGGTAGGTGCTCGGCTGATATCACATGCTGGCAGCCTTACTAACCTGGCAAAGTATCCTGCCTCTACGGTACAGATTCTGGGTGCTGAGAAAGCTCTTTTTAGGTAAGTATTTCTTTATGTCTTTTTACTTCTCTTGTAACATATTTTATTATGGTCCTGTAAATAATACACACCTGTTTTAATGTATGAAAAGAGGACTTGCATTATGTTCGGTGAATAATGATGAGGTAAAGATCTCAGCAAGTCTTTGTAGCCATACATCAATTTGTAAATATAGTTTTAGGTTATGTTAAAGAGCACTAGGCCAAGAATTAGTATATTAGAAGACCTATGCTAAGATATCAGCAAACTTGCCTTAGAAGACAAGTCCATAAACACCACACTAGTAGACAATAATACAATAATGACAAATTTTCTGTGCCACTGGTACTTTCCTCAGGTGAGTAGGGAGAGAGACACTGACTTGGCTTTTACAATTGCTGGGTTGGTGGCAGTGGTGGGGGTTGTATATTCATATAGCAACCCTTAGATTTTTTTTCTTTCCTTTTTTTTATATGAAGTTTGCTGATGGAGGAGGGGTAGGAGGAAACTGGTAAGTGATCTATCTGATGTTTAGGTTAGGCGGGTCACGGGATTTAGTTATTCATTGTTTTGCTAATTCCATCCATATGTTGTAGCAGTAGAGATGCAGGTCTGTACTATCTCCATTTTTCATGGAGTATCCTTCTCTGTATTTATGCCCGCTATAAATTATATGAGTTTTCCCTTTTCATGTAGTTAATAAATTCAGTGTCATTTTATAATTTATTCATATATAATGATTTTAACTATGGTTTCTTGGATTAACGGCTGAGCAGTTTTTCAATGTATACAAGGACGTCTGGTTTCAGCAGATACTATTCAAAGGACAGTGATAATATGTTACAGTTGTGGGGGGGGGGGGGCTCTGGTCAATGCCACTCTCTGCCAGTGAGGTCAGAGAATCATGGCAATATGCAGGTCAATCTTGTGGCAGGATGTGGGTAACAATAGACTTAAGTGCACATCTGTAAACTTGGCTGGTCGCTTGGAACTAGCTTATCATGTCTTACTTTCTAGTTTGATAGTTCAATTTCCACGAAAGAGAAATTTTGCATTCGCAGTTATCTTTTACTTACCCGAACAGTTCAAAGCGTTTCGGAGACCACAGACATTAGGGTCATTTACATGCGTACAATTTGAGCGAAATAGCTATTGAAACACCATTATTTGAATGAAAGTTCTGACGAAAACAAAACCCATGCTTAAAACTATTCTAATTATTTGTTTTAATTTTAAGGGCTCTAAAGACAAGAAGTAATACTCCAAAATATGGTTTACTCTTCAACTCCACTTTTATTGGACGAGCTCATCAAAAGAATAAAGGAAAGATATCAAGATATCTTGCAAACAAGTGTTCTATAGCATCTCGCATTGACTGCTTTGCAGGTTGGTTATATATTTTGTTTCTTACTGTAAGTTTTTAGAGGCGCCTCAGACTGTAAAAATGTATTGGTTTTGAAAGATTGGCTCTTCATTTCTAACACTAATAAAGCTATTTATTATTTGGATGTTATATTTACATTGTTTTTATATAAAAAAAAATTACACACATTATTTTTTTCAATATCCATATGAATAAGTATAGAAAAATTATTTGCTATGCATTTATTTTTCAATGCAACTTCTCTTATTAATAAAATACGATTGAACTAAATCGAATTTGTTTGATAGGTTAATTATAAATAATTAACTGTAATTCAATGACAGTAGGCTCTCGTTCAGCCATCTCGGGCTGCCGGCCAAACTATAACTAAAGTTATTAAAATAAGACTTTCAACTACAGTAAACATACTTTTGACTGTAATAAACATTGTAATCAAATAGGGAATATGTACAACTGTTGTTTTATACTGTAGTTTATGTACAACAGAAGTGTATTGCTTATACTAAAACAACGTAATTAGGCCTAAGCTAAATACTTACTTAATGATGTGATCTGTTGTGACACACGGATTAGCTGTGCCCTAAGTCATACTTAACTGTCAGGTGGCTAGCCATCTGACGGCTGGACCAAAAGAAGTCGAAAGAGAGAAAGTCTATTGTATAGAAAAAAATTTGATAAAAATGCAATTAATAATATGAACTACTTATATTATTAGCAAATATTATATATATATATATATATATATATATATATATATATATATATATTATCGAAGTACGGTAATGATCCAGACAGAGGATCTAAAAAAATGGATGTTAGAGTGTGGACTATCAAAAATGGAAGTGGAATAGGATTGTTTGATGCTGTCTAGCTTTTAGAAAAAATTGCATGATTTATTAAACAAAAATGTATGTTCAAACATACTGTTGATTGTGGTTAATTGACCAGATTGAGGTCTAGGGTTCAAAACTAAAAAAGAGAGTAGACGAGTAAGCCGTACTAATAACACTACGATACTGTTTTTAAGGACATAAAGCTATGCATATTTAATTAATCCAACAAAGTGAGATCTCTTTTTTAAATATACTGTTCAGCATTTGTTATATTTGCTAATCCCACAACAGCCGAACTTACTGGCAATTTGGCATGTAGGCATTTCATACAAAGAAAAAGCTGCATATGGTAATGCATAATTTAATGTACTTTCAATTTGAGATGGTGCCCATGAAAAAGAAACAGAACATTTTTCTGTACTGTATAGAGAATGCCTGTAGTCCCCAAAGCAGAGTAACGTGTGATAGGGCGACATTGTCGCAGTTTGAAAGAGACGGCTGCAGAAAGAAATTGCCTAATTGAGTAACTATTTTCCCTAACCCAAAATTACAACATTAATTTCTGCAGAATGATATCTGGTTTTGTGTATAAACAATCAATAATTAGAACCGTATTTGTAGTGCAATGTAATAACAAACTGTGTATAAACTACTTCAGAATGACAGATGGCTTTTGAAATATTACAAAATAAACAACAGCTAACTGCAGTAAGACAAATATCAGGCGCCGGTCACATTCAAGGCATGCACAAGTTCGCATAAACCTTAATCACAACCACACTACGCCACCGCTAGAGATGAGTAACTTGCAAGACTAGTTCACGACTGAATCATTCACTGTATTGAACAAGTGAATGAACTAACGCAAAATGACACAACGACTTGTACAAGGGACGGTTGGAGTGATTTATAGTTTTGTTATGAGCTCTTTTTCATAGACACGTATTTATTTTTGTAAGTTTGTTAAACCAACCTTCTTCACATTTCAGTTTTTATTAATAATATTGATAAAAATAAATAATTACATTTAATGATTTTGTCAGTGTTCCTTTCCAGCTCTGATGTTAACTTTGAACTGAACTAGTTCAAATCATAATGAACGAGCAAACTGCAGTGAGACGAATGTCAGGTGCCGGTCACCTTCAACGCATGCACAAATTCGCATAAACCCTAATCACAACCACACTACACCACTCTAGAGATGAGTAACTTGCAAGACTTGTTCACAACCAAATTGTTCACTGTAATGCACAAGTGAATGAACCAACGCAAAATGATGCAACGAACAACAACTTGTACAAGCAACGGTTGGAATGATGTAAGGGCTCGAGGGGAGGGGGACATTTCGAATTTGTACAGTGCGTCGGGGGCCATCCTAAAAAGAAGACCACTGCTGTCCACCAGATCGGCTAAGTTTAAATTCTAATTAATTATTATATTTAATCTTTTTTGAGGGGCTTTAAAAGTTTGATTGGCTAAATTCCGATTGCAGGGGAGAGGGGGGTCTAATTTAATCTTGTATGGGGTCTTAGCTATTTATTATTTTTCACTTTATTTGCATTACATTTTAATATATCATTGGCCCTCCTAGGCACAGTCTCGTAGCCATCTAGTTAGCATCGTAAATTTAATAAATATAATTGTGGGTGGCATATTTTATTTTTCAATTAAATTATTTAAACAAAGCTGGCTGTAATAACGTAATTAAAGATCTCAACAACAGCACTCTCATGGTTTAATAATTGCTTGAATTTTATTTTAATGAAATTTTCTAGCAGTTTCACAGTGTTAAGCACTGTGTGGGTCGGCCTAAATAATAATAATATTTTAAGATTCACGGCCATCGGCCAATTCCAATATTCCAAAGTTTATTCACAAACGGCCACCACCCCACAATTTTATAGACACGTTTTTATTATTTATACTTGTAAATTTGTTAAATCAACCTTCTTCACATTTCAGTTTTATTACTAGTATTGATAAAAATAAATAATTACATTTAATGATTTTGTCAGTGTTCCTTCCCAGCTCTAACGTCACTTTAAACTGAACTAGTTCAAATCATAATGAACTAGCTAACTGCAGTGAGGCAAAAGTCAGGCGCTGGTCATCTTCAACGCATGCACAAGTTCGCATAAACCCTAATCACAACAACACTACACCTCTCTAGAGATGAGTAACTTGCAAGACTAGTTCACAACCAAATCTTTCACTGTAATGCACAAGTGAATGAACTAACGCAAAATGACGCAACGAACAACAACTTGTACAAGCGACGGTTGGAGTGATTTATAGTTTTTTTTATGAGCTTTATTTCATAGACACATTTTAATTATTTATACTGGTAAGTTGTTAAAGCAACCTTTTTCACATTTCAGTTCTTATTACTAATATTGATAAAAATAAATAATGACATATAATGATTTTGTCAGTGTTCCTTTTCCGCTCTAATGTTCACTTTGAACTGAACTAGTTCAATTGTTAACTAAGCTGACTAGTTCATTTGACTCGATCGTTCGTGAACTAAACATCTCTCCATTCCTTTCCAATTACGATTGGATCATTATATCGTGTTTGAGTAATGATAACTTCAATTACGTTATTATTGATTGATAATAACTGCCTTTTTAGGGTGTAATGTTTGTAGAAACGGATCACATAAAATACTACTTAAAAATCTTAAATTTATGACATAATCCAGGACATTCTGTGATGGATACATCTACAACCAATGGAAATATTGGTTCTTTTTTTCAGTCCAGTACAGTCTGACAGCTTCTGCTAGTGCTAGTCAAACAGGTTATTGGAATTATGTCAGGTTAGGTAATAAAGAGGTTGGAGTTCCACAGGGATCAGTCCTTGGGCCTCTACTTTTCATTATCTCGGTAAATGATTTTCCTTTCAATGTTCCTTGCCCTTCAATTTTATATGCGGATGATACAACGCTTGTTAATTGTAATACAAATTTAGATAAACTTATTATTGAAGAAAAACATGCCTTAGATATAGCAATAGAATGGTTCCACTCTAACTCTTTGATTGTAAATGACCAAAAAACTGAAAGTATTGTATTTTCGCTGGATTATTCTATTTATAAGGAATACAAACCTGTTAAGCTGTTAGGTATCCATATAGATAGTAGGTTAAGCTGGGACTGTCATATAGAACATTTGTGTATAAAACTATCTAGAGTTATCTTTCTCCTTCGAAAACTAAGAACCTGTGTCACTCTTAACATGTTGATCACTGCGTATTACGCTTTTTTCCATTCCCATATGAGGTATGGGATAACTCTATAGGATAACTCTTGTGGGGCACAAACTGTTTTTAAATGGCAGAAAAAGGCTCTAAGGGCAATTAAAAATATATCAGCTAGGGAATCTTGTGTGCCATTGTTTAAAGAGTATAAAATAATGACTCTCCCTAATCTTTATATTTACTGTTGCTTGATGGATATCAAGCAATCTTTGAAAAATCGTCCTACAAGACAAGAAACACATAATTATCCTACTAGGAAAAACTACCTTCTCGAAACAATACCAGTAAGATTAGAAAAGACAAAATGTAGTCATGTTTTTATGAAAATCAAATTATTTAATAAATTGCCAAAAGAATTATGGTGTTTGCCCTTGAAGCAGTTTGAAATAAAAGTAAAAAAGTTTTTAAAGGAAATTGTTTTTTATTCAATAGACGAATATTTGGCCTATGATATTGATATTAGTGTTGTAAGTAGTTTTTAGAGGATCTGAAAGTTGTCTGAATCTTATTGTTTATTTATTATTTATTATTCATTAAGTCCTTGTTGTTATAGTTTGTTATTGCATTGTTGTTTTAATTAATTTGTTTATTATATTGTTACCACCTCATTTAGCTTTACTATTGTTAATTTCTTAAGCATGACTTATGTAAGTTTTACTTGTAACAAATAAGGCTTGACTTTGTCAATTGCACATTTTGTGTTTAAAGACAATAAATAATTCTTGATTCTTGATTCTTGAAAGAATTAAAAAGTGCTTACTAAAATTGACATTTGCATCTGTTGTCAATGAATTATTGGTTATCGTTATAATCTCAGTCAATTAAACTTGAATTAAACATAGTTTGTATCTCTTGATTTAATATTTTACTTCCATATTCAAATTCTACAATATAATATTAATAATTGTGGATAAAAACAGTATGTTTATATGATTCTGGGCGATTATTAAAGCGACTAGAAGAAGCACCTCGTTCTTGGAACAAATGGTGAAATAAAATATTTTAATAACAAATGTTACGTTCTTTTCTTTGGCATTGGTAGTAATAAATAAAATGTAACCTTATATTTATACTATCTAATAATTTAACCCTTTTAGCGCCAGACAGTTTTTTGGGGTACTTACGAAAAATGCCAACCCATTTTCATAAAGGGTGTGCGAAGAATGCCAGGCCACTTTAGGCCATTTTGACATATTTTGTTAAAACATTCATAGCTCTCTTATTTGTTATTATAAATTAACAAATGGTGTCTTGTTTTGTTCGTAATAATATGTTTGTAGTAAAGAAAATATAATTTTGAGTTATTTACAAGATTTAAAAAAATTATATTACAAAAAGTTTCAAAAAGTTTTTTTTCTTTTTATTTTTTCAAGTTTGAACATACATTACTACTTTTTGTATAAACTAAACCACAGTATTAAAATATAGAGACTAATCTACATATAATTGTAAGTACACATACAAAAATTAAAACACTTACATTCAAAAACATAGTAGATATAAAAATATTTGAAAAAACACGTAATTATCCAAAATTGGTAAAAACGTCAGATAAACAGCTGTTATTTCGTCATGACAACGATCAGTAGAGTAATAATTTTGTTGTTGCCATATGGTATATTGTCTTCAATCCCTATGACAAGTTTGAAAGCATTCGGCCGACAAATAAAATTTAACAAAATTATATTACAAAGTTTCAATAAGTTTTTTCTTTTTATTTTTTCAAGTTTGAACATACATTACTACTTTTTGTATAAACTAAACCACAGTATTAAAATATAGAGACTAATCTACATATAATTGTAAGTACACATACAAAAATTAAAACACTTACATTCAAAAACATAGTAGATATAAAAATCTTTGAAAAAAACATGTAATTATCCAAAATTGGTAAAAACGTCAGCTAAACAGCTGTTATTACGTCATGACAACGATCAGTAGAGTAATAATTTTGTTGTTGCCATATGGCATATTGTCTTCAATCCCTATGTCAAGTTTGAAAGCATTCGGTCGACAAATAAAATTACAATATAATAAAAACTTGACGTGCGCCCATAGCGCACATCGGCAGTTTTAGCGGGACCGAGGCGCGTGCGCTCACGGCGTGTGCGCTCACGGCACACGTCGGCATTTTTCGAAAAGGGGTTAATCATAATACTCCGAACGAAGGATATTTATCAAGCAAAATAATTAATGTTTCGGCAAAGAACAAGATCAATACTTCAGTAATTAAATACAAATGCCAAATAAAATATATAGTTTATTTATATAGAATCACTTGCTAGCATGAGTTAAGTCTGAAATATTTTTTTCAGATTTTTGCTCATAACGACCTTAACATATCAAGTAAGGAACGGCACCTACATTCCTCTCTTTTTATAAACATATTTTTAAACAATTATTATACTATTTATTATTACCAGATAAAATTTCTTTGTTTAAGTTAATAAATAATCGTAATTTTTTACATTCCTTTGAATTTGACCATAGTTTTTTTAGGAAGCTTAGAATATTATTTTATTTTCATCCAATTTGTTTGCTCTCCAAATATTAAATCTAAAACAATCTAACTGTCAAATTAATTACTTTTTTCAACTTTCTTATTTGTGTATTGAGTTTGAATGTTTGGTACAAAAATGAAATAATGTATTCAAAAAACTTTTTTTAAATATTTTAATTTATAACAGTGTTTTTATCTTATTGTATAGGTAAACATCATTAGGCTTTCTATAGTTGGGTAATATACAACATTACTAATTTTTTTATCAGTTGATATTTTATGCTATTGGTACCATAATATAGTACTTGCAGAAAGGTTTTGTTTTTTTATACACTGTCGCCCTTCTGCTTTGGGGCCTGTAGTACATTCATGCTGTAGTATTGTGTACATATCAGACTGTGCAGTGAAACATTTTGAAACAAGATGAATCATTATCATTGTTTATTATTTATTAGATAAATGCTGTTGTGTCAACCATTTTCTGAGCTACTTCAAATCATGTCTGCACATTCTTCCAGTTTGTTCTGGGAGGTGTAGAATGATTTTCTTTCATATAGTGTCAGCCGATGTTGAGGTGTGGGCATGTTTGGTGTGATAGCTGTTATTTAGTGGGTTTTTGTTATTAGCTTGCATTATTAGCGTACATATTACTTCTTATATGTACAGATTAATTATTGTCATGATCCCAAGTTCTGTAAAAAAGTATAATGGTAGATGGTCTATTATTGAAGATCTGCAAGTGTCCTTTCAGTTTATTTTAATAAATATGTTGATATGCGTACACAATTAAAAATACTAATTACTGTTACATTTAAAAACAAGAAAATTACAATATGTCAGATGCTGGATATGCACAAAATAGAATATGAACAGTTGTGATACAAGTATGGTACCAATGTAACAAATACATTCTCATTGTGCCAACCAATTGTTTAAGAAACAAGATATGTCCAAAAATTCATCTCAGGCTAACTTTACTTGGAAGATTCTATACAGACCAACTAGGAATATAACCAAATTATTTTCAGTTGGGAATGCCATGATGTATTTTCTTATAGTATGTTTGGCTGAAGGAATTGAATTTTGCTTAGTTAATGTGCGAAATTGTTCCCAGGAGTTTTGTTCAAAAGTTATTGACATCTTGCCTGCATGTTTAAATCATTCAAAGGAAAAAAACAATCATATTGTCTAAAAAGAATTATTGTTAAATAATTGTTTTTTAAATAATTCTGAAACAGATTCACTCTAGTTAAATATGTACGCTATCCAGAAATTAACAGATGTTTCAATAAAAAACTGACTTTTTGAAAACATTTTTACTAAATGCATTGAGAGGCAAAATCTTGAACTGGTTTTTCCAATTCTGTGGCACAAACTTTTTGTCAATTCAGTCTTTGTAAAATAAAATTGCTGTCCGAATTTTAATCAGTGGTTTACACCAGCTTGCATTTAGGACTCATTATCAAAATACTGCTAAACAAGCCATGTCTTATCACTGGAAAGCAGAAGCATTTGTTTGGATCAAACATATCTAACTAATTACAGAGATTCGTAGATGCAGTCATTGGTTTTCATGGTATTCTGTCATAAGTTTCTGTCGACCATTACAGTACTTATCAGGAACTTTGTTAACACTTTTTTTAAAGTAATTAGTGCACCACTACTGCTCCATTTTGCTTTCACCAACTATTCCATTTGAGTACACTATACACACTGCTTGTCGGAACTCTCAGAGTTGGTTAAAGAAAGGTAAAATTTATAAACCGATGAGAAGGATTTAAGTGTGGCAATTGCAGGAAAACATGTAATAAAGGGAAATTTATACAAAGGTGAAATAATGGAAATGAATAAAGAATAAACAGCTGCAATACTTTGGAGTAAAACATAAAGGAAACAAAAAGCAAGCGATACAAAGTAGTAGAACGAGAAAATCGTCAAAGCAGTAAGGGAAAACAATAAAGTATGGAGGAAATGATTAAAAAGTGTAAGGAATGAAGACATGGAAGCGTATTATTGTGCTAAAAAAAAGAGAATGTAGTATAATTATCAGAGAAGAGAAAGAAGAAACATGTGAAGTTTTTATAAGGAAATTGGAAGAGCCGAACATAGAACTGAATGTGGTTTTCAAAGCCATCTACAAAACTAATAAAAAATTAAAAACAGATCAACAAACATTGTCCTGATAAAATAAAAGCTACAGTACAAAGTACTTATGTCTGTTTTAATATTGGTCTCCCGTCCAGTGCTTAATTCAGGTTTCATAACCATTCAACACATTCTTATCGATGGAATGCAGACCAGCTAATCCCCCTGAATATAACGCAATGAGCAATCATTAACTATTTTATTCATAGTTTGAACTTCAACTCCACGATCACATGACTGATCATTTACCATTTCCACTTAGATTTTCAGTAGTTGCATCTTCCTACACTCATGCGAAAGTGATTAACATAATCCTTTCTTGTGAGGAAGGTTCATTCTACTGATGACGGTCATAAGGCCTGATAGTAGAAACTTGTTTTGACTCTTAAACATATCTCAAGTTAAAGCCTGTTTGGTTTTTTGGGAATTCGTTTGAGATTAACTGGGAAACTAGTCAAAGGGGTGCTTTTATAAAGTCGCCCTGCATGTTGTGATATATCTTGCAAAATGGTGAGATTTGGAATAGATAGGATCTTTTTTAACTCTGAGATATGCCTCTTTGTGTCTTATATCTGGAGGTTTTGTTTCCGCTTGCCACTTATGGAATATGCTCCCTGATAATATCAAAATTATAGATAAATAAGCATGCTCGCTTTGGGGTGGAGGTCAAACTGGTGCTTCTGCAGAACGTGGAGGGGGTAGGCGTGGGTGGCATCTGTGGTCGTGGTATATGCATCAATATATAAACAAATAGATAGCTTACTGTATGCTGGGAAGGAGGCGATATGCGGTTCGGCACCAAGCGGCTACCCCACCACCATCCAGTCAGTGATGCGATATTACTGTATAGAGCAAGCCGATATTACTGTAGAGCAAGCCGCAAATAACTGCTTTTTAGGACTGATTGTTCAACTGAATTGAAACAGAAAAGCATACCTGATGTATGTTCAGCATATAACTGTTCAAGTAGAAGATGTTAAGGCAATCAGATCTTCTTTCACATGTAAATAAACAACGGTAAAATAGTATCTACAATACTCAGTATGGAACAGAGTGGAAATAAGTGTATTGAACACAAGTTGAACATTGCTTTGTATTACAGAGAACATTCATTTCATACAATAAACATTTATTGCATTACTCTGTAGTACTATTTGTTTAAATGGTTTATAACGTACTTTTTCGTGTTTAAATAGTGATCAATGGTGTACTAAATTTCTTTCCACTTCAGTGACACAAACTGCACTGAAAAACTAATTGTCTTATTTAAGCCATGACTCAAAACAAATAAATACATTAAAAGCATTCATATTTTCAATATTTTCCGATTTTCCAAATATCTAAAACATGAAGCCCAGAGAAAACGATGGATTATAGCTACAAGGAGAGAAAACATCAACCCTTCGTACACCACTATGCGGTGTATTTGATTGTATATGCCACGAATTACTTTTAAGAAAATTAAGTTGTTATGTTGTCAAAGATAGAGAATTGGAACTGTTATCATCTTATTTGAGTAATAGAAAACAGATGGTTGTTCAGGGTGATAATAGATCTAATTTTGAAAATATTAACATAGGAGTTCCTCAAGGCTCAGTTTTAGGTCCTTTTCTATTTATTATTGCAATAAATGATTTTTCTTTTAGTGTGCCTTGCACAGCCATCCTTTATGCAGATGATACTACATTACATTATTCCATAAAGATAAGGACATAGAAGGTCTATTAAGACAGGAAAAACAATTAATGCAAGCTGCTTTAGTTTGGTTTTAATCCAACTGCTTAGTAGTAAATAGCAATAAAACCGAAAACATTATTTTCTCTCTTGATCACAAAATCTATGGTAGTGTTAAGCCTGTCAAACTTTTGGGATTTTTTCTTGATAGTAGGCTAAGTTGGAGCTGTCATGTTGAGCATTTATGTGCTAAGTTGGCTAGGGTATGTTATTTATTAAGAAAGCTAAAATTTAATGTAACTGATGAAATGATGATTTCAGCTTACTATGCATTTTTTCAAACTCATATAACCTATGGCATTTCACTTTGGGGCAACTGTACCAGTTCAAATAAAATATTCATCTGGCAAAAAAAGGCTTTGAGAATTATAAAAAATGTATATGATTCAGAATCATGTTTCCCAATTTTTAAAGAGTATCGTATAATGCCTTTTCCATGCTTATATACGTATCGATGTCTATTAAATGTAAAAAAGAATCTACAATCATTTAATGTTAGGAAAGACTTTCACCAATATCCCACAAGAAAAATTTTTTATTGGACCCCTTACGTACCAGATTGCAAATAACAAAAAACAGTCATTTATACATGCAAATAAGATTATTTAATAAGTTACCAGAAAGTGCCTAGACAGTTGACTTTAAAAAGTTTAGAAATATATTGGATAGTTGGTTTAAAGATAATTATAAGTTTCTTGATTAGCATGTTACGTGTTGGTATATATCATATTACTTATAACTTAACATGTACGTCTCACAACACTATAATGACTAGATGTTTAAAATAGATAGATAATAACATAGATCTAAAACTGGCTGTCTTCTGTGAAATTGGATGGTTTGATCTATTGGCTATAACCATAGATAATTGGCTATAACATCAGTCCGAAGATGTCCACATAGATGGACGAAATCGATCACCATATAAATATTTGACTCAACATCTAGTCATTATAGTGTTGTGAGACGTACATGTTAAGTTATAAGTAATATAAAGATAATTGTTTTTATTCTATTGAACAATATCTGGCTTGTGATATTAGTATTTTGCACTTTTAATTTTAATGTTTATTAATTTGTTTATATAGCATTGATGTTTATATTTGCTCAACTATATCCTGTAGTTGTTTATTATGTTTGTAATTGTCATCATAATATATTTTATCACATACTCCATTTATTATGTTCATAATGAATGTATTTGCTACTGATAATGTAATTATTGACAAAGCCTATTGTACAACAGTTTGTATTTAACGGCCAATAAACATCTTGAATCTTGAAACCTTTTTAAAATGTAATGATGATATTTAATTTTCTTTACTAAAGTTTCTATATGCAAGTTCTACTTCAAATTCTCGTTGAATCTGACTTCCAGATACTTATAGGAGTTTACTCCTTTTATTTCATTTCCATTCATCAATACAGGCCCTGAATCCTAATACTGTAAATGTTAACATACTCATTCTGTATACTAATACGTAATAATATACTCATTCTGATATACTAAATAATCATTGTCAGCTTAGTTATAGTTTGGGCATGTTTCTTTTATTTTGCCCCAACATTAAAATTGTAGTATAAAGTGTCTGGCTGACTTGGGTAGGATTACAACATTTTTATCATTAAGTTTTTACATTAACTTAATAGTAATGGCCAAATTCTAGAATTTGTATACAGTCAAAGTCAAGTATTTGTATTAAGGTTCTTATTATAATCTTCATTAATCTCTGTCATTCTGATTTAATATCTATCTACCTCTTTTATAAAAATTGTTTTGTTAATCTCAGCTGTATTTAACTATCCCGGCGTTACTTGTCGAAAATTCGACCGCAATAGGGGCGCTCTGAATGATACCTGTTGATTCGTCGACATCAAGCAATCGTTTACAAACTATAATGTTAACTCAGTTATTTTTCGTAATAATACATTGTAATATTTATGAATCGATAGAGGAGATTCTACTTTACATCGCACGTCTTTGGATTTCCTCTATTCCCTTGTGAAAAAAAAACCAGCTGATTTATACAACGCAGTTATTGTGTTAACAATCTGTCAGTGTTTCAGAGAATTCATAGAGTACCTTTTTCAGTGTAGTAATAAACCTTATAATGTATATATTTTCTTTTTATGTATAACATTTGCAACAAAACTACTATCTTGGTTTTTTTTTATAGTAAAATAACTCTTACTAGCATAGTGTAAACTTTGAACAAATTTGGGAAATTTAGATTTTTTACAATACAATCAAGGATAACATCAACAATACTCAAGGTAGGTAAAAAAAAATGTTTTTGTAATATAGCTTATTTTGTTTACTTTACATTGATATATAATACTTTTAAGATTTTACTTATTTTTGTGTGTGCTCAACATTTTTCTACAAAACGCTGCAAAGTAGCTAAAAAAGGCTGGACATTAAGGAGTGGACTACTGGACGCTGGGAGGGTTAATAGATTTGTTATAACTTAAGTAAATAATTGTATTATTTGATTTAATTTTACTTATTAGGTAATTTACATGATCGTTTATACAAGCAAATCTAATTAAGCTGTTTAGGTTTTTTAGATTAAAGTTGTTTGTTTTTGATAATGTATAGGTTTAATATTGAAGTAATTGGTGTTTTACTTTCAAATATTGATGTAATGAGTAGGCCTATAACATATAAAAATTGTAAAACAAATTCAAGACAAAAGACTGTAATGCATATGTTAAAACTTAGAGAACTTAGAGGTGTTTGAGAGTAATGCTTAGTCCTAAACCTCGCCTAATAAGTCATTTTTCATTTCATGTGTATTTTTGTACTAGATTCACAGACTACAGTGTTCGGTGAGCGATTGAGACAGCAAGTAGAGGATAGATTGAAGTACTATGAGACAGGAGAGAAGCCACGAGCCAATATTGAAGTAATGGCTGAAGCTCAGGAGTTGGCAGAGGTAAAGAAGGTTATTCTGCTTAGTAGAAGAGTAATAAAGTAACCTACAATGTACAGAAGCAAAAGGAAGTCTTTATTAAGCAATTGAATACAATACAACATACAATTTCATTTCAAAAACACAATTTTTTAGAGTTTGATTTCAAAGCACTTTGCTGTGTATATTTTTGTACTATAGTAAAAGGAAAACCTGTTAAACTTTTTTAAAGGAAACATTTTCAAAGCAGTAGCCGTCAAAATTGAGTTGGTTAATTTTGTTCTTAAACCGCCATTTGTTGGAAATAAGTGTCGAGTTATTTCGCGAACGAAGCGAACATTTCTCAAAATACACTTAACAAGACAATCAACATGATTTACATACCATTGGTCTATTCCGTCTCTGGCTAGGATGATATAGATACAGATTGAATAATAAATCTGGTAGGGATGTGCCAACCTGCTACTTTTGCTGAACTGAGGTAACAGTTCAATTTTCCAGCACGCGTCAGTTTAATTTAACTGATGCGAAGTAACAGGAAGTGGTCAGCTGACATTCTGTTACTGTTCAAACTAACTGCAACAGACCAAATGAATTATTTTGAAGCAGTAGG
Source organism: Stictocephala bisonia (assembly GCA_035578905.1). Taxonomy (NCBI): domain Eukaryota; kingdom Metazoa; phylum Arthropoda; class Insecta; order Hemiptera; family Membracidae; genus Stictocephala; species Stictocephala bisonia. The sequence goes on along the minus strand of JAQJVL010000165.1, from coordinate 1,030,080 downwards.
TTTCTGTTACATCATGAGTGTCAACCAGTTTAAGAGTTGTATACATGAACACTTTTCTAATTTAACTGATGCCAAGAAACAGCATTACTACCATCATATTATTTTGTAATTTCGTTCCAAGTAAATCCATAATTTAAAGAAAACATTCAATTATATTGTAAATGGAAGCAAATAAGGTATTTAAAAAAAAGAGAACGTTTGAAATAAAATGAGTTAAGTTAAATTACATGTAATTCAAAATCAGAAGTATGAATACAGCAAATAAAATAGGAAATATTAAAACGTTGACATCATTAACAACTAAAATTATTTACAAAATTATTTACTGATTGTTTTCATATTAGCTGTAAACTCGTGAAATATTAATTACTGTAATACAAAATTGAATGAACTATTTTTTTTTACTCATATTTACATTAAAACTAAACTAACTTAACTTAGCTAAAGTATGATTAAGAAAACAATACTACTTTATAATTAATTACACACTAATAACAAACTAAATCTAACAAATAAACTAAGTTGTCTCGAGTCTCCACTGAATGACAAATATAAACTGATATTTCAGAATCATATCAGTTTTCATGTTTCAACAGGAAATCAACCAACTGTTGTGTTGTCTGATACAAATAGAAGCAGAACAGGCGACCAGGATATGTGGCATATTCATTTCCTGTTGCATCAGTTGGTCTCACGCATCAGTTAATTTTGGCATAAGTTAAATTGTATCAACTGATGCAAAATAACTGATGTGGTTATTTTGTTCATCTCTAAAGTCTAGGCCTACGGCCAGTGACAGCTGGGAAGAGTGAAGAGGGGGTCTTTTATGAAAACATTAGCCTACTCAGTTTTTTTTTAAAAAGAGGTTTTAAATTTGTTTTACTATCAGCTGATGTTTATTATTGCAGTATTTGTTAGTAATTTGGTAAGTAACAACACTGTCGCTTACCCAGACTAATTGTTCGATCAAACACTTTTTCCATTCTACTAAAAACCTAAGGACCCTAAGGACATTGTGGTAACAATTTTACAAATATATTTATTTTATAGGTATGGTATGTATCTGAATTTCAATAGTACTTAAACCTTGTTGAATGTATACGCAATTTTTAGTGAATTGTAAAAAAAAATATGTTACGATGGTAACCAATTTCAGTACATTTGTACTATGTTCTGTTTATATACTACATTTTTGTTTTTCACGTATCTTATAATGTTTGCATATTTTCTGATACTAAAATTAATTTAGAGTATTTTGGAATTTTCAGTTTGTCAATATAATACAGTACAAGTAAATGTCACACAACACAAATGTATTACAATATAAGTACAAAATGCACAAAAATGATGTTACCATAATATTTGTGCATTTTGTGCTTATATTGTAATAAATTTGTGTTGTGTGACGTTTACTTGTACTGTATATGTACCAACATGTATTATGATAATTAAATAACTAAATGTAATAATGTTTCTAGGCATACCACTATCCGTTTTTCATACTAACAAATTTATTTTCAAAATATAAATTTGGTTAAAAAAAATATTACGATTAGGTTTATTGGGTACCTTGATGTATTATGAACATAACAATACCAAACAACAAGGTTAGGATATTTTATAGTTGTTAACCTATTTCATAGGAAATGTGCGAATTGACCAATGATAACCTGGCGTTTTAGGAAAATGTAGGAGGCCGTTTGATGGTTAAACAAAAACACAAGCTAGGGATAGGGAATGGGTTCCTAAAATTGGTTCTCGGTTCTGTGGGTTTTCCAGCTCTGGTTCCAGGAAAACCTAAAAGAATAAAAAGCTTTCAAATCAGGAATTTTTGAGGCGAGAAAATTTAATTCAACATTTTAACCAAAACATGATTTGGTGTTATGTTATCTGAAACATGCCAACTAAGAGACATAATTTTTTTATTTTACTGTATTTTTACCTTGGAATTCTCAAATTCATTAGTTAAGTGTTTGCAATGAAAGACAAAGTAAATATTTATATATTTTGAAGGAAAATATGTGACATATTTCTGACATATATGAACTATACATAAACATAGATGAGCATATGAAAATGAACTGACGTGAAGTTTATCCTTGGAATTATATAAATGAATATGCAAGTTCTTCTTTTTGGCAACTTGTTGGTCAGGTGCAAACCTCCTTGTTTGTTCCATGAGGTTTTAGTACATGGAACAAACCAGAGTCTTTCTAATCTCGTCTTTTGTGTCTCTGATGAGATTGAGTATCTCAAGCCTTCCACTTATGTGGGATTTAATCAATTCTTTAGACAGTTGTTTCAGAAAGGGGTCAATCCATATGAAGTGGTCCAGAAATAATTTAATTGGTTGCTGCAACATTTTGATTATTTTTAATATTTTTACACACAAAAGTATCACTTATCAGAAGTACAAAAATTATAATGTTTAATTTTTAAAGTTTTTATTTTACCGATGGCAGCCATTTTAGCTTCGACAGAACGCCCATTTTAAATGAATTTCAAACTTTTTGGAGAAGCACATATCTCCTCTTCTGTTCATCCTAGATCATTCAAACAAAAACCAATCTCTTCTGAAGAGTCTGACCTTTAATTTAAGTCCTCACACTTATGTATGTAAACTTAAGTATAAGGGCCCAAATATATCTCCAAAGTAAATTCTTTTTCAAAAATCAATTTTTACAAACCTTTATTTTCATGACTGGTAAGCATTGAGTAAAAGTGAGATTTCATCACACAATGCTTTTGTGATGTTGAAGTTACACCCAGTTGCTGTAGTTAGTTCTAGGGGTGTGATCTTCCTCAAGATATTACTCTAAAGGACCCATGTTTCATCATTTTTGCTGTATTTGAAGGAAGTTCTTGGACCAGCAGGTTCATAAAAGTGAACAAAACAGTCATTATGCTCTCGATTGACAGATTGGATTTTTCCGAGCCACCACTTTTTGTCATACATACAGGCAATGGTATCATGTTCCTCCAAAGTTAACATCGCTCTATTTGATGTTATGAAGTCCACGGATTTAGACATTTTGAAGCATTTAACTTTGTTGTCTGCCACAGGCACAATTCGATGAAAAGATCGGGTTCTGGGAACTTTGAGACATTCTTTGAATCTAATTTCAAGTTGTGTTTCATTCTTTGTTATTTCCTCACTGTCAACGTAAAAGTACACAATCCCTTTCAAGTTTTCAGAGGAAACACTAAACATATCATTAGTATTCAAAATTTGGTTGTTTGTTGTAGATTGTAGACTTTTTTTAGTCACCTCTCTTTTTGTTGTTCCTCCAACTCCATGAAACACGTTTTTGCCATGAGCAGTAGGAAATAAATTCCACTCTGCCTCCAAGCCAAAATATTTTTCATGGTGGCAAAGATTCAAAAAGTTTTTTTGTTTGTTTTTGTATTGGCTGCTCGATCCGTCTAAGTATATAACTTTTTTAACGGCCAGTAAAATGTCTTTTATATCTTTTATGATATATTTTTTTAAGGTATGAACTACCGCAGTATTGTGCTATCGATGGTTGCTTATGATACAAAGGCTGCGGTTTTTAACTAGTCTCGAGTCCTCATCAAAATAAAAGTAAACAAAAGAATGAACAGTAGCCTGTTTATTTACCCAATGATAACTCTGGATTTCGTCTTGCACTACAAAGGCGAAATTTTCAGCAAAGTCAGCTACAACAACACACTCTTCTCTTGTAAGTGTAGTCTTTGAATGAGGAAAATTGTATTTTAGACACATAATGATGAGCTTTCAATTCATTGACTTTTTCTATATGAGGGATTCTAAAATCTCGTCTCTTGACTTTGATACTGTGATGGTCCGCTGTTACCCACTGTTTGTAAACAATAATATCTGGCATCTCATCTATTTCATCTGCCTTCAAAAATATATTTAAAAGCTCCGTTACATCCCCACATTCATCACATTCACTCATCATACACTCATATTTATTTACATTACATGATAGTGCCCCAAGTAAGTCTTTGTAATCAATGTTCAGTTCAGCATCATCTATCATGAGCTTTACGTTTTGGTGGTATGAACATACACAGACACTATGAATTCCCGAAGCTCCTGCTGATACACCACTTCGGACGCAATTCACAAAATCTTGAGCGGCTAATTTTAATTTTAATATGTGGATAAGTTTCTTTGAATTTTACATACAACTCATTTGAGTTGTACAAAAGAAGTTGTTTTTGTTTATGAATTTTTCCATCAGTGCGAACAGCCATACAATCTTTCTTACCTGTGGGCAAATTCTACTATTTTCCTCACATAAATAAAATTCAGTAACTTTATTGATTGTGACTGAGGATAATACTTTACCACTGATTCTTTTAGCTAAGTCAGGCTAAGTCAATACTACGACACGTGTTTGGGTAGAATGGTGTGTCAACACTACTGTACGTTTTTGGGTGGAAGGGTGGGTCAATACTACTGTACGTGTTTGGGTGGAGGGTGTGTTAATACTACTGTACGTGTTTGGGTGGAAGGGTGGGCCCGATACTACTGTATGTGTTTGGGTGGAACGGTAGTTCAATACTACTGTACGTGTTTGGGTGGAAGGGTGGTTCAATGCTACTGTACGTGTTTGAGTGAGAGGGTGGTTCAATACTACTGTACGTGTTTGGGTGGGAGGGTGTGTCAATAGTACTGTACGTGTTTAGGTGGGAGTGTCGTTCAGTACTACTGTACGTGCTTGGGTGGAAGGGTGGTTTAATACTACTGTACGTGTTTGGGTGGGAGGGTGGTTCAATACTACTGTACGTGTTTGGGTGGGAGGGTGGGTCATTACCACTGCACGTTTTTGGGTGGGAGAGTAGGTCAATACTACTGTACGTGTTTGGGTGGGAGTGCAATGTTTCCTTTTCCTCTAGATCTTTTGCTAATTTTACAAGACGCTCAGAAACATTGAATTCTTGGCTTACTTTATGTTTAGACCATGAAGATGGTAACAAACTTATTATTGTCCTCTTTGTTAGAAATATTACAATTTTCTTAGTACTCCTTAGAATTGAATTTATTGTCATTAGCTATCTGTAAATGGCTAGCTAAAGACTCACATTCTTCATCAAAACTGTTATGTAGTTATATAATTTTCTTTTTAAAATTAGTGATAATTTACTAAGTTTGGATTCAATAGCACTAGCCCTTTTCTTACAACTTAATTTTCTTAATTTTGATGCTGGCGATATGAGATAATGAGTTTATTCAGCATTAAATTACAATATGCAATACAGTTAAAAGGCTCTGAATTCCCTAACCACTGTTAGCAGTAGTGTGGTTAGGTTACAAAAAAATACAGTTAATTAATATAACATAAATTAAGAGTCCAGTCCGTCATTTTACATACAAGCTGAGCAGCCGTCCGCAGCACATGAAGAGGATACGATAGAACAATTAAATAACCATAATATAACAAAACAATGAAATAATAAATTGTGGAAAATAAAATTAACTATAATATATACATCAACAATATCTTAGAAAAGACATATAAATGGTATAAGTCATTTTCACAAATGACTGCCCAAAGCAGAACAAGTTTGATCCACTACTTGGATACTATTTTCTGGGGGTTCGTAACTAGGGCCTTCTAAAGAATGTTCGTATTCAATACCTATTTGTTTAAACAACTTTTTGTTGCAAGTTGAGCATAAAGCATTTCCTGGTATAAGATTTACTTTAGTTATAGTAGGTCGGGACAAATATGACAAAGTTATTTCCCTTAAACTTTTTTTGACAGGATTTTTGTGATAATTTAGTGGATCAAAACATGTCCTGCCATACAAATGGAAATATTTTTCCAAGAATTTTTTCTCGTGGTAGTTACAAATACAGTCAATATTGTCACTTAACCTCAGCTTCAATAGTAGCTTGTCATTATCAAAAAACAAAATAGATTTCCACGCATTACCGCACCGACAATCGGCAGTGGTTTCGCCGCTCTTATAGTCCGAGCCTTACACAACAAAAACAAAAAAACTCACAGAACAAATCATTCCTACAACATGGCTTGTTGGTTCATTACATATATAATGTTTAAACTGCTCAGTATTTCTCTTGTAAAGTATAAAATATTTGAATAGCGTTCTGACATTTTCAGGCTTCGGTTGATAAGAAGAAAAAGAAGAAGAAGAAAAAGGATAAGAAGAGAAAACTTTCTGAAAATGGTGAGTTTCTTTTAACCCTTTCCACTCCAATTACTGGGAACCCAGTTTCCCTATCAGCTCCATTTACTTTTAAGCAAAGATTGCCTACTATATTTGTTCAGCGGGAAAAACATATTTCTGTTAATTCCAAAAAGCTGATGTATTTTTTGTTGTTTCTTCTATGAGTAAAGTATAGATTAATATAAAATAAAACATATATTTTTGTTTTCAAAATTTTTATTATATTTTTTTTATATAATAACAAATAATTTTGTTTTGAACAAAATTAAATTTCTAACAAAAAAAACGGATACAACAAGAATTTTTGAAAAATTTTAAATAGGAAGAATAGTATTTGTTGTTTTTTTTCTGTTGTTTATATCCTTAAAAACAAAAAAAGTCATCTTCAAATATTTTAGACAAAATTATACATAAAAAAAAATATATATATAACTCTAAAACCGGTTTTTTATGAAAAACTACATTTTTACAGAAAAAAATTGTTTAGACTGCAGCTAGTGACAATTACTCCATAAATTTTATTTTATTGCTTAGCAACAGTCAAAAAGTACATAATTGAGACCAAATTTGTAAGTAAAGCTTTTTTCAATAATTCAAAACATGTTATTAGCTAAAAATATAAACAGACAAAATCTAATAGCCTACTTGCAACGCTCTTTCATTTTCATACCTGTTACACACAAGCCTACGGTAAAAATACTTATGAACATACAGAAAATGTAAAGGATGAAAAAAAATGTACTAGGCACATAACTAGTTAGATAATAGATCGGATAATAAATCCTTGTCAAATAGTAAGCTGGTAATACCGTTATCACTGAGGTTCAAAATTGAAACTATTCTGTCGCAACTTCCATCATTTGGTAGAATACTACTGCCGTCGTCTGTCCATTTTAATCGACATGAATCATCGTCGTAGAAATAAAAATATTACAATTAAACAGTAAAACAACAACGATAACCTAGCACCAACAACGCGTTTTATAAGCTCACTACGAACGATAACATATGACAGAACAACGCGAGCGCAGACAGCAGTTGCAGTCAGCCAGCTGTTTACAGAGCAGCCACAGACGACAAACATTACATTTTCTGAGGTTTGTTTACCAATAAAAACTAAACTCAAACGGTTCCGAAAAAATTCTACAGATAGCAGCACGTATCAAACAATAACCCTAGTGGTGAATAATGTAACTACATCAGTCAAAGTACAATCATAGAACGTTGTTATAGTGACGTCGGGCCCAGCCCGACATTGGAGTTAGTGCAGTACACTTGCGTGGCGGGGCTGCCCCGCCACTTGAGTGGAAAGGGTTAAAAAAAATACTGTTTTATCTATCAAAACATGTTAAAAATTTTATTATTTGGACCGAATTGGTTATTGTCAATGCTTGTAAATAGATATTTAGCTACTTAATTATTGGACCGATTAAAACACCATTGTTTCAAAGGATATTTAACTTAAATGCTTAACAAAACTTGAATTTCAAAAGTGTGTATATTTTTAGACCTTTTATGTATAAAGACAAATTATTAATATTTTCTTTACATGTTTACCCCACAATTTTGTAAGCACCGTTTTTCTACCATCTTGTCTATTATTTATTTGTTGGTGTATTGTCAGTTGGAGCTATTATGATACACGAAAAAACCTTTCAATTATTTAGAGTTTTGAAAAATACATGTTGAAGTTTGTTTTGGGATGAGTTGACCAACATGTAGTATTAGAACCATAACACGCAGATTACAAGTTAAAAAAAACCTATTTCATCTTTTTTTCTTGAAAAAACTGTTATGTTAGTAGTCAAAGCTTTTGGTCTCGAAGATTTATTTTTAGATCTAGATGAAGGGGGGTTGGTTTGCTTGATTCATAATTAAATTTACTCATGTTTTACATTCATGTAATCCAATTGATGGAACAATGCCTTAAAATTGTACGGGGCTATTGTGATAGAGATTTTAACTTTTTAAATTTTGTTATTAATCCTTATAGTAATTTTTGTTTGTTGTGTTGCTGGAATAAATTAGATTGATTTTAATCAAAAGTAAAGTTTATCAGCTAATTTTGATGTTATTGTTAACTATTAAAATTAAATTTAATTATCGTTCAATGACTACAAAATACTAACACGGAGGTAAGAGATTTTTCACTCTTAGAAAATGACCGATTGCCTATCAATTTTATGGATATTCAGGCTGTTTTGCCCTTTCCAAGCACCTCTTATAAGAAAAGAAAAAAAATACTTACAAACAAGTTTCCTGGTCAAGTTAAATGTAAAAGAGTTCTAAAATTTCATTAAAAAATCATTATATAATTCAATGGGATTGTTAATAATTTTTTTTTATTTCACCCACCTGTTCAACCTTTCTACATATTTATAACAAGTTGACATTAATACAGTAAACCCTCCATTTAACGGACCCTGATTTATCGGACAACTTGGATCTGCATTACTGTATTTAAAATCCTATATGTTACGGAGTTAAGTTAATTAAGGAATTGTTATAAAAAATTTTAATTTATAAAATGTGTATGTTAATAACTTTATACAATATTTATTTGTATATTTTATTAATCTTTGAGTTAACTATTAGCTGCCAGCATCACAGTTAGTTTTGATTAATGTGTGGCAATCTCAAAAAAGCTTAAGGTGAGTTCACCCTGATGTAATTAATGGACAATTGGCTTTAACGGACTAGAGCCTGTCCCATAAAGTCCGTTAAATCAAGGTTTTACTACAGTCTTTTTTTGGATTTTGAGGTTAATTTGATTAAAATTGTATAAGGGGAGTTGGAAGGTAAATATGGTAAAAAGATTGTTTTTATTGTTTATTCTATGTTTCATCAGCTTTAATTACATACCAATTATATAATCGTATGATTATTATTTATTTGTTTATCAGCTGTTTTGGAAAGCTATGTCAGGTGTTCGTATGATGGTCACACTCAACCACTGCATAATGGGTTTTTTTATAGTACTTTATTTCACATTTACTTATAAGTATTTCATTCTGTGAGTTGGCTAACGTGCTTAGTATGAGGAATACAGTGGAACTGAAATGTTCTGTTTATTTACCTTGCCAACTGATGAATTTACCAACCCCACCTTCACTGAAGCGATACAGATGACTTTAACTTTTAAAATTCCATAAATTATAATCAATTTGATGTCCATTAAAATAAATATTTTAGATTTATTCAAAGGTAGTCCTATTTTGATAGCTCGTATTGTCACTGTCAATCATGTAAACTTTGTGTGGCATAAACAATTTCTATATTATTATTATTATTCTAATTGAACAGGTTTTCTTTGGCTTTTTAATTTTTAAGTGCAAATATGTGTTTTGTGTAAAGGTGGAGAGATTGAAGAAAATGGTTTTGGAGAAGACACAATAGATCCTGTTGTGGAAGAAAATGGCGAACCCCCAAAAAAGAAGAAAAAGAAAAAGAAGAAGTCTGTTGGTATTAATGGTGGAGATGAATAGTTTTATTCAAAAATAACAAACGAGTGCTGAAGAAAAGTGCAAATGTGGCGGTGATAAAGGTTTTGTTATAAGTAATATTTTAGAGAACCACTTGGTCTTAAATATTTTTCAAATCTGCCTTAATAACTCTTCTCAGGCAAGCAAGAATTTAGTACATGTGAAGTATTCAAATCAGCTTAAAATGGATATTTTTTAAAACAAACGTTAGTGCAATGTAAGAATCTATATTTTCCGGTGACAACCGCGTCAAGGTACTATCTACATTATTTACAAGATAGCCAGACATTTCGCCCGTACTGTGATGTGGCATCCTCAGTGGTATCACTGAGACTCTCAGAGAGATAGAGTCTCAGTGATACCACTGAGGATGCCACATCACAGTACGGGCAAAATGTCTAGCTATCTTGTAAATAATGTAGATAGCACCTTGACGCTGTTGTCACTGGAAAATATAGATTCTAGTTATGACACCGGCTATTTAAGCCTAAGTTCTAAGGTTAGTGGAATGTGTATCAATTTGTTAAATTGTAACAGATCTATTATATGATTTGTTTCTTGGCAATTAAGGTAAAAAATTAATTGAATTTTGATGTTTCATTTTGATTAATTTTTGTGAGTTACAGTAGTTTTGAAAATTTATATACATGAAGATTATATGTCATTTTACTAATTGAATATGCATATAAATATGATTAATTTCACTTGTGAAAAACTGATAAACTCATAATAAAAGATAGATGGTATATCTTAAAAGAATTGTATTATCTGGGAAGGGTCAATAATGTAAATTGTTTATAATTTGTTAAATAACTGCATTTTACTTTGCAATTTGGAAATTAATAAAAGTAACCGAAGAATATACACCTACAGTAATTACTTGTATATTGCCATTTTATTGTTATTTTCATCCTTAGTAATATCGGAATATGTAGAATACTTTGTTCCTGTTTCATTTTATTGCTATTTAATTATTTCACATTTCATTAAAATATTTTTAAATTGTTTTATTAAGAGTTTTATGGTTAAGAAATATAATCTGATAAAACAGTTCAGTCTGCTGGCACTTTTTCTCTGTAATGTAGTGATTTTTATTTTTTTATAAATATTTAACAATAAGGTTAATATAGGTTTTGTAACAAAAATGAATTGATTATTTTCGGTCAAAGTACAATATGTAATAGTATGATATTCTGATGGTTGTTTCCTTTAATTTATATTAAATCATATATTTTTTAAAGTTTCATTTTATATACTGATAAGACGATTAATTTTTAAAAATAGGCATTGTATGTTAAAATATTGTGTTAATGAAAATATTGTAGTATTAAGTGGTTTTGTAAAAATGTTTATCTATTTGATTAAACAATAATTATTCAAAACATTCAAAGAGATATTTGTTGTCATCTGTTAAGCTATAAATTTAAAGAGTTATTTTAAAGATGTAAAGCACCAAACTCTAATTCAAACTAGGGGCACCAGGATTTGTAAACACTTGACTATGAAAAAGTCATGGCGGCTATGTGGAAAGAAGGGGCTATCACCTTCCACAGCGTTATAACATTTCTATAATCGTCAAGGTAGGGGAAATAAATTAGGGCCTGCAAAATTAATATTTTAGTTGAAAAATAAACTGTATTAACTTTTCAACCGCAGTTTCACTAGATAATTTTTACTTCTGTAGTTTGGTAGTAGGCTTACCACATTTAACAATTCACTAATTGATAACTAAAATACAATATTTTATAAGCATTAGCGGTGACATTCCCGAAATGAGGTAGATCAGCATTTAGCAATAAGTACAATAATATTGTTGTAACTGTGACAGATCGAGTACTGAATGCGTAGGACCACTGTGGCTCGTCGACCCATCGATATAAGGTATACATATACATTCATTCATTATTACTACTGGATCGCCGTTGGCCATTTAGAGCGCACACACTGTAGTGTTGAAGAGTGCATTCGTCCTCTCGTAGATGACACACTAAAATATCTGAATACCATACAGAACAAGGGCTTTTTATTCATCACTATGCTTGTTATTTAACTTTTTTTAAACCAGAAAAAGTTTTTTTTTGACCTGCTGCTGGTACAACGGCAAACTATTATTTAATTAAATGATAAGACAGGTGGTGTTTTTGTTTTATTGCAGCTTAATGTAAACACAAGATAGCAAACAAAATCATATTATAAAATTAATTAATCTAGTATCTAGCATTATTTGAGTATTTATTAATTTATGCAGTAGTAAGTAATTAATCAAGCCACTTTAATATTGATATCATATTTAATGGCCTAGGCCTAATTTAGACACTTTGCTATTTGTTTTATCATTTCATATAATTTTATGTTAGCCATTTGTCCTTTTCATGGTTTATAATTGTACTCAGTGACCGTATATAGTAATCTGTAGTATTATAAAACAATATTACTATAGTATGAAAATAAAATATTATGAAACGATGAAGTAGGTAAAATACAAATTCTATATATAGATCTTAAAGTGAGTCTGTTAAAAATAGTTTACCTCTTATCTTTATAATTGAAGTAAATAGTAAGTAAAGTAAAAGTTATTTAAGGAAAGTAAATAATGCTCTCTGCCAAAATTTTGTATCTTACAAGTAGAAAAATTAAGACAAACCCTGTATTTTCCCACGAAGAACGCTACCTTTAAAAGTATAACCAACAGATTGTAAGCTCTAATATGCGATACTGCACGGAAGTAGCAAACAAAAGCTTGATGTGACAGACGACACCGTTGGCCAGCTGTTTGATTTTAGTCAAGTTAGCCTGTATATCCAATGCATAAAAACAAGATTTCCCATACTCCTGAACATCAAACGTTTACCAACCAACAAATTTGGATTTAGATTTTAGTATTAAATAAAATATATTGTGAAATGAAAAAAACACTTAAAAACTCAAACTGACATCCAGTTTGCCAAAACGTATAAAAAATTGAGAACATTTGATAGGCTATCAAATCTTTCGTCCTTGCTGTTAGAGGTGTGGGATTTCTAGCAGGTACTCCTGCTCCCGAGCACCCACAGAGTCGGCTCCTTGATTTAAATGGAGAACTCAGTTAATACAAACTACTAATATGAATAAAACCTGATGTTGCTTTGGAGTGTGAGGAAAGTGGTTTGGAATATTTTGGCTGTCTTGGAATTTCGAATTTAGCTTTATTATATTGTTTTCCAGGCAATCCCCACCGTTTTTTCTGTTAACAAAAACATTTTTAAAGCAGCATTTACATTGGTCAAGTTACTTGACTCTAGTTTTCTTGATCAAGCAAACTTGAATGAACTTTCCCTGTGTAAATGCTTATTCAAGTGTTTTATTGCTTGTTCAAGTAGTACTTGACCCTAGATTTAAGTGGCAAGTAAAATTTGAACATGTTTAATTTTTCAGTCAAGTTGAATGCACTTGAATCAAGTAGGAAGGTCACTTGACCAGTATAAACCCACATTCAAGTCTGATCATATGTACTCGTGTTAAGGTAACATCTACGTAGACTGTGTAGAGAGCTAATCTACAAATTTGATGTTATAGCAACTATTCTTGTTGCTTGCAAAAATCGTTCTTTTTTATTTTAATGTAGTGTAAAAAAAGAGTCAAGGTACTGGTTCTGTCTTATCCAAGATTGCGGACCTTTAACAACACAGTGAAAGTGCTCTCCATATATTAGTGAAGTTTAATTAGGTAATACAACAAATGCCTAATAAACTACATACCATAAAGAAACTGTTAGTATACAAGCTTCACATATACTCAAGAATATTTACTGAGGAGTGAAGAATTGTCAAGAAAGTAGTGTGACTTGTCACTCAAGAATACACTTCTCACAATATCAAGACTTCATCAAAGCAATTTTACATGAATAAATCATTTTTATGACAAGATTCAAGAAACTTGAAATTAAATAACTAAACAATACTATCAATATTAACACATAAAGCCTAAAAATATAGAAAGTGACATCCTATCCAACTCATCATTTATGCACTAAGTAAACTTCCAACATATCACCTCCAACCCACAAGCAATACAGTTGCACCGTCAAGAGTAACAGAGCTGGATCAGTGAAGTGAGTGACCTGCCACAGCAACACAGACCTTGGTATAGTACGCGCGCTGAAGGTCCGGTCTCGTGGCTGGTAGTCATATAAAAACATCGACTCTGAGTGAGGCGGTCACAGACAGATCGTAAAGGGTGATTGTTTACGTGTTTATGAAGTATTTGTATTTTGCTATTTCTTATAATTAGACTAGTATTTAAAATAAAAACATCAAATAGGTTGAGTTTGAAAGTTAACAAATTAAAACGTATATCAATAACAACAATTAAATATATCATACAAAATTATAAATCAGTTAATAATTTTAATTGAAATTAAGTAACTAAGAAATATATACTTCTTACTGTCACTAACAAAAATATTTCTGTGATTTCCTGAACCGTTAAAATACATATCATTTTTATTTAAATTGGTTTAAAATAAAAATGACGAGTTGGGAGTGACTCGTCAGTTTTATAAAACTCATGGACGGTTCTTCTAACGACACATTTGTCGAAATCATCTAGTTCTGTCGCTGTTCTTTTTCTCTTGTATTTTTTTGTGTTGTGAACGAACGCTCTCTTTCCGCTGAAGTGTCCAATAAACACTTTTCACACCGAATTTCCTTTATAAAAGTTTTTGAAACGCCACATGCAACTGCAGTTCGTTCTAACGATTTTTTACGGGGATTCGTTGTTCATCTCTTAATTTGGCCTCATTCGCCATGAACTCACTTACTTTCAAAATAATTTTCCTACCCTGATTTCTAGTAGTTTTTTTCCTTGAGCTACTTTAGGAATAAAGCGAGCCATAGTTGAAGCAGGAACCACTAAAGGAATAAACTATTTAGGATTTACGTTCACTAATTTTACAACTTTAATAGTCTGCAGAGGCTGTTGGCCATGTTGGATTTAATCTCATTAGAACGATGTTTTTTCGAACCGGACAAATGATCACGCGTGTGCAAATTTAACAATTATTTTTAAACGGTCTTTTCCAAACAAATTGTATTTGATCAAGAGTGAAATTACTCGTTGGACTGCTTTGTGGATTTATAATTAGTGTAATAGAATAATTATAAAAATTATTTAGTTTGAAGATTTTATTTTTCCTATTTTTCAAAACTAGGCATATGTATTCATAATATCAAAAGCAAACCCAATGCGCAATATGATAGCATTTTAAATGACAACTCATACACAACTTTTGGTAAATAAATAATGATAAAAATATGGATTCAAAATAACGTTGTTTTTATGAGAATTAAACCAGTATGGTCGACAGACTCTGCAGACTCTTAACACACTTAAGGAACACAAAAAAATACAAACTGACTTATTACACTACACTAGTTGGGTAAAAAGAAACATATAACCAACTAAATAATTGTTTATCGTACACTTGAATAAAAATTCTTAACACTCTAAACCACAAGCCAATATATTTCACGCAGTCTGGAAACGTACTGAATGTGCATCCGTAGGTAACAATTAACGTAATTTATTTTAGAAGCAAGCATGGAAAAGCCTCCTAGCGTGGGAAAGTCTGACACTAGCGAATGTTTCCAGGACTGCAGGCATATTGGGCCCTCCACCCGTCTCCTCCCTATACAGGAGCCCCGCTCGGCGGGCTCGAGACCGGACCTTCGCCGTGCGGTCTATACTGTTGTCACTTCCAACTGACATAAACACCACCACAACCACTTCTGTAGTACAGTAGTAGGCATAACTGGTACTCCTCTGTGTGAGTTTGATTTATATGTCTGAGAAAAACTACAAACCTATGTTTATCTAATACAGTAGAACTTGGATAATTAGAACTTCTTTAATTCGAAATTGCCTTTAATTCGAAGTTTTGGGTTGGTCCCTTGAACATTGTAATATTACCAACGTAAAATAATCATGGATAATTCGAAGTTAAATCTCTTTAATTCGAAGTTTTTACATCAACGGTAAAAGTGAAACATTGACTAATGTGCTGTAAACAAGGTTCCGTTTGAGGTTTGCATTGTTTGGTCAGTGTGTCGGCAGGCAATCACCTTCTGAGAATTCCTAATCCGTCTCTTCCCCTCCCCTCGGCGCGCCCCACCATTATGTTGCGATCGTTAAACCTTCATTATTGTAATTTTTACATACTGTATGCCTCTATAGTTATGTTTAATATACTGTAGTGAACTTTAAATGAATACATTACATTTTATATTAAACAAGTAATTTGTGGGTATTATTTTAAGCCTTTTAGGATCATGAAAGTTACATAAAAAATACAACTTGGTTAATTTGAAGTATTGGATAATTCGAATTTTTGCATTGGTCTCTTCAGGTTCGAATTATCCAAGTTCTACTGTAAATGCATATGCTATTGATGCATACAATTTATTATCTCATTGAACCTCCAGTCTGTAGACTAGTTGTACTCAGCAATAAAGACAAGGATATTGATTACTTCTTAAAATCAACCCAATTATATTATTTTATAAATGATCACAAATAATTAATTTGGACAATGGGAATCAGACAAACCCGGCTCAAAAAACTGTACTTCATTTTTATAAATTTTACAATAGGAATCAGGCAAACCCAGCTCAAAAAACTATTTTAAATTTATAAATTAAAATAAAATGCCAAAATATCCCTGTGGCACCTGTAACATAGGAGTAAAGTGCACTGGCCTTGTGGGCTCTGGCACAATGCTGGCTGTCAAAATATCACTGACAAAAATTTGAAAAAATGTACAAGACGACATTCAATCCTGGAAATACCAAGTTTGTAAAAATAAAGTATCAATTTAGTAGATGCAAATCCCATAACAAACATTACTCCCGACCTGAGTATGCAAGAAGCACACGCTTAACTTGAAGAGATTTACTACCTACAGAAACCAAATTTAGAAACAACAACTCAAGAGAAGAGCATCGACCCATTTCAACTTAAGCCTAGTCTCGAAGACGTTCAAAACAAAATTTAAGACCTCGAAGATATTAAGGACTTGGAAACATCCTTAACTTTAGCAACAGAGGTGAGTAATGCCTTATTAGCATAAAACAGTAAACTAAGACAGGACCTACTTGACTTGATTTTGAGAAACTCACAATTGTTAAGACGAACAACCACTCTCTTTCTGAAGTTAGCTATCAAGCCAGAATTGAGGAGCTCGAATCTCAAAATGAAGCGCTTCATAACCAGACTGCCTTGTTAACTTGCAATCTATATATTTAAAATAATTTAGTGTTTTTGTTCACTAAGTTTCTGAGGTAACCCCTGAACGGATTTCAACGAACCTTTTTTTGAATTGAAGGTAATTTTCCATAGCATAGAATGTCAAAGCCATATTTTAAACTTAAACTCTCAGTTTTTAACAGTATTAATTTTAATATTTAAAAAGTCCAGCAGACGACAGAATCATATTAACGTGTTTTTAAATTACGCATTTCAGAAGTGAAACAGCTGTTTCTTTAAATATTTGAAACATAAATAGTAAGTTCAAATTACAAGACATTAAGACCAACTTTGACTGTGATATTTATGTTGGTTGTTGATGTCAAGGGAGTTTTTAAAACACCTGATTATTTAAACACTTAAAAATAATTAATTACGATATTTTCTTTGTTTAGTTTATTCCGTTGACATCATAAGAGTTTATAAATCAGGTGGTTTTTAAGCATTCAATTTAATATTAGAAGGAACAGTAATAAATAATTGACTAAAGATGTTTAATTTGTTATCTTGATATAGGTTAGCTGTCAAAATCGGAACAGGATTTATTGTAATTTGTTTTCTGTTTTTTACATTGACATCAAACGTAGCAATAGTAACGGAAACTGTTTATTTAAAACTGTGTCTTATTGTCTATACAACACGCAAAGTAGACATATTGAACTTAGATGCAAAGCTGTAAATTACATATCACAAAATTTTTTGTTATCAAATCAAAATAAACTTTATTCCACAAAAATAAACAGCTTACTCATACAATAAAATGGAAAAAAATATTCCCCCCCTAATACTACAGATCTGAGTGGGGGGAAGAGTTCAACCCACACCCTTAAAAGAACTATATGACTACAAGGTAACTTAAAGCAATAAAGAATTATATAGATATAATAAAACTAAATAAGATTAATTAATTTGAAATTTATGTTTAATACATCGTTAAAAAATTAGAAAGAAATAATTAGGTAACACTACAGGAACAAAAACTAAAAATATTTTTATTAATAATAAAAATAATGTACTAAAATATTTGAAGTATGTAATTACGGTAAAAAAAATTGTAATTAAATTGAAAAATGTGCATTAATAAATTATTAATGTTGAGTCTAACATATGGTGACTGCCATAAGCTTTTCGTGGCCTCCCAACCAATGATGTACATCCAATGAAATGAAATAGTTTTTTATTGCTTTTTGACAATATGTACATACTGTACAGCAAAAGTCATATTATTAGTAATAATGATCATACAAACTAACGATACATTAAGTGATGGGATAAAATAACTATGATAACAATTTCAGCAAAGTTTAGTGGGGGAGTTCATTCGTTCACAGAGTATCACATTCATTGACTACAAACACTCTATTACAGCAATAACATTCATACAAGATCTCTCCCGAGCCGTCTGCAAATTAGGGGTCTGCTATAAATTCACCCACAGAATAACAAGCGAGAGCCACTAAGTAGCCTTTTAATCGAGACTTGAATTTGTTTAAATTTTGTTCCCTTTTAATATAATCTGGGAGAATGTTTAAAATTTTGACGCCTGCTAAAGACGGTTTTCGTTCCAGGGCCGATGTACGGTGCCGACTTGAATGATTGATGGGACTTTCCAAGTCCGTATGTATCATCCGACCAACAGTGTATTGCTTTCAGTGTTGGTTTGCAACAAAGCTTGCAAGATTCTTGGTTTCATAGTATGTGTCTCTAAAACTGGATTTTCTGTGGCAGCTATTATTGTGCTGTATAAGATACTTCTGCGGCCTATCTTAGAATATTAAGATATTCTAGGATAGGATTTCAATAACCTAGGTATTCTAATTGGTACTCTCTTCTTGATGCCAGCGAATTACCATTGCATATACCATAAATAAAATGTTTAATGAACGCCATGATCACAATCACTTCACTGGCATATACAGACATCCAAAAAAAGGGTAGCAATCGTGCAGACACAAGAATGTTTTCTACTGGAGGGGCAATCAGTAGTGGCCCGTGCACCCACGATGGGTGTGTTGGTTTTGGGGGGTGGCGCAAAGCACCTCTCCGAGTGGCAGTAAGAGGGATTCAGAGAAAGGCGGGCGCTTGAAAAATCCAACTCCCGCAGAGAGGGACTCTTTTTAATATGGGTGCTATGCTGTAAGGCACCCCCTTTAAATTTCAACACGCCTGTCTTAGTATAGAGGCACACTACTTTCGTACAAGGTGCCTACTTCTTTATGGATGTATACGCCCTCTTGGGTACCTTGCTGCAATAAAAGGCGCCCCCTTAAGTTAAAACATCCTGTCTAAAAATAAATGCACCCTGATTCCTCCTAAGTAATCCCTTGGCTTCATTTCCCCATTTCCTAAAAGCATATAATAAAAAAAGTCAAAGTGAAACTCACATTTTTAAATCCTATACAATTATGTTGCAAATGTTTTGCCTCAGAATCTAGAATTAAAACTTAAAAAAAAAAAAAAATACTGAACACAATTAAAATACATTCCTTAGAGAATGTAAAAAAATCAGCAGTTGAAGACTGAATATAGTAGACTACTTGATCGTTACATAATGTATTGAAGCTTGAATTCTTGGAATCAGAAGCCAGACGCGCCTTATTGTCATCTGCTCAGATGACACTTTTCCCACAGTCTACCCAGTGTATTCTTGTCAGGAAATTCCCAATTGTTACACATTTTTTATATTAGCAATATTTTAAGTCAGTATGTAACGAGATACCGTACGGTGTACAACTATGTCTCTCGCCCCTCCAGTTATTTAAAGTTGTGTATGTTTTAACCCTTTATAGGTTACTGGTTAAAATTTTAGCCACCAGTGTTTGGTTCTGAGTGCTTACTACACATTTACAAACCTTTGATTTAACGCTTAGTGGTTAGTACTTTCGCCACCACATAAGTGCTTGAAATGAACAGACCTATTTTTTCAATAAATCATAGATTAGCCTACAATATCGTTCATAACTCTGTAGGCACGTAGAGACATCAAAAACATTGGGTCAGAAATATAAAATTCAGTGGACTAGCCATAAATGAAGAGCAAGAGCACCCTTGATTAGCAGCAACTTCTGATGGTCTTAATGATGACGATGGACTTGTTGGAATAAAACGCCCATAGAACTCAAACAATTTACGTAAGGCTTACAACTTAGCAGTAGTTATATTTGTGGCAGGTGAACGAGTAAATGTCCTCAGATCGTCATATGCTGCTAGATGTGATGCAGCCGTCACGTCACGTCGATCAATACTGACTATGAATTACTCACTTTAGTTCACACCTAAACCCAAATATAACCAAACCAAACCTAACACAATCTAACCTATCAATATTCAACAGCCCTATCCTAACAGAACGTAACCCACTGAAATCGGCACATTTCCGGCACTAACGTGCTTAATAATGGTTCGATTACCATATTAGTGATCAGGGGACAATTCCGCACAATTTGAGTACCGACATCGCCAAAGTAACGAAACAAATAGTTTTATGTTTTTCGTAATTTTTTGGCTTTTCCATTGAGAGAAAAGCATCATTTATCTACAATGAAAAAATTTGCAAAAAATCTACAAGGCCCCTAATCATATTATTTTAGATAGCAACATTTACTATTCATTCTTTTTTTCAATCAATTTTACCTGCTCTTGAAGTTTTATATAAATTGTAATCAGAACAAAATTTGCATAAAAGAAGTTTGAACACAATAAATCTATTGTTAGTATTATTGTTGTTTTAAATACAGTAATTTAAAATAAATGAATTGTTTTCTTAAATTTAAATTAATTATTTTCTTGGTACAGTATATATTTTTCATAGTTTAGTGTTTTTAACACTTTAAAAGTAACCTACATACCCAGGATTATTTATAATTATTACAAAATTACCAGAAGACCTAGATTCGCTCAGTTGAATTTTGCGTTTGTTTAACAAGGGGGAAAGTTTGTAACAATTCTTTGGAACCATTTATTTGTTTGTGTCATTGTTTTTGAATTGACTCGAAATATTTAAAAAGAAAATGCTAGAAGGCCTAGAGTAAATAAAGATGTGTTTAAAAATTCCTATCTTTTTTAGCTCCAAAACTATACAATTTTACCCATAGAATTGAAGCAAATTACAGTATAGTGAAATTTTCAAATGAATTAAAAAATTGGTTACTTGATCAAAAAGATGTACATAACATGTTTGATGTTATAGTTTCAATTTAACAAGCTTTGGATATGCCTTATATATTGTAGTACAGTATGTTCTTTTTGTTCATTATTAGTGTAAACTTGTAAATATAGAATTTTGGGTTATGATTAGGAGTAAAATAAATCTATTAATAGTAACACTATTTTGTTAAGTTGTTTTTTAAGGGGAATATTGTGTTTCGTTTGTATTAGAATAAGGATTGCCAAATGCCACAGGAGCCACGTTATCAGTAGAAGCAACATAATGGCTGATAATTAGTGACAGGCATAGTGAACACCAGCCATCAATACTGGAAGAGATGGTGGTATTTATTTCCATAGAAACTGTATGATTGGTTTGTAAAACTGAGGAAATATACTCATTTTTTCATTTTGTTTATTACTGGAAAAATAAATTATTTATTTATTAAACATTCTTTTCTTTTATTATATAAACAGAGTTCTGTTTATTACATTCCCTTATTAAACATATTTTTATTTTGTTTCAACTAAAAAATTAAAATAACTCATGTTAAATAATAATAATAAGGGTATGTTATTAAATAATAATTAATATACGCTTTTTCATAAGATACTTTACTTGCAATTAATATATATTTAAGAACAAAGCAGCATTTGAACAATTTACATTTTTACAAACAAGAACTAATTATCAGATAATTAAAAGATAAATATAATTTTGTTTAAGAGGGTCTAAAAATCAATCATTATAAACACAGGTGCTGCTGTATTTGTGATGGAACGTCGTTTCTGTGACTCTTTTGAAAACATAAAAACAAACTTTGATATTGCAGCAGACACTATTTGCAGGTGCAGCTCTTTGCTTTTAAGACGCAGGACTGTACCATTCCCAATTATTCTAGGGAGCGCTGGTGGTAACATCTAAAGGTACTTTTTACTGGAGCATTTGTAACGATCATTGATGAACGATAATCGCCTAGCGATGATCGCAAGCAGGGTGTTTTTACTGAAGCGATGATAAGTGATTTATTTTCCGTTGTCTATTGAACAAATGGTTTTGTTGCAGTAATGTGTAAAAGAAAACAATTAATACTAAATATCTGCTAGCAGAAGTAATCGACGACAAAGAAACGTCAAAAAATGATCCAAGATTAGAAAAGATTAAAAGAAGACAAGAAGAAGGACACTTTAACATTTTAATATACAACCACTTCCTAGGAGACGAGGTTAAGTTTTTACAATTATTACGTTAAAAAAACTTAATTTTGATTTTGTGTTAAGTTAAAAAAAAAGACATGAAGAAGTCATCTACAAGCTGATTCTATATCCAACAATACTCCAGCAATGCTTCACAAACAGCTCAAACCACATGCACATTGCACACTCCACAATAATCGCTCAGCGTCTGTGACTATGTTTGCTTTTGGGACTTGGACCAGTCGCCAACAAACGACGCTAGCATCTCCAGTCGCAGACGCTTCAGTAAAAACGGCTCCATAACAAACCACACAAACGATAATCGCTACACAGCTCATCGCATCAGACGCTCCAATAAAAACGTACCTTAAGTATAACGCTACTGGAACGGCGACTGCCCTCCCCTTCACCTTCTTTTTGTAATGTAAACAAGAATTTTTAGGGGATTGAAGCTACTCCAGCAAGTGAAAGTATAATGATACACACTACATATGTCTTTTTGTAGGAATTGGTTTGTAAGCTATTGGTTTGTAAGGAATTGGTTTACTGGCGTTGGGCTATCAGGTTATCCAACATTTAAGTAATTATAACGCAAGTTTGTTATAAATTTGTTACTTTTTAAATTAAACAGGGCTACAACAATTAAAAGATAATGTTAAAAAAAAACTTGTAGACCTACAAAGCTTCAATGTTTTGTTGAATCAAGTTTTTAAGTAATCGAAAATAGGATAATTTATTTTTAAACAGAGTTGAAAAAGAAACATAAAATAGCCTCAAAGTGCTTATTTTTAGAAATAAATTTTTAAAGAGTTATTTCATACCCCCAGACCACCCTTTAGTTGGGGGTTATTGGAATAACCCCTAAACCTCCCCCCCCCCCCGGTTATCAGTTCCGGGTTAGTTATCAGCTGACTGATGACTGACTAGCCAAGTAGAAGCTCTCTCTTGTGTCGTTGTGTCTCAAATTGACAACGACGACATTAAACGCGTTTCCCCCACCACAACTCAATATGTGACCCAGAACACTGGACAGAACGCTAGTGTAAGTGTGGACGGTTTACTAGTGTTGTTGGACCCATATTGAGTTGTGGTGGGGGAAACGGCGTTTGTTTGATGTCGTCGTTGTCAATTTGAGACGCAAGAGAGAGCTTCTATTTGTCTAAACAGTCAGCTGTAGAGGAGCTGTCTGGCTTTTGGTTTGCTTATCTTGATTTGCTTGTCAATTATTAGACCAGACCTACTGGACTTAATTTGTCTTGTCTATCTTATTTCTATGAATTTTAATTATAGTTAATTTATAGAACTAATGTACTTACAGAGACTGAAGAAACAGTTGACACTGACAAAATACTTGCAGCAAATATTTACAATTTGTTATTTATATATATTTACAATAAAAAGGTGTATTATTTACATCAATTTCAGGATTATCTTAAAGCCTGAAAATAAAATGACACGTCAACAAATAAAATGATATTTTGTAAATGAACAACTGAATTGGGTGCAAATAAGGACCAAATGATATTTAATGAATAATGACTGTATATATTAAAATTTAATGTGAAATGTCATGTTATCATTTCTCTTATAAATGACTTCCAATACAATTTTCTCTTTTGTCGCAGGAAATAATTGTGTGTAATACTGCAACAATTATTGCAAAGATATTAGTAATAAATAGGCCTACTAGTCTAGACTAAATATCTGATTGCGTAATGAATAAATCAATAAAATGATATATTTCTTTTTTAAAGGAAGCATTACATTCAGAGCAATTAAAGGGTGATATGGATGCAGGTTTGTGTACACGTGTTATATGTCTTGTCAAAGCAGAATTGTATTTGCTTTCATAGTTACACTGGCTGCAGGAGTAAATTTTGTTTTGTTGCAAATGAACAATGTTAATGTGTTGATCCAAACTATGTTTTGCTGCATATACCTTGTTACATAAAACACATGTATATTTTTTTTTCTCAATGTCTGGAAGTAATTCATCTCGTGAATTTCGTTTGTGAATATTTTTTTTATGCCTACTGAAATTTTTTCTGTCACTAAACAGCTTACAGCAGTATTCACATTTATATTGGTCACACACACTGGTCAACCGGCCAAACTAGCGTTCTGTGGCTCCGACTGTCAGTCCTCCTCCTCTCCTCTCCCAGTACCAGTTTACTGTCAAGTGTCAATGTCAGTAACAAGGAATGGAATGAAAGGCGTAATTAGATAACAGTGGTGGCATCTCATCTCCAACCAACACGTTTTCATGTACAAAAAATGAAATTGAATACGTACGAACATGAATAGCCAGCTGTCTAGTCGGGTTTATGTTTCAGTTTCAAACAGGCAGGCCTTTTAACTGTGCTGCAATGTAGGCCTAATTCAAAGATAAAAGAACACTAATGAGAACTGTGAGGAGAGGTCAATTTAAAATGTGGAGGTTTCTGAATTTTTAAATGGTTTACAATTCATTCATTGTTTCGTCAAAATTCAACTGCTGAAGTTGAACATTTGATTTTGTGTATAATTAAATTCCTTTATAAAGAAGGCCTATAGGTAAGTGAAGCTTAGTTTTAGGTTAGGCTTAGTTATAAGCTATGCTATTTTGGTTTGAAATCAAGGCTTAATCATAATTATTTAAAAGAGGGAAAACATATAAAGATTGGTAACTTTATAGTTTCTTGCCACCAAATATATAAAATGGGTCTAGAATTTGCTGTATTTTCAAGAGATATGCTGTTTATTTTGTGAGATCATGAAGTTTACTGAAAACATTTTTTAAAAAAAACCAATGTCATAATTTTTAGTTTTTTGACATATTTCCATTTCCCTATTTTACATGATATTTTATTCATCCTTTTTCATTTTGAGGTAATTATGCACTTTCTTGCCACCACTGAAAATACGATTTCATGTTGAAAAAGTGGTGAAATATGAGTTTATATCTCTTGAGGAGTTTGATTTCATCCGCAGAAAACTCATTTTTTCCCGAACAATCGAAAAACTAGTTTTTTATCTGATAGAGAAAAACCTAACTTTTTTAAAAATTATTTTTCGACAACTTTTTTTTATTTCTCATGTTTTTTTATGCTGAACACAAATATATAACTGGTTTTGTAGTAAAATTATTTTGTCCACTCGAAAATGCATTTTTTACTGACAACCTAACTTATCCTAATTGTCTATTTTCTCAACAAAAATTCGTAATTTACGTTAAATTCGAGTGTTTGGCATCCATGACGGCCTACCGGCCGTCACTCCGGCGGGAATATAGGTGAATTCGGTTTTTGTGATTAATAGATGTTGTATGTAATGATCGCGTATTTGCCGCTAATCGCGATTTGCCGCGATAGTAGTTTTTCCGTTAAATCTCAATAAATATTTGTAATTAGACCAAAATAGTTTTCAAATTTGTATTTAGCGTCAAAAAACACATCAAATTAAAAATAAAGATTATTAAAATACCATTTAAATTAACGGAAATATGACAAAAATACTAAAAGTTGTGACATTGGTTTTTTCCAATTTTTCGGTAAAATACGTTATTTCCGCGGAATAAAAAGCATATCTCGTGAAAATACAGTCAATTTTAGACCCATTTCAAGCAAAATGTTCCAAATTTGTTTGGTGGTAAGAAACTGCATAATTACCCATTTTGATGTCCTTTTTTTTCGCTGAATACGAAATTGAACATTATTTATGGTTTTTATGCAGAGGGTGTCCACATTCTGGAAAGTGAGGGATAGTCAGGGAAAACAAATTTGATCAGGGAAATGAACAAAAATTCTGGAAAGTCAGGGAAACCTGCCCCAGTGTTGGATTTGAGGGGATTGTTTTATAATCCTATTTCGTAAGCTTAAGCGGCTTCATTATTAACGGAGTCATTATTAACAACTAGTTCTTCCGGTGTCAACCGCGTCAAAGGACTATTTACAATATGTACAGTTCCATATTGTATAGTAAATAGTCCTTTGACGCAGTTGACACCGGAAGAACTAGTTGTTAAGGATTGTTTTATGTTTTAGTCGGCCGTAACCTCAACTAACATAGCATTTTTCTTGTTATGTTCTACAATTTTAAAGTGGTGGTAAATAGTGCAATGTCCTATATCATTGATTTTATACGCAAACCGATTTCCCGTCCGATGTTAAATGTTGAGTCAAAATATCAGCTGTTTTTGTGGTCCATTGTGGAGCGCTACTGTAGTCCCATGTACATGTAATGCAGTTTAAACCAGTTGTGGTTGCAGGCCTCACTAACTAACAAAATTACAAGCACAAATAACCTATATGGAGTATCACAAATAACCTATATGGAGTATTGTAGGTGTAGAATCAAGGCCTTTATGTTCTGATAAAATTCTCCAGTGTTGAAATAAGCATTTAAATGTAACTTTTCTTCATTTGTAAGATTAGTTTTGTGAGACGTGTGTGTGTGTGTGTGTGTGTGTGTGTATATATAAAAAAATATATATATATATATATTTTTTTACTTATAGGTTTCATTTTTGTAAGTGTTCATAATGAAAATATTAGCAATCTAGCTTTGTAGAAATGTATTTGTACTTTCAATAAAATGTTAGTAAAAAAAGGAGGAACAAAGAAAGGGAGAGAGAACTAGGCCAGCTATGAGTATGGAGGAGGCTGAGTTTTCTAGTTTCTTTCTTCTTGTTTCTTGTAAATGTTTATTTACACTTTTTAATAGCAAGATTAATATATCCAGAATAATTATTTAATGTAATGCTTAAAATACAACACATTTAGACTATAATGCATTTTTGAAAAATTGCGAGAGTCAGGGAAAATTATCCGAAATGGTTAGGGAAAATTGTGACAAAATTTGTGTGGACAACCAGTACACAGTATCTTGCCACCAAACAAAATTGAAAAGTTGCTTGAAATGGGTCTAGAATTGGTTGAATTTTTACGAGCTATGCTTTTTATTCTGCAGAAATCACATATTTTACAGAAATTTTCGAAAAACCAATATCACATTTATAGTATTTTTTACTTATTTCCGTTAAACCATTGCGGATTACTGACAAGCTCAACTCACATGGAGTGGCTGGGCCTAGCGGCACAATGCAGAGCTCAGCTTGCATAAGTGATCTGCTTTTTTACTTTTACCTCCAAATAGTTAAAATAAACTACTAGGTTGTTTAAGCGTCTCTATTAATCAACTGGGTATTTTTAAAAATGTGTTTCGTTTATAAAAACTTTCATAAATATCCTATAGAACGCAATAGTAGAAGCAGTTTATATTTTTTACAGTGATATAATACTGTGTTTAGTTTAGATATAGTTATTTCTGTTCATATCGGTGCACCGATATGGCAAGAGATGTTGAGATTAGTGAAACAGACACACAGGACTGAGAGGAGGCCGTTGTTGTCCCCAAGCCTAGTCTATTCGATGACTCATACATTATCTCTTCACCCGAACTGTGAGCACTGTATCTAGATTACGACTTCGACATCGTCCCGCTACCCTATAACCTGGCTCGCCACCTGTCCTGTTGTCACTGCTATATCGCTGATACCCCATCAGGCCACTGTTATATCTAACCAATTACCTCCAGTTTTTGCGCTGACTGTTCTGCCACCCGCCAGTGCCCAAATTAATTCGTACCCGCAGAAGCATGTGCGTACAAATAATTCAATCCACAATGGGTTATGGTATTTTAATCAGCCTTTTTTGTGTTTTTTGATCTGAATATGAATTTGAAAACTATTTTGGTCCATTACATATTTTTCCTAGATATAACGGAAAAACTACTTTTGTGGCGAATCGAGGTTAATGTCCATTACGCAATCACTATATACAGTTACAACAACTAATAATCACAAAAATCAAATTCACCTATATTCCCGCCTGAGTGACGGTCGCTGGCCGTCACGGAGGCCAAACACCTGAATTTAATGTAGATTACGAATTTTTGTTGAGCAAATAGACAATTAGGATATGAGGTTATGATTGGTTAGATCAGTAAAAAATGCATTTTTCGGACTGAATTAATAATTTTACTGCAAAAGGCAATTACATATTCGGGTTCAGCATTAAAAAACATGTGAAATGAAAAAAAAATTTGACGAAAAATGACAATTTGTATGTTCACTATCAGATAAAAAACTAGTTTTCGATTTTCCGGTAAAAATCAAGTTTTTTTGCAGATGAGATTAACCTCCTCAACTCCTCAACTTATATTTCACCTATTTTTCAACAAGAAATTGTATTTTCAGAGGTGGCAAGAAACAATATCAAATTATTACAGGTTACGTCAGTACTACAGCTAGGAGTTTACAGACTACATGCTAGTAATATACCAGCTCAGTTTATACAATGGTCACTACTTCTAAGCCATGCACAAAAAGAAAAACAGAAAATTCAAACCATGCGGCAAAACTACTTTCATAAAACAGCATTTCAAGCAAGTACATGCACAAGTAAGCAGAAGCGACTTACATTAACAAACCAATAGGTAAAAAAATTCATCAATCTTGTACATCAGATTTTGTACTAGCCAAGACAGGATGGTGTTTTTAAACTTTTCTTTTCCAGGTTTCTTACTTCACTAGGTAAGTGATTAAAAAAACGTATCCCTGAAACTGGAGAATACTTGTCTCTTTTATCTGTCCTTGACCTGGGTATTACAAGTTTTTTACTGAACCTAGTATCATGATTATGTACTGAACTAGTTATAATAAAATCATCCAGATTGTCCTTAATCCTAAGAAGACATTGAAATATATACAAATTGACTACAGTAAGAACTTTCTGCTCCTTAAATAGTGATCTACAGTGATCTCTATACTGAGAGCATGGCATAAAATCCTAATAGCCTTTTTTGCAGTAGCAAGATTTTATGGACCTTGGGAGAGTGGCCCCATAGAATCAATCCATAGGACACATGGGATTGGAAAAAGGCAAAGAAGGCCAATCTCAAGGTATGTTGAGGCAGTTGTTCTCTTAGGCGCCTAAGAAGGTATAGGACCCTGCAAAGTTAGGTGCATAGTTGGTTAATATGGTCCAGCCAACTAAGACACGGGTCAAGTATAATACCAAGGAGTTTTGCAGATTCTTGGGTAGGGAGAGCAAGGGGTTTACAAAGGCTAAATGTTATGTTCTGAGTTTTTTCATTATTAAGTGCTAACCTATTATCAATAAACCATTGAGAGGCTACATCATAAAGTACATTTACAGCCAGCTCAGCCTGCTCACGACTATTCTTACAAGATATAAGGGATGTGTCGTCGGCATAAAACAAACATTTGCCATCCAGTTGCCAATAGAGGTCATTTATGGTCACTAAAAAGAGCAAGGGTTCCAAAATGGAGCCCTGAGGGACTCCATGCCTTACAGCGATCGGACTTGACATGCTTCTGTTCCAACTTACTATCTGATGACGGTCACTAAGGTAAGACTTGACCAATCTCAAAGCACTACTCTCCAGGCTATACTTTCCTAGCTTGAGGAGCAGGATTTCCTGTGAAACGCATTCAACGCGCATGAAACGCCCGGGAAAGATCACATAAAATTATGGATGTCGACATTTTTGTCTCAAAAGCGTCAATTATTAATTGCACCAAAAAATCTACAGCTAAAATTGTCGACTTGGCCTTCCTGTAACCAAACTGCCCAGGTACTAGAAGGTTGTGTGCTTCAAGATGGTTGTACAGTTGTGCAAACATCAGGGCCTCAAAAATCTTCAAGAATACAGGGATCAACGATATTGGTCTGTAGCTAGCTAAATTATCTTTTTTCCCCTTCTTATACACTGGCACTGTTCGAGACAGTTTAAGAGCATTTGGGAAGCAGCCTGCCAGAAAACACACATTTATCAAATGAGCCAATAAAAGAGCCAGTACACCTATCATACGTTTCAAAGGATTAGGGGTCATCCCATAAACATCCTAACTATTTGACTGCTTAAAACCCATTACTACACTGACTACATCCTGTACAGAAACACACTTCCATTCAAAAGAAGGTGTACCATTTGGTATGTTTGACAATAAGATTGGTACGCCCACATTTTGAGTTACATTTGGAATGCCCGATATGATACAGTCAACTGAGCTTACAAAATAGCGATTAAAATCTTCAGGTGACGCAAAAGTAGGATCCACAGTACTGGATTTGGGTTGAGGCCTATTTTGGTTTATTAGGTTCCAGGCCGCCTTACAAGGATTGGGAGCCCCTAATATATGAGAGGCATTAGCATTGATCTTGGCCATTTTAATTTTTTTTCGATATTCACCTCTAAGGCTTTTAAGTAGGTTTGACAATTCCAGCCTTACACCAACTAAGTCATTAACTACAGTAAGTCCAGCCTTAAGTCTAGAGAGTTCCGGAGTAAACCAGTTACTAATATGATATCCTTCCTTACGAAACACCAACTGCATAGCTGATATCTTTTTTAACCTGATGGGAAAGAAATGTTCAAAAGTTCGATTAAAGTTATTATGGAAATTCATATATGCGTCATTGGCTGGCAGTGTTTTTATATTGTCAAACCAGGTGTGCACACTCTGATCCAGAAAACTCAGAAAATTCGCTTCAGCATTCTCATTATACACACCCTAAAAGATATGATTTTGGGAGTCTGATATTTTTGGCATACATCTTGAGTATGACACGGAAAGCAGTACATGCCTGTGGTCAGCCAACCTGTCCACCCTAACAGAGGCCTCATACTCCCAACAGTCCATGTTGGTAATGAAAGTATCCAGAGATGCAGGTCCTCTTTAGGTTGGACTATAGTACAATACATGTTAAATGTTCTTAGCAGATTAACAAATTCAATAGAACTGTTTGAAGGATCAAGTAGGTTAATATTATGGTCAGTCCCTATAATTACAAAGACACCTAGGGTCATAAGAAAGCCTAAGCATCTTTCAAGCAGTTCGAGAAATTGATGTATTCTACCACTAGGGGAACGATACATACTTATGACTGTCATGGACAGGGTAGGCAACAAGACACCGGCAAATTCGACCTGCAGGTCCTCTGAAAAATTAATGAGATCCAAAGGCCTACACTTATCAGCAAGATTTCCAGTGAGATACACAGCAACACCACCACTGGACGATTGCCTGCAGTAATGTGCGACAAGTTTCAGCTGGCCGATGTTACTATAAAACGGGACCTCCTCACTTAAAAGCCAATGTTCACAAACGCAAAGTACATCAATTTTTACTTTCAGACGACAAGTTTTCTATTTCATTTATTTTGTTTCTTATACATTGAACATTAATTGAACACATTGTTAGTTTCTCACGAGTGCCCCTCCTTGTTCGTGGCGAGGCTGGTCCTTCCCTAAAAAAGTCTGAGATGTGACAAACCCAGCACCAGTAGACTCACCGTCGGAAGCAACCACTGACGGAATCGAGCTGTTGAATCCATTACCTGCCTGAGAGGGAGATATGGAAGGTAAGGAGGAATCATTGGGGTCAATATGAGACAAGTCATTCACAAGTGCAGGACACTTCTGATTTCCAGTTACCTGGCTGATATAATAAAATATGAAATCTTCTAGCAAAGAATTGCCAAGTCTACAGACATGTCTACCATCACAACCAAGATGACCTCCACTGATTACAAGGTTCGCATCTGCAAAATGAACTCCAAAGTTATTGCACATACTATCCAGTTGGTCATTGAAATGCATCAAGGCTACATTGTTAATGTCTCTTCGATGAATGATGCTATTTACCACGATCCTGGAAAATGGGAACCTCTTTCTGGCTGTACACAGCAGATCAGCCATGCTGTACAGTGCTGTCTGCTTCCCCCAGCTGCTGCATTGAGCCGGTTATAGCTGGGACCCTTTTCTCCCTTTTCTTTCATTTAATAAGTTTTTATTGTGATTAATAATCAATCACAAATTTCTTCTGATTGTTTTCGAGACTTTATATTATTTTTTGTTTCCAATTTCTTCCTCTTCATCTACTTAAATTGTAATTTTATATTTTAACTCTCTACGATCGCTTCTCATCAGCAGAATTTTTTGTGTGTTGCCGAAGGGTCCTTTCATCAGGGCAACAATGAACTCTTCACATGGAGTAGAAATACTCAGTGTGTGGCTAATTCTGCTTGTGCCTTTGCATGGAAGAGTCTTGGTTGACTTTTTTCGACAACTGCAATCTATGCAATCCTTATGAGTGGTGATCGCATTTACAAAACACTGCGTAGTGAGAATTGTACTGGTTATGGGTGGTACTTGATTCCAGAAGAATTACCATCAGTCATTCATGTTTTGAATCAGTCAGTTTCTGTGTTACAACTGGAGCACATTTACGATGCACTTTATCCCCTAACGAGAAATGACTGGCATGACACTGTTTCGTCACTTACTGAAAAATTACAAGACATATTGGCTGCAAATCAAAAAGATATCGGATTCCTTTTCACGGGTCAAACAGTTACTGTCTCCTTTTGGAGGGTAAATGAACTGCTGTATCTGTTTGATCCACATCCAGTGAATGAAAAGCGCCATTTTGATTTGTCCAATGATGGTAACAATCTGGCCCGTCTATTTCTGTGTGACAGCTACTTATCACTGCAAGTTTGATGTTGTTGAATGCAGCTCTGGATGGAGTTGCAAGACAGTTCACCATAACTTAGCTGATTTTGGGAATAAATATACACCAACTATATTTATTGAAGTAGAGCAGCTAAGCCATATCAATAGTACAACATTTTTAGGGCTATAAATTGATAACAATTTTAGTTGGGATAAACACATAGGCAATATGATTTCTAAAATAAACTCTGGACTTTACGTTTTAAAAAGAATGTTGTACTTGTGTAGTTTACCAGTGCTAAAAATGATTTATCACGCTTACGTACATTCTCACATCGCATTTGGATTGTGTGTATATGGTGGAACTAGCAAACTTAATCTTGATAAAATTCTGGTTTTACAAAAACAAGCCATACGGTTAATATTAAGATTACACCATAACGATCATGTAAAAAGGACATTTTAAAAGTTTATAAATTTTAACTATATATGACCAATATATATTTGATTGTATACTATATTTAAAAAATAATCCACAAAAGTTTGATCACCGCTTTGAAATTCATTCACGTGATACTAGAAATAAAACTGATATAGACATTCCAAAACATAGACTTTCATTTTTTAAGAAAAAAACTACATATATGGGTACACGATTCTGGAAAATGATACCAATCAACATAAAAAATGAATACAATGAAATAGATCAAAAGAGTTTTAAAAGACATTTAAAATCTTTTCTTTTTAATAGTGCTCACTAATCACTAACAGAGTTTTTTAATTCTAAGTAGATGTATTTACTGTAGTATTAGTTTTTAGATTAGATTTTGACATTATTCAATTGTACAGTTGTATAAATGTGAATAAAGATATTTTGACTTTGACTTAGGGTCATCAGCACCGTACATGTATTGGAGGAAGGGAGGGTCATCAGCACCGTACATGTATGGGTGGGTGGGAGGGCCATCATCACCGTGAAGCTGTCTGGCGTTACACTGAGCAGCATTCCGAGATCAACCAAGAAGCTGTCTGACGTTACACCGAGCAGCATCCCGAGATCAACTGGGAAGCTGTTTGACATTATAAAATCAGAATCCTGGAGCTTCCTGCCAGAGAGTAGAGGCTTTTCGATTGAAGAATCCCTCATTTTCCAACATGAGACACGTTCCTGCTCTCCTTGCTTGGAAGATTGTTGAACATGGCCAAATGGCATACTGGAGAGACTACGATTTAGTTCATTTAAACTCCGTAAGGCATGTAATTTGGGAAGATGAGAAGATGAAAAGTGTTCGTACTGTCATGCTCAACTGTTTGAGGATGAGAAAGACAGAAAAAAGTATAATATTCTTAATCTACCTCCTTTGGATGCACCATTTTATACTAATCGTCATTTCCTAGAACGAGCCAGAGCATACAACGACCTGAGGCGTCTGGAGGGTTCCATCATCCTAGTGGACTCTCCTTCTTCAAAATCTAAGGAAGAATGTACCACCAAGTTTACAATCTGGATGCCGCTGGTCAAAGGTTCGCGCCTAGGGGTGGGACGTTAAGTTTGTCAACCGGTGCCGTCTTTACATCGACGATGGTGAGGAGCGCAAGAATATTGCCATGGGTAGATCTCTCAATGTCAATTTGATTGAATCTATCAATTCTTAACTCACTTCTTCAAATCCTTTCGCTTAATGAGTTTCGCCGTTTGAGCAATGAGCCATCTATCAACACTCATTTACAGTTTGAAATTACAAATAGATCTACTCACGGCCCTGTTCTTGGTGATAGGCAAACAGGTGTGTAAGTGCACGCTGTTCTCAGTACTGAGGATTCCGTCAATGATCCCTGGAAGTTGATTGTTTGGAAGAAGGGTTCTGCACGGCCATCTTCTATCGATCTGTTTGATCCTCTGAGGAACCATTTCAATATCCATTGCTCTATCTGCAAGGCAATTTGGGCTGGCATATCAGCATCCTAGACAATAATGGAAACAAGCTGTCCCAGTACAACTACTCACGCTGCATCTTGCTTTCTGAGCCACGATTTTCTCACTATGGGTTGGCTATCACAGGCTTGGCAGGTAGAAATGTTTGCGAGGTATGACAAGGAGCGGTTATGTTACACTAAGTTATATCAATTAAAAGCTGCTACTAAAAATTCTGTGTGGGTAGGGCCATTGGACGAATTACTCAATGTTCAACAGGCTAGGAAAACAGGAAGTCAGGTGATGGATGATATGAATCATGACGAAACTGTCCAAGGCAAAGGAGGATTGCAAGCTGGAAAGATCCACCTCCCAAGTTCATTTACTGGTGGGCCCAGGTACCTGAAGGTTCATTACAAAAATGCAATGGCCCTTGTGTCTCGTCTGGGTTCACCTACTTTCTTCTTGACCTTCACGTATAGTGAAACATGGGAGGAAAACAAGAAAGCTTGCTCCTATGGTACTGGCTGAACTGACCCTTCTACGGCCTGCAGAGTCTTCCACATAAAACTTCTCGAGCTTCTCCGAGATCTGCGTAGTGGAGCAATGTTCGGCTGCCTAACTTATATCGTCTACGTCATCAAGATGCAAATGAGGGGATTACGTCATGATCATATTGTGTTCAAGATCAACGGAGGCGGTCCAGTTCAGGGATCCGACATTGATTCTGTTATTCGGGCAGATATTCCCTCGGAAGAAGAAGCTGGTGGTAGGCTCAGGGAGTTGGTGCTGAGACATATGGTTCACGGACCCAGTGGAACAGATTATCGCACCGACTTCTTGTGCTGGGACTCTGCCAAAGGTTGTTGTACAAAGTTTTTCCCAAATCCTGCTTGCCGAAGTACACATGTAGATGAAAGGGGGTTTGTCCAGTACAGGCAAGATTACAATAATAAGGGAAACATAATATCAAGAAGAAAGACTATTGCTGTTCATGATGGGTGGGTTGTGCCATACAATGCCACACTTTTATTAAAATATGAGGCACATATAAACTTGGAGCTTGCGTCTACTCGTCGCATAATCAAATACCTTTTCAAATATCTCATGAAGGGTGGTTCTCTTCAGAATGTAACTGTTACACCTTTCGGTAAACAAGAAGATGAGGTAGAGCATTACGTGACGAACAGAATGATTGGTGGTAGCGTTTTAGATTCACTGGATGGTTACATCAGAAAAAATGATTGTAAGTGATTTATTTTATTTCTAATATTCTACAATTAATTATAAAAATTAATTCGCACGTGGGATACATGTACAATGGTGTTGACCCACCCGCTCACCCATACATGCACTGTGGTATTGACAGGGTACACCGGTTGTGAATGAGTACTGTGCACAACCGGTCAAATTTCTCTGCCAAATTAGGCATTTAGTACCGCCTCTTGGAGAGTTAAGGCTTGTTTTTTTCTGATATTAGGCATATGTATTCAGATTTTGTTACTAAATGTAGGTATATATTACATTAACATAAATTACTAAAAATGTTAATTCCAGTTATTGTAATTTTATTATAAATGGAAAAACTTTCTCTAAAGGACTCAGGCATAGGTACAGGCATTCTATGGTAACAAATCAGTGTTTTTATAATAGAAAATGTTATTCTGAACATTCTATATCATTAATATAAATATTTTTTAAAAAATTTATTTTTGAACGTCCAGAAAACCGGACGCTGAGATTTTTGGAACGTTTTTCGAACGTCCGGAAAACCGGACGTTGAAATATACAGGAATAATTATTTTATTTTTATAGCAAAACCAGTTTTTAGCACTTTTTCTTGGTGTATATCTGTGCGCTAGAGATTCACTGAGGATGTTGTAAGCACTGGGTAAAGGGTTACTTAGTGTAATGGTGTATAATATAATCTTAGAAAAAATATAAACTTATGATATCAGTATCTTAAACAAAGTTTGAATGCATGTATTAAGTTTTTTGTGACTGTGAAATTATATTTTGATTATGTTATAGGTAAAATATTCTCAAGATGGGAAATCAGCTAGTTGGAATCGCCCCATCTCAAATATTTCCAGTTGAACATTATCTTACCGATCAAACAGATCTTCAGTATGACATTAAGTAAGTTACTTCATGATTGTTCTGTTGACGGTCT
Organism: Stictocephala bisonia; assembly: GCA_035578905.1. NCBI lineage: Eukaryota > Metazoa > Arthropoda > Insecta > Hemiptera > Membracidae > Stictocephala > Stictocephala bisonia. The sequence goes on along the minus strand of JAQJVL010000165.1, from coordinate 993,188 downwards.
TTGTTTATAGTAGACAAGAAACTATTCTGAAAGCTGATTTGGAACTGGCAGGAAGAACTATATCAGTGCTAGGCACCTTCTTCAAGGTTTTAGTTAGTTGATTAAGACAGTCACACCTGGATATTTTGAATTCCTTTATATATGAAATTTTGCTGAATTCCCCCTGAATTCATACATGTCTTCCAATGTTATTTAACCTCTTTATATCAAAGTGCCAGTAAAACCTTGTTATTTTGAATGTTAACATCCACAAATTGAGCAACCGAGCCTCTATATATGTTGGAATGTTTTGGTACAAAACCTTAATAAATAGAATGTTAGGCCTATGAAGACAATTCAAGTAGAAACCTGCTTCACCCACCCTTCAGCCTGCCACACTTCAATGCCCCAGATTAGCAAACTACACGATTAATTTTATTTTATTTTCATTATAAAATACAGGGGTTGGTATTCCTGTAATGAATTAAATAGTAGTGATTTTTTTATTCTCTGACGGTATTTTCTATTTTTAAAATATTCATGAGGGCTTCCAATCGTTAGACAGGCACTGTGTATTATCTATAAGACTAAGTACCATTTGCAGAATGAGAAAAGTTTTCTTAATGCTGTGAGTTAATTATTTCGATAAATTTCCAACCCTATCTTACAGGATAGGTTAGTTTAAGACGTGTTTTGTCAAGCTGGAGCCTCACGCTCAGCTTCTTCTGAGTTGATGCATGCGTTCCTGTGGAACAGGTTGTCATCCCAGTGGGGGTGCATAACGTGGGACTCATCAATACGCCACAAGTGAAGACTCCCGCTATCTGTTGACAGAACAGTTAATCTGAGATACCTTCAAGTTTCAGGATACCTCGTCAAAAGTTTCCTGAGATTGAAGTAAATCTTAACAAACTTCATAATGATAACACATAAGGCCCGTGGCACCTTAAAAAAAAAATGGCTGATGACAGATTTTTAAATATAACGGATGAATTAATTCATAAAGAAGTTGTGGATTTTGCTGTAAACATATATGGGTTGTTTAGTGTAATTACTAACAAATATTCATCTGATATTATTGTAGATTTAATACCAGAAATAACAACAGTACTAAATCGTCTAGATGCTTCACTTTAAGTTGACAAAGACCTTACTTTAAATTTAAAAGAGGTTATTACAGAAAAAGAGTCATTAAAAAAATCTTAGAGCTTGAGAAACGCAATAGAAAAAGTGACTTTGAAGCTTCATTAGTTGTTCAGAAAGGATATAGGAAGCAGAAAAAGAAATAGTTATTTTATAGAATGATTTGTCTTCTCTAGAAATAAGTTACAATCATTTAAAGGAAGAAATTGAAAATAAAAATGCTATTATTAGCATGCTAACCAATGATTGTGAGGATTTAAGAGAACAGCTTAATAAAAAAAGGGTAAGCCTGGGTTGTGAGGTTGAACAACATTTTGAGTGTTCTAAGAAGACCTGGTGTAAACCACCAAACCAAGCTTCAATTCGTCACACGTTTGAGACTGGCAATTTATTTGCACCATTGATAGCTGATGAGTCTATTTGCGAACCTGGCACTTCTTTGGTTGTGGAAGCTGTAGTTCATAGAACGGACATTGATTCGCCGGCACAGCATCCTGCAACTATACCACAAAACACAAAACATTTGTGGACAGTGCTAATTCTTTCAGATAGCTATGGTAGGGGCTTGTATCATGCCATGAACAGTCTTTGGGAAGATACTGCCGTTACTGTTATTAGCAAACCAGGAGCAAAGTTGAAGCATATAATTAAGGAAGGACGATCCCTGGTGGAAGGGTATACAGAAAGAGATTATTTCGTTATTCTTGGGGGCATGAAAGACTGTGATAGCCGTGAACCATCTCAGCTGACGATAGGGCATGAGGGACCTGATGTCTTGGAATGTATCAACAAATATTGTCATTGTGGCTATACCTTACCGTTATGATTCACCTAGACTTATTGATAATATATTTTTTGATAGCACAATTATTAAAAATACAGTAAATAAATACCAGGGTAAATCAAGCATGTCCTTTGAGGTTAACGAGGTGCTAAAACGTAACTAATACACCACTCATGGACTACATTGGAGTAAATGTGGGAAAATGATAGTAGCTAATCTTATTTCTGATATTGTACAACGAATATATATAAGGCTTATAAGGCCACAGCACCTGAGTTTAGGCCACAGATAGGAGTTTCAGTTAAGTTAAATCAAATAAGTTGTCGGTTAGTACTTAGTATCAACAAAGAACATACAGAACGACCAACTATTCTAGAAGAGCGGTCAAGGGAACGGCAAATTGCATAAGTCATTGGACATCGCCTTACTATCCAGCAGCCCTGTAACTACACCACTACGAGATGCGGCAGTTTGTCAGCCTACAAACATGTTAGAGACTTGCTTCTACCATTGGCGGTCCACTAATGAAAGTAATCTATTGTCTTTGGAGGATTTTCCACCCCTTCCCTCAAGATTAATGCCAGATGAAGACGTCTCTAATTTATCTGAAACTGACAATAATTTTTTGGAGTCACTATAGAACCTATCCAAGGCAATCTGATTTCTAGTTTAAGGTTGGGTCTTGCGAGCAATGATATTCCTCAAATCAACGTTTCCAGGGACCTTAGACTTTTTCAATGTAATATACAGGGATTAATTCAACCTTTAAAGGTTGATAAGTTTAATCTATTTTTGGAATCTTCTAAATTGAAACCCTCGATAATTTGTTTCACTGAACACTGGATTCATTCTGATAATCATTTCATGTTTCATAAAGTAATAGGTTTTAAAACAGTTTCTCTCTTTTCTCGATCAAAATACATAAGAGGAGGAGTTTGTATTTGTAAGATGGTAGAAACAGGGATGTCTGATCATTTGGGCCAGTAAGTAAGCTTTAATTGTTTAACTACTGTAGAAAAAGCAGATAAAAACTATCTCTGTAAGCACCACTTTTCAAAGACAAGTATACAAAATTTCAAATCAAAAATATCAAATATTTCCTGGCCCGATATTTTTGAGATAGACAGTTTGGAGCAGGATAATGTTAACTATCTTTATAAATCCTTCTTAGGCTCATTTAGAATAACTTTTATGAACGAATTTCCAGTAAAAAAATCAAGGAAAGTTAATCAAAAAATTGGATGACCAAGTATATAGAATTTCTAGTATAAGAAAGAGGGAACTGCATAATTTATCTAGAATATCAAATAGTTTTGAATATGTACGTACCTATAAAAATATCTTTAAGAAGTGTGTAAAAATGGCTAAGTTAAAATATAATAGTTCATTTATCTCCAATTCATGCAAAGCTGTATGGAGTGTTGTAAGGAGGGAGACTGGTAAAAAGAAGACTTGTCAGGGCGTTCATAAAATAATTTATAACAAGGAAGAAATTAAGGACAAAAAGTTGATTGCATCTTTATTGAACACGCATTTTATTTCAGTTTGTAACACTTTGCAGGTTAAAGCTAATTTTCACGAAGCTATAAAATGTATCACACATAATTTGAAGTCTTAGGAAAACTTAATAGCTTTTGATCTCACAAATTATATACAAATTCTTAGCATTTTAAAGTCATTGAAACCAAAGAAGTCAGCGGGTTGGGATGACATACACCAATTCCTTTTAAAATCGTGTGCTGAAACACTCTCCAGGCCACTTGAATTTTTGATTAACCGGTCGCTTACCCGAACTTTTAAAAATATCCACTATAAAACCAATTCTTAAAAAAACAAAATAACTTGTCAATAGACAACCTTCGTCCAGTCTCTCTCCTATCTTCATTTTCAAAGGTCTTTGAAAGAATCATTTTTAATAGATATATGAATATTTTGATGGAAATAAAATTTGTCACTCTCGTAAATTTGGATTTTTAAAGGGTATTAATGGCAAGTGATTTTAAAGGATTAATCACTTGTAATGCAATTTTTGAGTTTTTGACTACAGTGTCTAGTGCCGTGGATGGGTTGCAGCACTGTTAGTGCCTTTTGTGACCTGTCCAAGGCATTCGACTGTGTGGACCACAACGTCCTGATTGGGAAACTGTGGTCTTATGGCATAAGAGGAGTGGCACTTGATTTTATTGCTTCTTACTTGCACAATTGTCGACAAAAAGTTGTGATTGATTCAGAAGCTGACGACACCTCTTTCGTTGTTTCACACAAAAATAGAAAATCCTTTCAAAACATCTATCGGAACAATTAATTCTATTAAATAACTGGTTCAATGCAAATGGCCTTAATTTAAATCCAAACAAGTCATATTTTATAAACTTCCAAATCAACCGGATTAACTGTACTTTAAATAATACATCCTTTCTGTCACTGAATATCAACAATGTCACATCCACGAGATTTCTTGGTTTGGAAGTGGATTCTAGCCTAACTTGGCATCAGCATACTAATCTCCAAAAGCTTAGCAAAGCTTTCTACTCTATTTTAACTCTCTCCACTATTGTAGATCTAAACACCCTGAAACAAGTTTATTTTGCATATGTACATTCCCTGATTACATATGGACTGTTATTTTGGGGAAGTTCTTCTGAATCATCTAAGGTTTTTCTAAAACAAAAGAAAATAATTAGACTTATGACAGGTTCTCTTTACAATGACTTTTGTAGGAAACATTTCCAAAATTTAGAGATTCTTCCTCTACCATCAGCTTACTTGTTCCAGTCTTTACTTTTTGTAAAGTCAAATTATGAGAGATTTTCTAACATGAATTACACACACTGCTATAATACTAGAAACATTTCCATTTTGCAGTATCCTATTCATCGAACAACTTTTCTCGAAAAGTCCCCTCTTTACTCCTGTGTAAGACTAACAATCATCTGCCAGTTGAGTCAAAAGGCCTGGATGATTATAAGATGTTTAAGAGGAGACTCTTTAAATATCTAATCTCAAACTGTTTTTACAGCGTCTCAGACTACCTGGATTCCACGTCAGGACGGGTGGTTTACCAGTAGCGAAAACTGCTTATTTGGTGTATATATTTTTAGCTGCTCATCTTTGTTTGTTATATATTTATTGTTGTTTTATATTGTTTTATATCACTGTTGTAACTTTACAAGTCATCTGCCTGTTTATATTTTAGTGTATAAGGTGTCTTTGACTTATTTGATTATTTATGTATATTTGATTATTATACATAAATAAATAAAATAAAAATTATCAAATCATTGTTCGTTTCTCTTGCTGTGGCCTCTTTACAAAGTAAGCTAATGAACTGTTGGGGTTGGTTAGTGATTGTGATTATTTTGTATTTGAATGATGGCAAAACGTGAAACAGTCAAGAGTTTGTACAGTCAGAGTTTGAAATTATTGATATCATTAGTATAGGTCTCAGAAAGAAGTACGGCATAGCTAAGGAGTATGGGATTCTGCCAAATACGCTTTTTACGATTTTAACAAATAAGAAATATGAAAGTAAGGCTGGAGGTGCATGATCAGTGAAAAGAATAAAAAGTGCTGAATTCAACGATTTGATGAATATGTACTGCAATGTCAAAACAGTGCCATACAAAAAATACAACAGAAAGCTACAGAATTTGCTAAATGTATGAATAAACTAATTTTTTGGGCCAGTAATGGCTGGTTACAGAACTTTACTAAAATCAGCTTAACTTACTAAAAAAAAAAGAAACGGAGTACTTTTTGAGAGAGCATAATGTGGAAGAGCGGCTGTACTTAACTAATTGATACAGCCCCCTTAGGATGTATTCAACGCAAACGAGACCAGATTTTAATTTTAGTGTCTCCCTGAAAGTCTTTGGCTTTCAAGGGTGCCAGGGGTGAAAATAACGAGCAACAAATCATAGGCTTCTAGTGACTAACCAGATTGGCTCTCTGAAACTCAAGCTCTTAGTGATAGAAAAGGCTCAGAACCCCCAGGTTTTTAGGGGGTACAAAGTTTTCTTGTGGAATTATTAAATAGTATCATTTAAATCATATATCCTGCTGCTAAGTTTTATGTAACAAACTGATTTATTGAAATGACATCATCCAACCACCACCTGTTACAAAATTACTGCACCGATTCAGAAACCTTTAATAATTTGTATGATCAAAGTTTCAGTGGATTTATTGAAATAGTGCATGCTTGCAGAAGTAATAAACATAACGTGCTGTTTTATTGAGAATTTGATTGTTTATGAATGTATTTTGTTAATTGAGTTTATTACTATCAATTTTTATAGTGTTTATATTTTTGTAAGTGGTTGTAAAAATAATAAGTAAATGCTGAGTGTTAACAGAATCTAGCAAAAACGTTTCATATGGTTTTGTCTGGTCATTTCAGTTTAGGAAGCACTCGTTTCTTCAAGGTTGCTCGAGCCAGGTCTCAGGAAGGTCTAATTGTAGTGAAAGTGTTTGCCATTCATGACCCTTCATTGCCTCTTTCTATGTATAGAGACAGAATAGAGGAGATCAAGACAAAGTTGGCATCAGCAAACAACTGTCTGCCTTACAAGAGAGTAATTGTAAGTATCTTTGGCATTTTTATAATTTTAAACTGAAACATTAAGCTAAGTTAAACAGAAAAATGTGTCCCAGCATATCACCTACCAAGCTAAGTGCAGACACAGAGAAACTTGGCTGATACAAACAGGAAAATAAACAGAACTATTAGGAAGGATAAACAGAAGTGAGTAGATGATCAAGCAATTAATCAATAAAATCTTTATTCATAAAATGTGTACAACATATATTGAATAGTGTCATTTTAAAAATTTATCTTAAATTACTTAATTTAAGTATTTTTATTAAGCATTATTTTTACTAAGCAGCACTACAATTAGTTATCTAAATACTCCTTAATAGAGTACAGTGCTTTGTCAGTCAAATAAGATTTAAGTGATCTTAAACACGTATCGATTTATATGTGCTGAGGTAATTTTCGATAAAATTTCAATCCTATGTTTTTTGATTTCATATTATAAAATTAAAATTTGTGGTTTAATGTCATTTCAGATTTATGCCTTGTTATATATATGTACTTCCAAAGTCGAAGTTTTAGAAAGGTGTTGTTTAGCCAAAAGAATAGTGTCAAATATAAACTGAGCGTAGATTGTCAAAATTTGAAGCTGCTTAAACCGCTCTTTGACTGACTCGTCAATTTTTAGTCCTAACATTATTCTAATTGCTCTCTTTTGTAGAATAAATATTTTATCAAGGTTTTCTGTTGTAGTCCCTCCATACAATGATACTCCATATGCATTGTGACTGTGTACATATGCAAAGTAGATCTTTCTTAAAGTGTCTGCACTGCATATATATGACATCCTTCTTATAAAAAATCCCAGAACTAATTTTCTTTAAAAGTTTGTCAATATGTTCATCCCATCTTAGGTTTTGATCAACACTAAGCCCTAGGAATTTAGTTCTTGTTACTTGGCACAGTGAATCATAGTCTACTATTATGTTTGCTTCTAGTTTAGTTCTATTTTGTTTTATAAGAATGATATGAAATTTGTTTTATTTACGTTTAGTAACAAATTATTTCTATTAAAAATTGTTTAATCTCCCCAAGCTCAGAAAAAGCTTCCAATTCTAGTTCATTTTTTGACTTAGCAGAGATTTTACAATTAGAGTCATCTGCATACATGGATAATTTATTGTTTATAGGATTAATTATATGTTCAGGCATATCATTAACATAACACAAAAAGAGCAAAGGGCATAAAATAGAACCTTGAGGAACGCCACTATTTATTTTTAACAATGAAGAACTTATTGTGCTTATGTAATTATCATTAACAACACTGGTCTCAACATATTGAAATCTATTACGTAAATAGGATTCAATCCATTTATAAACAACACCTTTAATCCCATAGCTTTCTAGTTTTTTAATTAATTAGTGTTTTGTAACACACACTGTCAAAAGCTTTCGAAAGGTCCATAAATATTCCAACTACTTTTTTTCCCTTGTCAATGGATTCAATAATTAAATCAATGAAATCTCTAGCAGCTGTTATAACATATTTCCCTGTACGAAACCCATGTTGTGAATAGTAAAACAGTTTATTTTGTTCAAAATATTCAACAAGCCTATTATGTATTGTCTTCTCAAATATTTTTGGTATTGTTGGAAGTATTGAAATAGGCCTGTAATTATTTATTTCTGTTACTTCTCCTTTTTATATAGAGGGATCACCTTTGAAATTTTATGCTGTTGAGGAAACATTCCCAATATAAAAGATGAATTAATTAGAAGTAATGAAAATTTTAATAGTGGTTCACCAACGAGTTTAAAAACTTTGATTGGTATTTCATCGTGTCCACTAGACATTTTGTTTTTTAGTAATTTTATCAATATTAGAATTTTATTTTCATCTACAGGTTTACATTTAGACTACATCTTAGTACTAACTGTATTGAAGGGTTGTTAAGATGGTTGGAACAACATTGATTAATTTTATTGGTACTGAATGCTCCTATAAAATGAGAATTGAAAAGGTGAACTATCTGGTTGGAGTTGGTAACTAGACTATTTTCAATCAATAAATTTACATTTTTGAATAAACGTTCACTTTTGTTTGTTGTTTCATCATTAATTATTTTCCATGACATTTTATTGACATTGTGAGAAGTATTTATCTTTTTATTCATGAAAGATTGTTGCCTCAGCTATATTCTTTTTGAGTAGTTTATTTCTGTCTGATACTGCTACTGACAATTCTTTATTTTTTAACTGTCTAGTAGTTTTTCTCAGGTTTATGATTGCTTTTTTCAACTTTGATTTCATCATTTATCCAGCTTTTTTTCCTAGTATCAATCTTGGTCATTTTAATTGGGAAAGATGTCAAAATAATATCTAAGACAATGGTTAAAAACATTGTATTTTTCCTAAATAGGGGATAAAAAACATCTAACCATGTTTCCTTTTCTAGTAAGCTGTAAAAATAAGTTAAATTTTTATCTGAAAAATCACTACTTTGCTTTATTAAAGTTTCATAAGTCGTTATTAATTTTCCTACATTACTTGAATCTAATACCTGACCATCATGGTCAGATATTTCAGTTATCAAGCCTGATACTGCTAATTGTCAATAGCAGTCTGAGAAGATATAGTTACACTAGTACGAAAGTCAACTAGAGAGATCATTCCAAATGAACTCAAAAGATTTGTTAAATCCTTACAGTTCGAATTATTGTCTAACATATTGATGTTAAGTCACTTGTCATTACTACATAATTATGTCGGGGTACAACATAACTACATTATTCTCCCAATCTGCGGAGAAATTCAGATACATCGCTACTATGAGCCCTATAAATTCCCACCAGTAAAACCCCTAATATTTAGTATAACAACACTCAAATTGTTTTTCTTGAAACAAATTGTCAATCTGAGGAAAACCACTGTTTTAGTTGTTATATTACTATGTGACATAATCAAAACACATTTTTTAACATTTCCGTTGTTGAAATATGATGAATTTTTTTATATCCGTTTAAATTTAATCTTTATATTTCATAAGATTTCATATTGTGTTCTGTTATTACTACAATATCTGGCTTGGTCTCTTCTGAGACAATTTCTAGACATTCTAAATAAGAATTTTAGTCCTGGAATATTCTGATGATAGATATTTAAATTATTTGCTTTATTTTTCTTTGTTTGTTTTTTTAATTGAGGGGATAGGTTGTCAAGATACTTTTCCCGACTTCAGTGGTTTTGAGTTTAAAGAAATCACTTGTGGTTTTTCCTCATCTGACTTATCTAACATATTAAACAGTCTATTTTAGTTTACTGTTTACATTTACAGTACTATTCAATTGTATTACATTAGAATTAGGTACAACTGCCGAGGTTCTGATGATAGTAGGAAGGGGAGGGAATTCTTCTAGTGACTCATTTGAAGATGTTCTAGGTTGTTGTTGCCTTGATGTCGTACCTTCATGGTGTTGAATTTGTTTAGTTGCTGTTAGACTGATCCTATTAGTGGTTTTGCTCCTTGTGTCTCACTGGGAAAAACTGTCATCTCCTTCCGTAAATGAAAATGTCGACATTACAGAGGATTCTGCCTGATTATATTTTTTCTTGCATAGATATAAAGTATTTTCCATGGTATTGCTTAGTATCCATTGTCCTCTTTGATTGAGATGTATCCCATCTTTAGCCAGACAGCGTTAAGAGAAGCACTTGTAGAATAAAACTTTATTTTGATGGCATAACCATCTTATATTAAACTTTGTTTTTATATTAATCTAGGATGAATATCATGCCTTATGACCACACTGTTAAATGATGATAAAGGATTGAGGAAAACATTTCCTAACTGTTGTTATAATTGAATATCTGCACTTTTCATCATATAACCCATTACATCATCTGCACTTTTAGATGTCTTTCAGTCATTAGTTCCTACATTAATAAATATTGCCAGTGATTTCCTTTTTTTTTTCTCCTTATTTTCTATCATTTGGCAGATCTCGCAGTCTTTTGCTCCACTAATAGCTATAATTTCTGTATTTTTCATTTGAACATATTTTAACATCGAGTCATTAAAAACTAAAATTGTTTTATTAAAAGGATCTCACTTTTTTGAGGGACTGTATTTGGTTCCCTTGCATTTTTAATGCCATTCTGGTGTTATTTTTATTTATTTTAAGAGTAGTAGGATTTTTAGGAGTTGTATGAATTTTATGCTGATCCATGGCTGATGATGTATTCTGTTCTGGCAAAGCCAGACAATGATAATGATTTCTTTTGAGAAGCTGTTCATCGATTTCTGAAATGGCATGTAGTCCGTATTTTTCGTCAAGTTTGCGTTCAAATTTTTGTTTTTTGTTTTTTGTTTGCATAACTTTGCTGAATTTTCCTGAATTATTACTCTTCTCTAAATGAAATTTAGAGTTTTCATTGCTGAGAAGGTAATTTTCAGTCTTCATATTTTCAATATCTTTGGTCAAAATTTCAATAATTGCTTCCAAGTCTTCAATACAATACAATACAATACAATACAATATTCTTTATTTTACAAATTCATGGAGAATTGCAAATGTGTCACAAACAATAATAAATTATTACAATTAAAACTTCAATTTTGCTGTTGTAGTTCCCTTCTGCTCTAGTCAGCTTATGGTCCATTGAATCAATTTCCTTTAACAAATCTTGGTTTGGAATCGGATAGTAGTCTATTCTGTCCATTAATGCACAGTTTGTCTTTTGAAGATCCTTTATCTTCATCTCTAGCTGGAGTATTTTTTTCTTTGCTTTTTCCACAATTCTGAATAAATGAATTGAGTCTGTTACTGTGGGCTTCAAGTTCACACTGAATTCCAACACTCAGTATGACATTTTCTCAGAAGGAAATGAGTTTCTAAATCTGTATGCTTTAGCTAAATCATTTGATAATGGTTATAATCATTATTAAATCATTTTATGATGTAATATAATGATAACAATCATTTTCTTTTTATAATCATTACATCATTTTGTCATGTAATAGAACCAGAAGTGACATTTTAGTGTTTTAAGTGCTCTACAGTTAGCAACACCTCATCCACCTACCTCAAATGTGACTGTGTTTCCAGTTGTTTAGTGACTGAAAAAGGGGCCAGTGGCCCCGAAATATTTCACTATCCAATTCTTTGTGATGTGATTGTGTACCAGTTTACCAAGTTTATCAGGTTGCTGCTTTCCTTTCATTACTACTGTATTCAGACAATTTTCTTATGAAAAATCAACAAAACGTTCATTAAATCCTTTATTGTAACCCCAATATTTGCTTGGGACTGATTTAAAAATAAAGTTTGATATGTTGGCAAATGCCTTCTTTAATAAACCCAACTTCGTGGCCGCCTGTTATTGTAGTTGTAAATTTTTCCAGCTGGTCTAGAATTATTTTTGAAAAATCCTTTATATGCATTGATAAGTAGTGATATACCTCTGTAGTTCTCACACAGTTCTTTGTCAGCCTTCTTAAATTTGGGTAAGATGATAGCTTCCTTCCAATCTTTAGGTATTCTTTATTCTCGCAATATTTTTAGTCTTAAAAATCACATCATTTAGAACTTCTTTTTCACAGTTTTAGGTCTTGCAAATACACTTTCCACCTTTTCAACTACTTGGATATTTTATGTCGAAAGGTATTTAAATAACTTAAAGTGTTAACTTAAAGGTATCTAAATATATTATGTGTCCTAGGTTGAATGCTTGTTGTTAGTGTGTGAAAAATGTGTTCATTGCAGATTGCACCTCTCCTATGTTGTTTTAGTTAAAATTAATATTATTTTTATTCACAATTCCTACGCTATGTTTCAAGTGTTCCTAACAGGCTATTTGGATTCCACGCTAAACTGTAGATCCATTATTTGGTCTGGCTATTGGGCTATCAATAAAATGCTCTTTCTAAAGAACAATTGATCTTAGTAACAATGTCTATAATCATTCATCTAAACTCATCACACTCATTTACAACTCAGATTTTAAAGATCTGATGGTAAAGATTTTAATTGAGATCAGATTTTAAAGATAAAAACATGCCTATTATGTACATATCTACATAATAAGCATCTTATTAATATGCCTTGTACTCAAGTCTATCACAAGCTAAGCAAGTTTGTCTGTGCTTCAATATTATCCTTCTTTCCATACCAAAGTTAGCTTCAGATCACTGAATCGATTCTCCTGTTCCTTGATACTTAATGATACTGAACATTTATTTCAGACTAACTGAAACCAACTTAGCCAAGCTAAGTTCTACTGCTGTGTCATGATTATGATTTTTGTTTCAGCTGTTTGAAATAAATGATTACGTTAAATTAATGCTAATGTCACTCTTATAGGGAAAAGGAAGTGTTGAGGGGTTTTCTCTCTACTCCTTAAGAATGAAATTTAAAGAAATATCTTTTTAGTGGGTCTCTATGATACAAAAGATAATTTCTCTCCTTATTATATCAAAATCTCTTGAGTTGTACCAGAGGTTTAGTGGTGAGTGAGTACATAATTTTTGTATTTTATATATTAAGATTATTTCTGTCCTGTAAATATTTTTTCCATCATCATTTTCAACAAAGTAAATTGGCAATGGCATGCATATTAGATATTGTGTATAATGCTTCATTCAATTCTAACTGCAATGGTTTGTCCATACAGCTAACAGACAGAGCTGGGTTTTTGATGCGAGGCTATGTTAAATACAGTCTTTATGATCGCATCTCCACTCGCCCGTTTCTTACATCTCTTGAGAAAAAGTGGATTGCCTTCCAAATACTATATGCTCTGCATCAATGCCATCGACTGGGGGTTTGTAACTTGACTTTCTCTTTTGAAATAAGGCAGGTGATAAAATTAAACTAAAAAATTGATAAGTATAATAATAAAAATTAGTAATTTGGATCAATGTTTTGGAGAGATAGGACATCAGCAAACTTACCTGAGAAGACAAGTTCACTAACACCAGAGTGAACTTGTCTTCTAAGGTAAGTTTGCTGATATTCTATCTCTTCAATATACTAATTCCTGGCTTCCTGCCCTTTAACCTAACTTATAATTTGGATCAATGAAGATAGTAAAACAATATAAAATTCCAAGTTAGAGTAAATTAGAATAATTTAATTAAAAAAAAAAAAAAAAAAAAAAAAAAAAAAAAAAAAAAACACTCAATACTAAAGTATGTATACTATGGGTGGTCTTATTTGTAACTATTCAATATTGAAATAGGTAATATTCAAGTGTAAGCTTAAGTGGCCATTGTTAAAACTAGAATTTATCACAAGGGGTTTCGTGCTCCAATGAGACATCCTCAGTTATACTTTTACTCTCTCTTACTCCTGTGGCCACTCAAATCCAGGGTGATTTTTGGCCTTGCCAACTAGTTGCCTCCACAGTCTATCCTCTGCCATCTCGATATCTCCATCAAGACTTCTCACATCCTGTTCCACTTGGACATCCCATATATTCTTGGTTGTTCTAGAGGTCGCCTTCCTGCTGGTTTCCCCATCCATACTCTTACTATCATTTTTTCTTCTTCCCTTCTCCTTACATGACCAAGCCATCGTATTCTTCTGCTTCTAACCACTGCCACAATATCAGGTCTCTTGTACAGTGATAAGGTGATCCTCATCCATCGTCCAACAACCTTTGTCTTCCTCATCTGATACTCCATTATTAACAAATTTCAAAAACAAAATCACAGAACTGTGATGGTGTCATAACATTTAGTTATTGTTGTAATGAATTTGGTATTGAAGTTACTGTAATCAAATGGGCACGAATTGTTAGTCAAATGTTGTACTTTGCAATAAAAATAAAATATACAGTAAAACTAGGCATCAATTATTTTATAAACTATTTTAAACCGTGGGTTAAATAGATATTTCATTTATAATTTTACAACAGTAAATAAAGGCAGTATCTTGGACCGTGCAACGCAGTATTTACGCTTCCCAGTGCAGGGATTTAGAGCCCTCTTAACAATAGGTTCCAGATTTTGATTTGGAAAAGATATAAATACAAATCGGCAAAATTTTAAAAAGTCGAGGCAGTAAAAGAATTATGTGGTAAAAAAATTGGGTGTGCGTCGGACCACACGGTGGAAGTTATACTTCTTTGGCCATTCTCATACACCCACTCACGCACACAAACAGACAGGATATATAAATGAAATATAAGACATTTTTCAATATTATTCAATATATTTATCTTCAATATATTATACGTGACTTCATTATTATATTATACACCTATATTATCATTATCAGTAATTTCTTCTATAATCATTCTTTCATCTTGCTCATTTCCTGGTTGGTCATTACTTAAAAAAATAAGATATGCATTATATTTAGGGCGAATTGCCTAGAAGAATTAATGAAAGTCCAAATAGACCTATAATTGAGGCCGGTTAACTATAAATAATTTATATAACCCAAGAAACAAATCATTGAAACGCCATCAATACTTCACCAAAATAATTTAAAATATATCAAAATATTATTCAAAAACCACCAAAAACTCAGACATAAATCAAAACTCAAACTATCAAAACACTGAGGCACATGACACATCAACGAATATAAGAAACCTACTGATGCTATCCGGCAACCACAATCATATACACAGGTCTGGACATGGGCAGTGGAGGGGGTAAATTATATTGAAGCCGGGATTAGTAATTCCTAGCTTAGCCACCAGCGGCGCTGCAAGACAGTAGTGTCGTTGAAATGAATCAGTGTATGTATATATTGTGGATTCGGTGACCCTACTGTCTTGCAGCGCTATCGGTGTTGAAACTTGGTACTGTTAATTCCGGCTTCAAAAGAATCTGGGATTTTTTATTAAAAAAAAAGCATACAAAAACGTACAATCGATTAATCGATAGTTCTTAAAAATTTGTTCTTACTTTTCAGCGTGACGCGGTTTCTCGACCAACATCCCATCCCAAAGTGTCTAACGGGCGCAAAGAAGTAAAACTTCAAAAAGGTTATAGTACATATATTTTTAAAGTAACGGTGAATATATGGGAAAATGTTTCCAAAAGAATGGCAAGAAGCAGTAGTAGTGCCAATTCATATAAAAGGAGAAAAGGAAGACTGGAATAATTCTAGAGAATCTCCTTTTTAGTATATCTTATAGTTATTATGAAATTAATCTTGTGTCAATTGGACTAATCCATGTCAATGAAATAATCTACAACACCATCAGAAACTGAAGTGTAAAATAGAGCAGTTAGAAATTTCACAACAATTGATAAATTTAGTAATGCTGAGTGTAAAAGATTTTTGATACTCTGTTTTTGTGAATTGTGAGGTGTCTGCCACTTTTAATGTAAACACAGGAGTCAACCAAAAGGACAGACTATCCCCAATTCTATTTACATTGCCATTAAAAAGGCATTATAAAATGCAATGGATGTGGATACGGGCATTAAAAAAGTGATTGAAATTAATGTATATATATACATATATTTGTTTAGAATGAAATGTAATTTTGTTGTAGATATGTCACGGAGACATAAAATTGGAGAACATTTTAGTTACTTCCTGGCACTGGGCGTTGTTGTCTGACTTTGCATCCTTCAAACCCACACACCTGCCTGAAGATAATCCTGCCGATTTCTCTTACTTCTTTGATACATCTCGTAGACGAACATGTTATATAGCACCAGAGAGGTATGTAGAAATTTTTAAAGTCTGGCAACCTGACTAAATTATAGAATTCCAAACTCTATTTTTATTTTATTACTCTTCCTTTTATACTTTTGATTGATACTGTTCATTACATAGTGTTTTAGTTGAGCTTTGCCAACACCATACTTGACAATTTACTACGTTAAAATACTTAATACAATGTCAGCTATTTATTTAACTAAAGTTGTACTATGAATATTCTACTTTCAGTCCATGAACATAAATTTGAAAAAGATTTCAAATGACAAAATATTTAAAGATGAAAAACTGTGTTGTCCAGTTCTTGCACACATTATTTTACTGAATGACATTTGTAATTATATATTTGTTTTAGGAATAGGTCGGTCCCTGAAGTCGGTTCTCGGTTTTATCAGTTCTTGACAAAAGAACCGTAACCAAGAACCAATAGAATATGTCGGTTCTGTGGTTCCGGTTCCAGAAAAATGTAAAGTGGGAGATGGCTTTCATATCAGAAATGTTTCAGCTGTGAAAAGGGCTGATAAACAGAACAATCAAACGACAATATTTGGCTTCAAGATAAACAAAGTATCTTTTTCAGAAAATACCTGCACATAGACAGGCCACTTCCATATCAGTACATGATTTGGCCGAGATAAACAACTTATCTTAGCCAGAAAATATCTGCCCACAGTCAGGCTACTTCCTTATCAGGGCGTGAAAAGAAACAAATAACATTAATGAATAGGAATTCCCACAAAGGCACCGAATTAACCCTTAAAGCGCGAGTAATTGTAATTTTTCAATTACTGCTTGATTTTTTTTGTATTTATATAAATTTTGTTTTCTCTAGTTATATTTTTTCTATTTTAACCAGTTTATTGCAAGGTTGAAAAAATTAATATAACTATGAGATACATTTAGTACATTTTTATCCATCGAAATCGTCCAGATTAGTCATTATGAAAATATTTACAATCCTACAGAATACTACTAGACTATCTAATAATAAAATAATTTTTTTATAAGATAAATAAATGAATCTGGAAAAAATATAAAGTAAAGGGCAAATTATAAAAGTTGTTTATAATTTTTTGCAATTAGTAAACAGTTTAGTAATTACATTTTGAACAAACAACAAGTGACTGAGCAGTATGTCATCTGTCTTCACGTTCGGCATGGAGCGCTAGCGGTAACTTCGAAAATGGCAATGATTAGTAAAAGCGTCATATTTATTACAGTTGTTGCCTAGTAACCAGTTCATATAATTCATAACCAAATAATAACTTAAAAATAGTGTTGACCTTGAACCATAGAGCTCGCTGCTGCATATTTAATTTAATCTAAGTTTATAAATATTGACTTGGGTAAATATACGCATACCACATTATGGGCAATTGTACACATGCACATATATTCGGATTCTGCATTTTAACCCTTTCGATGCCGCTGTCCGATATATCGGACAGCGGTAGTTACGCTAAAAATGCCGCGGTCCGATATTTCGGACCGCTCGTAATTTTTTTTTTTCGATGAGGCATTTTCGTTAATATGCCACATATACAGTACCAATCTGTTGATAATTGATTATAGTACTCAGAAAAAGTGTTTTAAACATCTTTTAAATATGCGTTTGTTGAAATATATTTGTCACACTTGAAATAATCGCTCAATTGTGACAAATATGTGATTTTGTACTGTCGAAAAAAATTACGATAAATCCTGAGATTTTCAAGGTAAGACTTTTTTATGCATTTTTTGTTAATTTGGTATGCATGTTAGTAATTAAATGTTCTTTCAAATAAAATCACTTTTATAGCCTTAGTATTTTTGTTGTATGGTCTGAAAAGTTTCAAAATTGAAAAATTAAAAAAAATTTTAATTTTTAAAAAGTTGATTATACAAATTAAAACCAATATTTTATTTAAGAAAATATATAAGTAGTAAAAAGAGCATTTCAAAACAAGAAAAACCAAAAAATAATTATGAAAATATATTGAAAAATAACAAAGTTAGAACAAAATAACGTAAACTATGCATATTCACTAAAAATACCCCTGGCATTTCTCGCATATCAAGGGAAAATATGCCCGGCATCGAAAGGGTTAAGGTTTAGTGCGTTCAGTTTTTGAGTCCAAAGTCCAGTCGTCCATTCCGCCTGAGCTTCACCCTTTCTTATCACTTCCTGCCTGATAAAAACACCTGGTGACAACATTCATTCCATTCTGCCTACAACTCGTCTCATATTCTGAAGATAACTATGCTTCTAGTTTTATTGTGTATGAAAAAAAAATTTAAAAAAGCCTAGGGATTTGGATTGAAGAATAATCTTGTTTTACAAAGTCTACAGTTTAATGTTTTAAATTGCATTCGCTTAATTAATATTTAATAACTCGAAAATAGTGAATTATTTGTTAAATAAAAAAACTTTACAGAGTGTATCTAAAATAGACTGCCAAACTTCGGGAAATAGTTTTATAGGTAAAAATAAAGAGAAAATCAAGAATAATTTTTTTTACCAAAAAGCTTTGTTTACCAGTTATCTGCCATTTTGTTTTTTTCATAAAAGAATTTTATCTCAGAGTTTTCTTAACCGATCTTTATGAAACTTTATTTATATCTTATATGTTATAACTTACCGATCTATATCTTTATGAAAAAAATTATTTGATACAATTTAAAATGGTACCATTTAAATTTTTTAAACGGAAATTGCAGGAAAACGGCAAAAATGCTATGAACATGTTGTTTTAGATAATTTTATTACCACTCTTTCAGTATCAACATAATTAGAATCGGTCTAAAAATAACTATGACACATTGACATTTGTGTTGAAAGGCAACAAAAAAGCTCAAAACAGATGGCTATTTTCTTGCCTCTCAATACAAATGTCAATGTGTTACGGTTATTTTTTACCGATTCTAATGACGTTAATACTGAAAGATTAGTAGTAAAACTATATAAAAAATTTATGTTCTTAGCATTTTTTGCCACTTTCCCGCAATTTTCGTTTAACAATTTTAAATTGCAGCCATTTTGAAAGTTTAAATTGTATCAAATTGATTTCTTTCTTAGAATAGGTTTTTATTATCTTAATAAGCATAGCTATTTTCATAAAGATGAATTAAGCCAACTTGGAGGTACAAATTCTTTTGTGAAGAAAACAAAATGGTGGATATCTGGTAAACGAAGCGTTTTTGGGAACAAATGTAATCTTGATTTTCTCTTTATTTTGACCTATATTTCCCGAAGTTTGGCAGTCTGTTTTAGAAACACCCTGTATATATATTGCAATTTCTAAAAACATCTATGGTAGGCTATTATTGGCTGATTAGTTTTAAATTAATGTGAGTAGCAGTTGTATTTTCTTAATTCAGTCTGATCATCAGTTAATATAACAACTACTAGTTCAAAATAGTTGATAACTGTATGTTTTGTTTCAATTATCAATTATATTATTATTTGTTGTTAATTATCTTTGATGTACTAGAATTACAACAACCTCTTAAATTTAGCTGTGATGATTTCAATCAACTGTGTTGTAATTTTTGTTTTAATAAGTTTTATCACTAAACCAGACCTAAAATAGCAGGTTATTTTTTAATTTTCCTAGGCTTTTAAGTTTTATAATTTCCTGATGGAAAACTTCAATTAAATTCTTTAGTGTTGCATACAATTTTGAGCCTTACATTATTCCATTTATAAAAATTGTATACGTTTTTAAAACTTAAAATAAATATGTTTTTTATCGAAAACATGTAAAGAATTATATCCTGAGAATAAATAAAATGTTATCAATTTTTTATTTTGCAAATATGTCATTTATCGACTTTTAGGTTCTTATGCTTCATATTCGGTAAATGACCAAAATATTATTGGTCACATTCATACTATCAAAACATTGCTGGACTCATCGAGGGTGGGTGCGGAGGCACCAGACTCAGGAGGACGATACAGAACAAAATAACAGAAATTGAAAGGCAAAAATATTGTATATTACAATGAAAATTGAAAAGAAAACATTTAAATTCAAAAGTATCTACAAAAATATGAAGTTACAAACAAAATTATTTACAGACAAATTGGGCTGTTGACCGTTTGTGAAAAGTTACAATATTTATCAAAAGTTACAGAAAATTTATAAATATATGTTGGCCTCGAGGCAATAGAAATAAATAAAAAAAAGATTATCAAATATTAATTGTAGAAAGTTTCAATAAAATGTAAATCAAAATGATCAGGCCTAGTAACATTTGTATATATACATATATATATATATATATATATATATATATATATATATATATATATATATAAAACAATAATAAATAAATAATAACAATGAACACATACAAGAATAATTAAATAACAGAACACATGAATGAATAAACTACAACTAGAAAACAATAACTGCAGATAACAAAAGGACATTTTAAAACGGCAGCTGAACTTACAGAGCCTCAGGCAACAAAATAAATTTGGAAGGTTTTGGCCAATTTGGAAAAGTTAAAAAAAAAAGAATTAAATTAATAATCACGCCAAAATCCAGCAGGCTAAACTGGGCGACCCCTAATGGGAACAACAAAGTGAAGAATTACCCGAGAACCCGGTTCTTTTATTTATTTATTCTTTAAAAAAAAAAATACCAGAACCCCCCTTATGAGAAAAAATAAAACAAAAGAAAATAAAAATAAAATCTAAAAATATATCTTCCTTTAAAATGACACAACAGAATCAACAAAACAAGTTTTTCACAGGTATCACTTCTGGTTCTTCACTAAAGTTCAATGCTGGGGACCAGAAGGGCCAGAAAATAAACAGGGTTTGGGTCATGGGACTTATATACAGGGTGTTCGGTAAAAGTGTTCCAATAATTTATGATGTTATTTTACACATTAAAATAAACAAAAAAGTTCCTATAAACATAGGTCCTAAAATCTATAGTTTTCCGTCTATCCGTCTGTATGTGTTTTTTACATAAAAATTTATAAATTGAGAACCACTTATAGTACAGTTATGAAATTTTGTAGTTATGTTTACCTTTTGTATTCCCACTTGAGAAAAAATATGAAAAAAATATCTTTACCTGTTTCAAAATGGCGGCCAATCGAAAATTTTGATGTTTAATTACGCAAAAACCACACCCTGTATAAAAATGTTACAAGAATAATAAAAATTTGGAAATGTTTTTCTAAAACTAATGGTGTTTGTTTCATTCAAATCAGATAAAAAACAACTGAGCTGTACTAAAACATATAAAACCATGTTTTACATTAGTACACAACAGGAAGTATACTTTTCTAGACTGTTGTACTCTGAACAGCTGATTTAAAGCCAATGATCTGATTATTGTGAACATATGTTTATTTAAGGTTATAAAAGAATGTTTCTGTCATTGTTTGCATTAACACGTAACTTAAATAACCTATTTCTTCTGTTCTGTAAAAGCTTTGTGCCAAGTACTTTAGTATTGCAATAAAACATGCAATTTTAATTAGTTATACTGTAGTTAATTGTTTGCTTTAATTAGTGAGTGTTTGTGGTTTCGTTTCATTATCAACAAGAAATGGAAAATAATGGAATTCATAACTTTACCAATTCAGAAATGGCAGATATGCATCTAATGTATGGCCTTGCTAATTGTAGTGGTACTGAGGCAAGAAGACTGTATCAGGAATGTTTTCCAAATCGTGTGTTACCTTGTAATAAAACATTTTCAACAATTCATCAACGACTTGCAGAGACTGGAAGCTTTTCACACCAAAAAACAGGTAACTCTGGCCGACAGGTTTCAGTAAGAACACCTGAATTGGAAGAATCCATATTGGATGTCATAGCAGACCACCCCAACAAAAGTATTAGAGAACTTGGTTTTCAGTTCAATGTTAGCTGTGAAACAGTCTGGACTATACTACATGAACAACAACTTCATCCTTACCACGTACAAAAAGTTCACTCACTGCTACCTCGTGATTACCATCCCCGAATCCAGCTTTTTCAGTGGTTTATTCGAAAATGTGTGAACCCACATTTCTTGAATAAGGTGTTATTCACGGATGAGGTCAAATTTTCAAGAACCATGATTATTAATTCTCACAACTCACACATTTGGTCCATCGATAACCCACATGCAATTACACAGGTTAATCACCAATATCAGTTTTCTTTAAATGTTTGGGCTGGCATAATTGGTGACAATTTGTTTGTAATCTTTTTACCGAACATTCTTAACGGCCAGACATATTTACATTTTTTGACTGATGACTTTCCAACTATTCTTGAGGATTTGCCACTGAATACCCGCAACAGTATGTGGTTTATGCAGGACGGTGCTCCAGCCCATTTCAGTTTCAATGTTAGAAACTATTTGGATGGAGCGTACAACAACAAATGGATTGGTCGTGGAGGCCCAATTCCTTGGCCAGCTAGGTCCCCCGACCTTAATCCTTTAGACTTTTTTCTATGGGGCCACCTAAAGTCACTGGTTTATTCCACTCCTGTAGATAACATCGAAGAGTTGCGAGCAAGGATATTAAATGGCATTGCTACAATTCAGCAGACACCTGGCATTTTTGAAAGAGTCCGCCAGTCAATGAGGAGGCGCTTGGATGCCTGCATTTTAAACGGAGGCCGCCACTTTGAGCAATTATTATAAGTTTAATAATTTTAATTTTCTAAATGTAATAAATTTACCATTAATAAATGTTAGTTGTTTTCTATTTTTTTTTTTTTCATTTGACCTTCATATTCAATGAGTATGTACTAATGTAAAACATTTATGTTCACAATAATCAGATCATTGGCTTTAAATCAGCTGTTCAGAGTACAACAGTCTAGAAAAGTATACTTCCTGTTGTGTACTAATGTAAAACATGGTTTTATATGTTTTAGTACAGCTCAGTTGTTTTTTATCTGATTTGAATGAAACAAACACCATTAGTTTTAGAAAAACATTTCCAAATTTTTATTATTCTTGTAACATTTTTATACAGGGTGTGGTTTTTGCGTAATTAAACATCAAAATTTTCGATTGGCCGCCATTTTGAAACGGGTAAGGATATTTTGTTCATATTTTTTCTCAAGTGGGAATACAAAAGGTAAACATAACTACAAAATTTCATAACTGTACTATAAGTGGTTCTCAATTCATAAATTTATATGTAAAAAACACATACAGACAGATAGACGGAAAACTATAGGTTTTAGGACCTATGTTTATAGGAAATTTTTTGTTTATTTTAATGTGTAAAATAACATCATAAATTATTGGAACACTTTTACCGAACACCCTGTATATATTTAGAATAAAAAAAACTTGTATGTTAATATTTATTGTTATTTATCTTAAATTAGTTTATTTTGTTGTTATGTTTTTTAAATTTTATATTTGTTAGGCCCCTACTGTTAAATTATGGTATTATTTATTATTATGTTTAGGCCTAGTGATTAAGTTTGTTTGTTTTTTGAATTGCAGTAGTTTGAAGTGAATTTTTTATAGTACGGTACCGTGTTATATTTTTTTAAAAATTGTTTAGTTTTTAAATATTCACCAAAAGGGGATTATTTATTATTTTTACTTTGCTTTAATTCGGAGCTGCCCAGGGACTCCGGCTTACTGAAGGAGGCTTGGCACGACCTCCAGTTTTGGGTGGGGGATGGGTCTCAACTGATTCAAGATGGACTGGCCTCCGGACACCAGGTTTTCAGGCCCTCCCGAACACTATATTTCCCTGCCGGCTAGCCCACCTAAAACTGGAGGTCGTGCCAACTGGTGGATGGCTCAAAACCAGTTAGGCGATAGGATCACGGGTGGCAGTTGGAGGGTCAAATTACAACTTGGCAGCTGAGCAAAACTTATTTATTTTAAGAAAGAAAAATTAATTATTCTGAAAAAACGGCAGAAGGCCACAATATCAAAATTACACTTAAACAATCTACAAGAAACACAAAATAAACAAGAGATAACAAACTGACACAAAAACAACAAACGCTATAAATACCAAAATTACAAAACATATGTGCCTATCTGCAGAAAAACCAGAGACTCAAAATATTTATAGAAAACTTACAATGAAAAATTTAGAAAAATTTTGACAACACCAATTAACTGACAATTTAGCTCACATCCCATGATCCCACCGAGGCCAAGGAGTAAGCCGGAGTCCCTGGGCAGCTCCGAATTAAAACAAAGTAAAAATAATATCTAATCTCCTTTTGGTGAATATTTAAAAACCAAACAATTTTTAAAAAAATATAACATGGTACCGTACTATAAAAAATTCACTTCAAACTACTGCAATTCACGAAACAAATGAAACAAACAAACTTAATCACTAGGCCTAAACATAATAATAAATAATACCATAATTTAACAGCAGGGGCCTAACAAATATAAAATTTAAAAAAATATAACAGCAAAATAAACTAATTTAAGATAAATTACAATAAATATTAACATACAAGTTTTTTTTTTTAATCTTAAATAAGTTCCATGGTTGTTTCATAATTTACACTGTTCAGTTTTCATTAATTTAATTTTTTTATTTTGTCGTAGGTTGTGACTCCCTTTTTTCAGTTCTTTTTTTTTCAAAATAAATAAATGACCACCCCCAGCTCAGACGCAGGAAAAAACATGGAACGCACTGACCTGAGGACAGAAGAACATCACCCAAAGATGTAGAGAGGGTAGCGGCGGCGAAACTAGGCTCTAACACATGGTCCCCAGGCCAGGCTTGCAGTAGAGATGGTAGGACTTCATCTGGACGGCAGGCCGAGGGTAAAATGTCCCATTCAAGGACCCTAGAGTTTAAGAGTCTCTTAGCCAGACAACATGTCGTGAAACGAGGCCAACCCGACAGACGGAGAGCTGGAACCACGGAACAACAGAGTGCGAACCAACGGCCACGAATTTAAACAAATCGCAGTGCACGAGCGATCTCAGGCAGCCTGACAAACCACGACGACAAGTAACAAAATGTACCGGTCAAACTACCGGGTACTTCCTGGTACAATTACTAAAATCCTGCCGTGTCCGGCAACAACATGAAACCTTTTGTTAGACCTATCAAGTGAAGTAATTATAAAAAGAGAAACTGAATCCGAGTTTACTATAAAACAATTAAAATACAAAATTTAATTACATCTAAAAATCAGTTTTGACAGGACAAAATAGTATAATAAATAGAAATACCTTATCACAACACGTCGTCACATGGGCCTAACCTAGGCCTGTTGATAATAAAAACATATTTACAAACAGGCAACAGCTTTTTTAATTACTGAAACAACTTACATTAGAGAACAAATAAAGCTCAATAAACAACATTTTTAATCAAATAATTACAAAAACAAACAATTTTACGAACACTTACCTAAATGTCTAGCCGCAAAACATGTCTCGTCGGCTGCTAAGCTAGAATGGCGAGCTTGCTGTCTATGCCAAGGAACACAGAAAACAAAATCACGGAACACAGAAAATGAAGACAAAGACACTAAAACTAAATGGAACACAGAGAGGAAGACTGAACTGTCCGAGGGAGACAATCGTAATGTGCAAACGGTACATTTGTTGATTCCCTGACATAAAGGAATTAGACAGTTTTCTGAGACCTACTCAAAAAGTACTCAGAACCGAGAACTGATTTTAGTAAAGAACCGAACCGGAACTGAAAAAAAATGGAACCGACCTATCATTAATTTGTATTATAAAATAATAGATCCCATTAAATTTTCTCACACGGTTGAATAGTCAGCCAATATGTTGATCTATCTAAGATAAGTATATTTATCATTTTGTTTTTGAAATTTAATAATGATGGAGTATTAGGAGGAGTATACTCCAGAAGACTGAGGTTGTTGGACATTTTTCACCATTACAATCACAACGTTTTTGGTAAAACCCAAATCGTTTTCAAGTGCTAAAAACTAAATTACATCTAAATGAACATGTTCTAAAATTATCTTCTTAAACTAATAAACTTATCCTCATAAATTATCTTAATTTTAACCTTGAACTTTTCTTAGTGGGTCCCTTCAATACTTACGCTAACTTTCTTTAAAAGTTTGTGTAAATCTGTTCGATGGTTTTTGATATATAGTGATGAGTGAGTGAGCCAGTAAGTAGCATTTAGCTTTATAACCGAGTGCATATATATATTGACCCACACACCCATATGCATATAGTGTTATTAATGTATTTCAAATACCTTTGCAACTTTACTCATACCAAAAATAATATTTGCATCTAATGACATAATACTGTAACACTGATTATAAAATCTTCAAACAGTTTTTTTTTTCATGAAAATTGTAATTTATATGTTATATATACATAATAATCTTTTGCAGTTTATTCAATGAAACGAGGCTTAGTTTATAGTGCTATAAATCATTGAAATCAATTTAAAGAATTGATCAATCACAATATAGAAGTAGGAATAGTTATTCAGAAACTTCTAGTCTAAAAATGTTTAGTCTAAAAAGGAAGTTAGGAATATTGTTCTTGTTTGTCTGCTAACAAAACATATTATTTGTTTTCAATTTCAGATTTATTAGGAGTCTTGCATCTGATATGAGTCAACTACTGCCTTCTCAGGATAATATTAAGAAAGGCGATCTTACACCAGCCATGGATATATTTTCTGCGGGGTAAGAAACTATTTTAGCATCTGCCAATCGTGTTGTAAAACTAAAATTTGTAAGTTAGCTCTTTTTTAGAAAATGTTAACTATTTTTTAAAATTTTAATTGTATTAATTTGTCTAGAATAACCATGAATATTACATTAGAAAAGAACTTTTAAAAACCTGGGAGGTGATAAGGCAGGTTTTGATTGAAAAGAAAGATTGCAGTGGCAGTAAAACTAGTTCTTTTTTACATAATATGTCTGGTGTTTATTTTTAATGGACTCAACTTCTCCATTGCGATGCCCTAACTAATATAATTTTTCCAGCCAACATAATCGAAAACCAGATCCGTTTTAGCTACATTTCTAAACAAACTTTTTCTAATAGTAGTTCCTAATATATACTTTTACACTTCTGCTTTCAGGGCCTACACAAACTCAACACATTCTGAAAGATAGCAACTTCATTACAGCTTTTCCTCGTGCTAAAAATCTAGATAAACCTATCACTGTTGTTTTCTGATAAACTAGAGTTAGGATGGGTTGATTCTCCATAACATAAGTCGAACATAAGCATATGATTTTTGGACAAGTATAAAAATTATGCTGTTTAACAGTAATCTATTTTATAGTGTGAATGTATTTTATGCTACTAAAATCTGCAATTCCAAGACTTATTTGAATGAATATTCTTATAATATTTTTCTGTAGCTGAATCATACTAGTTGATTATAAATCTAAATTAAGCTAAATAGCTACATGATGTGATTTTATGTTGTAATATTTTGTACTACACTTGCTATGACAATAAATGATGTTTTATCGATTACATATTGTGAAATACTATAGTTTTTAAGTCTTGGACTAATTCACTTGATAAAGGTTGATGAATTCATGCCTGTTTATTTTATTATAAAATATGCTTCTTCAATAAGTGTATGGAATACAAAAGATATTTTTTTCTAAATTCCCCATCAGATAAAAACTTGAAATTTATAACTGTTCTAAACACATATACACATTACAAAAATGTGTAACTGTAGATCTGCAATCAGCTCTTGTCAAGGGTAAGAATGTTTTTAAATAGGATAATGATTTTTTTACCAATCAATTCAGGAGGTCCTATTACACACAGATAAGATTTTTGCAAGTTGCATACAGAGGGTGGGAATCAAAGTACGATCATGTCTCTTCAAACCTCGTGAAATGGCAATACAATGTTGAGTTTGCGTTTTGTTGCAAACAGACCAGTACATGCAGTTTTACCAATTTTAGATCAGTATAGAGTAGCAAAAATCACAGTAGCAACTACAGTTTTTTTGTTATTGTTAATTTTCTAAAGCCTTACACGTGATGTATTTAATTTTTGGCAGTCAGCACCCTTGAAGGGTAGAGGTATATAAAAGAAAGAAAAATGTTGGTTTTTAGACAAAGATATGTAAGTAACAGTTATGTGTGATTACTTGAATTTCGGTATGCGGTTGGCAGCAAATTTCTTTTCCTTGCAAAGTTCAAAATATGAACTGTACTATTGTAGTGTGTACAAATTATATTTTTCTTGTAGGTTATCTGTATTGTACTGCTCTGATTAAAAAAATGTTTACAGCTTTATGTTGCAATGGAAAACAAGAAATATATTCCTAACCTTGCTCTTTATCATACTTCTGTTAATTTTCAAAAAATGCTAAAAATACAGTTTATTTCACCATTGAAGAAAATGAATAACATATATTACTAATTTAGATTGAAATTACCCTATTTTGGAATTTTTTGAATTATTTACAATGTTTTACACCACTCCTTTTGGATGTTCAATCTTAGGATGTTTATTCAACATTTCAATCTTCCTAAACGTTGGATAAGATTATCTAAGCATAAGCAAGATTTTTGAAAACTGCTTTCTTTTAAGAATATTTTCATGTCACAGTATATATTTGATGAATATTTAGTCTTTTTTGTTAACTAAAATTATAGTTTTCAACCTGCGCAAAACCCTGTTACATTTTGGGATTTTAATATTTCTCCAGTTCTAGGGGGTGCCAAATGAATATTCAAAACTGGCACTGGGAACTGATAAATATTTTGATCGTATAAGTATAATTGTATTGATCATATATGATATTACCTAATATCTTTGGAGATTCACTGATATGTCTTTGTTTGTTACAGTTGCTGTTTGATAGAACTATTCACGGATGGTCACCCGCCTTTCGACTTCTCACAGCTTCTTGCTTATCGAAGTGGAGAGTTCTCAGTTGACAAACATGTTGAGAAAATAGAGGATCAGGGAGTGAGGGTGTGTGGCAAAGATAATTAAGGAGTTTGATCAGGGAGTGAGGGTGTGTGGCAAAGATAATTAAGGAGTTTGATCAGGGAGTGAGGGTGTGTGGCAAAGATAATTAAGGAGTTTGTTCAGGGAGTGAGGGTGTGTGGCAAAGATAATTAAGGAGTTTGATCAGGGAGTGAGGGTGTGTGGCAAAGATAATTAAGGAGTTTGTTCAGGGAGTGAGGGTGTGTGGCAAAGATAATTAAGGAGTTTGTTCAGGGAGTGAGGGTGTGTGGCAAAGATAATTAAGGAGTTTGTTCAGATAACTTTGTTATGCACTGCCAGAGGAAAAAAATCTAATAGTATATCCAAATCCGAGAGGGATATACTATTCATCATTTTTATTTTTTTAAATTTGAATTTTGGAAGTGCAGGGAAACTTAAATCTACAAAACAAAACCATCTCTTTGACTAGCTTCTAAGTTAATCTCAAACGACTTTTCACCAAAAACCAACTGGGCGTTAACTTGGGTTAACGGGAAGTTTAACGGTCAAAACAAGTTTCTGGTAATAGATCTTATTACTGTCATCAGTGGAATGAACCTCCTCGTAAGGAATGTATTGTGTTGAATCGCTTTCCTACAGGTGTGGGAAGATGCACTACTGGAAATATAAGTGGGGAGTGGCAATGATGATGAATGAGGAATCAAAACTCAAACTATGAATTACATAATTAATAATTGCCCATTGAGTTCTTTTTAGGGGGGATTAGCTGGTCTTCATTCAACCGGTGAAGCAGGTGTTGGATGACGGTAATAAGGATTTAGCTCTGTAACGGGAGATCAATATTTAAACACCAAGACACAAGTACTTTGTACTTAAGATTTTATTTGAATATTGTTTATTGGCCTAGTTTTACATTTTTTTTTATTTCTTCTCCTTTTAGTTGCTGGCTGACTTTGAAAGTCATACGATTTATATATATATATTAATAGACTGCACTAAGTGAAACATATCTAGTTCTAATGATACATTTTTGACTAGTTTACAAGATAGCTCTCTTCCTATGATTTGTACTTATGTGAGTATTTCTTAAATTGTAAGTATATTATTAAAACACTATAAATGAGAATTTCATTTGGAGTTTTCAGAGTCTATATATTATGTTGTCATTTTTCAAAGCCCTGGATTAACTTAACATAATTAACTACAAACCTATAAACTTGATGAAAAAGCTGTAATTTTAGTTGTTTTACTGCTACAAAATGTACGAAATATGCTATTAGCAACTTTATGTCATATATTGGTTTTGTTTCCCTTTATTGTGAGATTTTTACACTTTACCTACATACATATAATTGTATAACTCTTTGATTTAATTAAACTCCTGTCTTCAACCTGGTTTGTTGAAGATTATGTGAGACAGAAAATATTTTTAGCTATTTAGGCAGAGCAGAGTTAATTCGTGACTTCTAAAATAATTTTGATAGTGAAAAAGTGACAACGTTGCTTAGCAAATTATGGTAACGATATTTTAAGAAAAATGTTTAAAAATGTTTATTTTGCTATAGGACTTGGTACATAGCATGGTACAGCGAGAGCCGAGCAAGCGGGGCTCTGCGGAAGACTACTTGTCCCAAGAAAGAGGCAAAGTTTTCCCAGAATATTTCTACACGTTTCTTCAATCTTACATGCTTATATTTTCCTCATCATCGCCTATATTGTCTCCAGACGAAAAAATTGAAAGGTATTCATCAATATCTCTTGTTCACTTATTTTTTATTGAAATGTGGGAAATAATATCATATGCCAGTAAACAAACCTTGATGGTGAGTTTTATTTAAAATATTACAACATTCACAAAAACAAATTTTAGGTTTTCAAATGTCTTTTCTTCATTGAGGTTTGTAGAAAAGACATTGTGCTACCTATTTTTTTCGAAAATAATTGAGAGAGTTGTTTATATTTAGTTAGTAGATTATTTAGTCAACCACAAACTCTTAGATAAAGAACAGCATGGGTTTCAATCAGGAAGATCGACAATTACTGCCGCAATAGAATTCGTCCAATCAATAATTAACTCTATTGATAAAAGGGAAAAGGTGTTAGGCATCTTTTTAGACCTGACAAGAGCCTTTGACAGTGTGTCCCATATTGAACTTATGAAAACATTAGTAAAATTAGGAATTATTGGAAAAGAGCTAAAGTGGTTTGAATCTTATCTCCAGAATCGATGGCAGTTTGTTGATATTGAACATATAATAACAGATAGTTCTAATAAATATAATTATATTCGGAAATTTAATTCACAAATAAAAATAATCAAGCATGGCGTGCCGCAAGGGTCGGTCCTGGGCCCACTCTTGTTTCTTTGTTACTTGAAGGGCTTACCGGATGTTATCCCTGCTGGTAGCAACATTTGTCTATTTGCCGATGATTCAAACTTAACAATAAAAGGAGATACTAAAGAAAATGTAGAAATTTCATCATTTATTAGTCTGTCTACTGTTAAAGAATTCTTAAATAGCAAAAATCTTCTTCTCAACTTAAGTAAATTCAATTTTATCTCTTTTTGTACAAAACAAACAAGAAAAAAAATAAACCCACAAATATTATTAAATGATAAAATAATAGAACAAGTTGCAGTTACAAAATTTTTAGGTCTTTTTATTGATGAAAACCTAAGTTGGGATAAGCATACTGATCATGTAATAGGTAAAATGTCAACAGGCTTATTTGCGTTGAGGCAAATGGCAGTGCTGTAATCTACACACTTTAAAAACAATTTATTTTGCCTTAGTTCATGCACATCTAACTTACGGAATAAGTATATATGGAGCCACAAAAAAGAGAAACTTAGATAAAATTTTAGTCCAACAAAAAAAGCTTTAAGAATTATGTGCAAGTTAAAAAAAGATGACTCAGTTAAACATATCTTTGCTGACTTGGGAATACTGACAGTATATGGTCTTTTTATTCTAGAAACTACAGCTTATGTAAAACAGAACTTTCTTCCAATGTCAAATAACCATATTTATAACACTAGAATAAGTAGACATGTTGAAACACCTAAATTGGAATTTTTTAAAAAAAATACTAAGTTTATAGGAACAAAGTTTTTGCACAAATTACCAAAGCATATCACTATAGAAAGTAACTTTCATAAATTTAAAGCTAGAGCCAAAGAACATTTGATAAAGTTAGCCTTGTATTCTATAGATGAATACTTACAAAGTTAGAGGTAGTCCTCTACTGTAATAAAGAATTAAGGAGGGCCAATGATTTTATGTTATTAGTTTTTAGAACAAATTTTGATAATATATAAAATGACGCTATTTGTTGTACCTGTGTACATTTACATAAATAAAGAAATTTTGAATTGAATTGAATTGAATAGAAAGCCGTGAAGTGATAGTACAGTAAACCTCGTTTTATCTGGACTCGAATTATCCGGATTCTTATTTATACGGATCAGCTGATTGATCCGATGGACGGTGAATATTTGTTGTTACACAAACATTAAGCGCCATTCTCTCATGGCACCGCCGGCCATAAACTCATCACAGCCGCATTGCTTGCGTAGTATCATAGACATGCACTTGTACAGCCATACTTCCCGGTACACAGCAAACTGTACTTACTGTATTGTATTTGGATTTTTTCTTGGGCGATCCACACGGAGCGCTAGCATTGCTAGCTGTCATGTCATGCGCTTTTTATTGTTTCTATTAGTTGTCGCTGAGTTGCGTACATAAACATTTAAGGTTATAGTACGGTTATGAATACACTGAATACTGAATATTACTAAATAAATAATTTCTAGTGTGACAGTATACGTTATTGAACGCTATTTTATATGGTACAAAGCTGGTTTATTCATATGACCTTCCTATCCAGACGTTTATCATTGTCCAGACCATCTTAGTCACAAGAATAGCCAACAAAATGTAGGCTATTGTATGGATTGCATCCTGTAGATTCGGCTTTTTGTTGTTTATTTGCGTAATAACACTTAACTTTGGTCAAGTTTAGCAATGACAACATATTTTTATCGGGTGTTCTTTCAGTTCACAGAATATTCTCATGAAAAATTAAGCCACGCTGGACCGTCTGTGTGGCTCTGTGAAGCATACATTCCTTATTGTACCATGTAGGTATCTTCTACCGATATTTACAAATTTTTATCAGTGACATTAGTCTGGATAAAACGAGGTTTACTGTATTATTTACAGGAGTGCTTAAAAACTCATTTTAGTTGGTAATTTTTTATTTAGTAAATGTCAAGATTGAATTATTTCAAAGAGGCCATTTACAGATTTTTAAATCTATTATCATTATTTGAGTTTGAAATTATTAATTTAACTTTTACATAATTCGATAAATAACAATACCAATTCATCAATATGTGTTCAAAATTTATGTCACTATTTGTCAAATAAGTAAAAACAAAAGTTTTACAAAATTGAACTATTGCATATCATAAAGTATTTTTATTAATTTAGCTTAAAATAACAACTAAGAATAAATTGAAAAAAAAAAAAAAAACTAAAAGTGATTACTCTTTTACAAGTAATATATTGCGGATCAATCATCTTCCCAGAGCAGCGCACAGTCAAAATATAAATACATTTCTTCGTTTAGGAAATCGGTATCATTTGTTGCTCATAGTTACAATAAAATAAAAAAGAAACATTACACTAATAATTAAATGAAACTAATATAATATGTACAGACAAATAAGTAAACACTTATTTGCTAACAATAACACTTTCCAGAGTTTTATACAGCAGCTTCATGATATCGCAGCTATAAGTAAATAGTACAGTAGAAGTCCATTAGTCCGGCATCCAACAGTCCGGAATGCCCGATAGTCCGGCATCGCTCCGGAAAATTGAAAAAATTTTGGTTTTCTCCAAAGGTGTGTCTTTAAAGCAAATAAAAACGCTCGAGAGCTATTCGGAAGCGTTAGGGGTAGTTCAGGATCATCCGGAAGCGCTCGGTATTATACGGAAACCGGCCGGCTAGTCTCAGCTGTCACAACAAATACAGGTGCAGTGCAGCACAGTTAATTAATCACGAAGCGTCTGTCATTTTTTTTGTGTGCGTTGTTGTTTTGTGTCCTTTCACATCGCAGCAAACTGTGTCTCAGTACTCTTTACTGTAATACAGTACATCTGTAGAGACGTACGTAACTTTTGAAAGTGTATACAAACAAACTGAGTTTTTTTCTAACTGTACAGTGAACATGTTTTCAAAACCTAAGCCTTCGAGTTCAAAAGGAGAGAAACGAAAACACGTAACACTGACTCTCAATCAGAATTTAGACATCATCAAACGGCTAGAAAAAGGTGAGAATAGAAATGTTTTAATGAATGAGTTTAATATTGGCTCATCAACTATTTATGACATTAAAAAACAAAAACATGAACTAATGAAGTTTGCTTCTCAATCGGTAACAACTGAAAAATTGGCTTCTAGACAAACATTAAAAAAACCAAAACTGGAACAGCTAGATAGTGTATTGTTCAAATGGTTTAGTGCAGTACGTTCTGAAGGAAAGCCGGTAACAGGGCCAATGATTATTGAGAAGGCAAAGAAATTCGGCCAAGATTTGGGAGTTGGTGAAACTGAATGTTATTAATTATTCTGATGGTTGGCTCAGAAACTTTAAGTTTCGGCATGGAATTCGAAGACTTGATGTAACTGGAGAAACACTTTCAGCAAACCAAAACTCTGCAGATAAATACAAAGACGAATTTGAGAAAATCGTGGCTGATTTAACACCTGAACAGATTTATAATGCTGATGAAACAGGGCTATTGTGGCGATGTTTACCAACATCTACACTAGCTGGGGGAGGAGAGAAAGCAGCCAAGGGTTTAAAAAAAACAAAGACAGATTAACCTTTTTGCTATGTGCTAATGCGTCTGGAAACCACCGAGTGACCCCTTTTGTGATAGGTAAATCTAAAAATCCCAGGGCTTTTAAGAATGTTACACACTTGCCTGTCCAATACGATGCTCAATCAAATGCATGGATGACTGCCGCCCTCTTTAAAGACTGGTTTCTTCACCACTTTGTGCCTCAGGTCAAGGAATTCTTCAAAAGCCTTGGTCTACCAGAAGATACTAAAGCCATCCTTCTTTTGGACAATTGCAAAGCCCACCCGCCAGTAGATGAGTTAGTTTCTGGAAATATTGTTGCTACTCTGCTCCCACCTAACGTAACATCTTTGATTCAACCCATGGACCAAGGGGTTATTCAAAATTTTAAATGCTTTTATAGAAGGTCATTTATTCAAGGCCTGTTAAATGCCGACTGTGACGTGACTGATTTTCAAAAAAGTTTTACCGTAAAAGATGCCGTCTATGCTATTGCACTGTCTTGGAACCAGGTAAAAAATACAACACTACAAAAATGCTGGAGAAAACGTTGGCCAGCTGCAAACCCTGCATCTGACCTAGCTCTACAGTCTGATGAGGAAGAAAACCATCAAGAAGCTCTGACCAAAGTTTTGGATGTCGTTAGAAGTGCTGACAATCCCTTGAAAAAACTGCCTGAAGATGAGGTAGAGGAGTGGCTTCTCATCGACGAGAATGAGCCTGTTGAACAAGAACTAACCAATGAGGACATTATCAACAGTGTAGTAAACCCTCAGCCTACTCAAAATCTTGAAGACAGTGACTCAGATGCCGAAACAGAAGAAAAGGAAAAAAATCAGCTGGGCAGAAGCTGCAGAATCACTGAATAAGTTTATCTCTTTTGCTGAGGCTAGTACTAGCTACAGTGCTTCAGAAATTATTGATTTACATATCATTAGAAATGAATTTTATTCTAAACGCCAAAAGTCAAGAAAACAAAAAGACATTCGTAACTTTTTTAAATCTTAGTGAAATATGTTTTACAGAACGTGTACATAATTATAAATTTGAAATGTAAAATAAACTGTTGTATTTGTTGCATATGTAAAATAAACTTTGTTTTATACTGTATTTGTAGTTTAATTATTAACCTAATTGTTCTTATAATTGCGATTTATGTATGCATGTATGTAAATAATTTACATACATTTGTTTTACGGCAAAGCCTACACTAAAAGGAAGGGGCACCGCCCGATAGACCGGAATTTTCGGTAGTCCGGCACCGAGCCGGTCCCGAACGTGCCGGATTATCGGACTTCTACTGTACATATTATTACTCCCAACAAAACTACTAGATTTAAGTTGAGAGTGAACTTTGCCCTGCCAACCAACGATCTATCAGCACAACTAGCGACAGACTGTAATATCACAGACCACTAAATAACGAAGTTGACTACTGAAGCTCAAGTATAATTTTATGCACAAAAATGTGCCCAATCGTCATAAAGAGAGTGATTCAATAATGACTTATAGAGGTTGTTTATGACATAATTCTAAAGTCTTACAAGTAGGTAGGGTGTGTGCAATATAGCACATTTTTTTCGATTCGATGCAGCGATGCAGTTGAAAGAATTTCAGTCTGATTTGATGTACAAATAAAGAATTTATGGTTTTTATTAAGTTTTAGAAGTGGTGTAGTAACAATAATACCTTTTGTAACAGGCACTGTATCTTGCTAGTACAAAGAGAGATAATTTAAAACATTCATTTTTTGATCATATAAACGTTAGCTAGTTAATGTTACATGTATGCAGCAAAAATATAAAATTTAACTTTATATCAAAGTAAGTAGGTCAATTAAAAATAATTGACTGGGTTGAAAAAAGCAGTAGGCCTAAAGCACAATAAATCATAATTATTTTGAAATAGAATTTTAGGGCTTAATAAATTTGTTTACCACTAAGCATACTTCTGTAATTAAGGACAAATATAGGAAAAGCAAGTAACAAAGAAAGTTGATGGCTCTCTTATAAATTAATTAAGTTTAAATGCCAATAGTTCTACTTAGCTGTTGTTTTGGGAGAGTAATTGATCAAAATTATCAAAATTTAATTTGTTACAGTTAAAATAATATATTTCACAGGCAAAAATAAGAAAGTATAAAATAATGGAAAACAACTTAATTATTGTTATTCACTATCATTGTTGACAAATCATGACATCCATAAACAATTTAATTTTCAACTGACGATGAGTTGACTGAAATAAATATTAATGAAGTTACATAAGCAAAGATAAACAAAGCGTGCTATATCACAGAATTATTTTATGAAGCATTATTTTTATTTAAGTATACTAATTCATCATTGTTTAGGCAATATATTAAACTTAATAAAACAATATCAACAAACACAATAAAATTTAATTTATTGAATACATTGAGAGTTTTTATATTAGTTCTAATTTAAAATAATTTCCAATAAAAAGGTTGAAAATACACGTTAATAGAGTTGTTTTTAATAATTAAGGTTTAATTATACTTTTTTAATCCTCCAATGGTTTAATGTCGATTGCTCGACCTTTACCCTTCACACCTTCACACCTGTAAAGTGTGAAAAACATTCTGGATTTTCTTTTTCCTCTTCTTCTCTCCAGAAATGAAAATCTCAAACTACTTGTTAAGTCATTTTGAAATATATAGTATAATACTATATGGTTTTACGAACAAAATAATGTATAATAAGTCAAATTGGGATAAAAAATCAATTTTTTACAGATTAAAAAAAAAGGCTGAAAATTGGCCAAAATAGGCTGAACCAGCGGAGGTAAAATGTGAACCATTGGAGGGTTAAATACAAAAATATTCTTGAGTAAAGTATTTTAGAACACAGTGCCAACAATGAATCAAAATTGTTTTTAAAAATGCAAAAGTTTCAATTGATAAAAATACAAGATAGTACTGTGTTTTGATAGGAAAATTTTTGTTAAAAAGATGGATAGGCCAGATACCAGAGTGTATTTTAAAAAAGTTTCATTCAGCGACAATACACATGCATTGACTGCATAGTGAATATCACTACACCATACATACCAGACCTTGATCACAACAAAGTAACTCGTTAATTCTAACATTAATGAAACCTTAGTTTACGCTTTTTACAAAGCTTAAAAAGCATAATAATTTGCATGAGGCCAAATTTTTAATTTAGGGGAACATCACTTAAATTGATAATTTTGTCCCTAATAATTTACCAGTACTAGCTACCTCCACTGGGTGACAAAAACTTGAAACTAGGTGACACCTGTGTTGCCCAGTTAACATGTTATTTTATGCACTGCCAGATACCCTATCACACAGGAAGTGATAACAAAAGTCACGATAACGAGTGGACCGATGTTATCTGCAATATTTGACTGTTATCAGCAATATTCATACTGTTATCAGAATTATTCGAAAATACAATAGAAGAACCTAATTTATTTCGCTATTCCAATTAAATACGCAACAATTCGTATTAATTTTGTAACAAATACTGATCTCAAAATAATTGCAGACTTACTGAATCAGATGGACTGTCTATATGGGAATACGCATTGCTTGACGAACTTATATAATGTTCATATCAGTTCCAGTTATATCTCCCGGTCGAACTCTGTATTTGTTATTGCGATATAATCTGGTTTGTGTCCGATTGTGCTCATTCCTGTCCACTCGGAATGAAAACAAACTCGAGTAATATTCGTTTTACTACTATTTCCTTGTAAAATATTTTATTCAAAACATTAACGTACTAGTTGTTCTAAAAGATGCATTGTGTTCTAATAAGTATTATTGATTAAAAAGGCATTTGTTCTTAATAATTCGTCATTTTGGCGCATCAGAATAATTCTGGGACATCGATATTGCTTATGCATCATGGCACTATCGATGCATCGTGTTACTTTTGATGTATTAAGATTTTGACTAGTCATGAATCGAATAATCGATTTGATCCATTGATTCGCATCGATTTTTCGATGCATCACACATCCCTACAAGTAGGGCTTTTGATTATTGAAAGAATACTTAGAAAATCAAATATTTTCAGCAAAAATCTATTTTAATTCCGTTATGACTATAATACTTATAAAGCACTTTTAAATTACTTTGAATTCTGTTTGGGTGGAGTTGGAAAAAAAACCTGATACAAAGTAGATTATTTGATTTAAATAAAGAATTTGACACAATATCTCACTAAATTTTATTTAAAAAAATTAAATATTATCGATTCTCAGACAAAACAGTTAAATTAATATAATCCTATCTCCAAAACCGATATAAGTTTGATTTGTTAGGAGTAAATACTCAACAAAATTACTCATTAGACATGGTGTTCCACAGTGATCCATTTTGGGACCAACACTATTTATTATTTATATAAATGATTTAGCAAATTGTATTACAGATCATTATACTAAAATCTTATGATATGCTGATGATTTGTCATTTATTGTGCAAGGCTTAAATTATAATTATTTATGCGAAGAAAAATCCCAAATAATTAATAAGTGGTGTTCATAAAATAAATTGACAATCAATACAAACAAAATATAAGATGTAGTATTTTCGTTGGATAAAATAAAAACAAAAACAAACAAACAAATTAAAGAACTGAAATTTGTAGGAGTAATGATTCACCCTCATATTGCCTGTGAAGCATACTGGACAGAGTAATTTAGAAAAGTGTTATTTTAATTTAATAATTCTCGGAGACTTTCACTATTTAAATGAATTTTGAAGAAAAAAAGGTTTGATCTCTACAAAAAGTTACGTTAATCGTGAATTCCCACAGTACCACGAGACAAAATTTCTGAGGAGCAGCCATCTTTGATTAACGATTTTACAAATCGATGTTAATAGAATGAAGGTCGGTTAGAGAGAGAACGAGAAGCAGGATTGTAGCGTTTCATATTCCTGCAAACCAAAATGAGCTTTGCACTGAACCAGCTGATAATACAACAAGACCAATTTACTATCGGCCACTAAAGTAAAATAGTTAGCTGCTCATTATAGATGTGATGATATAACTACATAACTCTGGCCAATCGTCGCACCTGGAACGCTCAAACTGATTATATACCCAAAAAAATATCAAAAGGAATCTGCTCTTAGAAGAATTAAATCTTTGCTCTTGTAGACAATTCTCGTGGTCGACAATTACTGTACTTTGTGCACTCAATTCATGATGAACATTAATCCTGTTGTCTCCTATACTACCGAAGAGATTGTCTTTGTAAAAATCAAAGATTATCCCCACTGGCTCGCTAGAGTTACTAATTGTGTTGCGATGGATAGAGGAAATTCACTATATGAGGTTGAATTCTTTGGAACGCGAAAAGTTGCCACCTGCAGTTCACGCTGTATGTTTTGTTTCGAACGGACTAGCTTTCGGCATGCCATAAAGATTTATGGCATGCCGTAAGCTAGAAATAAGTCTTTTAATGCTGCTCTAGTGGAAGCCGCGAACTATTGTAATGGTGTCAACTATCAAACCAATTGAAGATGTGCCTGAACAATTGAATATAACACCTCTGGCAATACCCAATTTTTCTTCTCACAGTCTTCACCTTCTGAGACTCTGTGGAGAACTCTTTGAATGTCAGCCCAAATAACTCAGTGCCCAAACTTCTTAATATCACTGCAAAAAATGAGAGCTTGAAGCAGGGATTGCAATGTTCTTAGAAACAACTATTCTCTGGTGTAGGAATCCATCGAGGACAAGTATATTGAGAAAATATCTTATCTCAATCAACTAGTGAGTGAGTTGAGGGCTGGTAACAAAACTCTCTTAAAAATGGTGGATGATCTTAAGCACTGAAAAACTGCTTCTGACTTCCAACTGCTTGAACTCGAGGATGAGCTTGGAGTCCTAAAAGATCAGGTTGCCTGCCTAAAATCGGATTCTACTAAACTTTTGAAGGAAAAAGAAACTTTGAGAAATCAACTTAATGATTTTCTCTCTTCAAGAATCGGCTCGTCTGTCTCTACCCAGACTACTGACATCCAGCATGTCAATCCTAATTCGAGGAACCTAGCCCCCTCAACCAAGGACTTGTGGATTTGTGATTCGTCATTGATGGGTTTCAACTCCTTTGGAATGAATCCTGCTCTTCAGAACTTGGTACTTTTTCCCGGATAAGCTTTAACTCAATTCATCAAGCATGTAGTCCAGAAAGATGTGGACTAAGAACTGGAATGTATCAAGTTTTCTAGTTTTAGATTCTTTTCTGTTGTATTAGCGATAGCCTGGATGCTAGTTAGGAAGACTCTGGATCGTATTGGAGCCTTTTAGTTCTTGATAAGTTTAGCCAGTATGCTCTCCATTTTGATTCTGTTACTGGGATGAATTTGAGAAGTGCAGAAATATTTTTGTCAAAGGCTAATGTTGTATATGATCTGATTGAAATGCCTTGTTTTAAACAACTGAATGGCTTCAGATGTGGTATTGATGTTCTAACAAACGTAAAACTCATTGTTGAGGACTATTGTAAACCCCGTTTTTATGATGGCTTGTTACTCAGGGATTGGTTTGTTAGCCTACTATCTCTTAAGCCCATCACTGACCCAAATCATATTTGTAACACCATCGAGCATCCCTCAAAATCCCAAACATGTAAAGCTGTTTCAAGCCAGACTGACCTGACTGAGGTGGACCATAATATGGTGTCGTCGTGGTCTGTAGTGTAGGGCAAAGGGAAAAGTTATAATGC
Organism: Stictocephala bisonia; assembly: GCA_035578905.1. Classification (NCBI taxonomy): domain Eukaryota; kingdom Metazoa; phylum Arthropoda; class Insecta; order Hemiptera; family Membracidae; genus Stictocephala; species Stictocephala bisonia. The sequence continues at coordinate 951,585 of JAQJVL010000165.1, read as the reverse complement.
ACTCTCTGTAAATAAGCCTACCTTGAATATTAGTAATAGTTTTAATGTATTGGCTGATCTTAAGGACTTTGATCTAGACTCTGCCCTCGTTTTCAAAAACCGTTCAGATAAATGTATTAACAAAAAAACTTGAACCAGTCATAAATACATGTCTAAAGCTGGGAATAGAAACCACAATAGTATCAAAAGCCACAGGTACTATAGACCCTGTCCAAGAGTGAAGTCTTTTTCTTTACAGACTGCTGCTAAAGCTAAGCCTCTTCCTGCTAAAACTAAACTTAAATCATCCACTGAAAGGCCTAACTCTAATGGTTCTTTTCTTTCTGTACCGGCTGGCCTCAAGTTGCAATCTAATCTTAATGTGAAACAAAAAATCAGGGTCCTCTTAGACAGCCATGGTCGCTCTTTGAGTGGCTTGTTACATGACAGATTGTATGATGTGGTTGATTT